>VSDK01008515.1:448253-478267 GCA_009767595.1 Symbiodinium kawagutii
TGATGCGTGACAACGAACGTCAACATGCCCCACCCAACCCCATCCCCCAGACCCTAACCCACAACGAAGCAAGATGCTGTGACGGGTGCAAGAACCTCAAGAACGTCAGGCCTCATGCATGAACACCGAAGTCTGAACGTGACCCTGATCCGTGACAACGAACGTCAACATGCCCCACCCAACCCCATCCCCCAGACCCAAACATGCGACGTCTACGAAACCCTGCGCGCAGTGTGGTAAAATGCACATAAACGCGCTGTTACAAGCAGAATTACACGCGCAAAAACGCTCGTCCAGAGGGGTCCGGAGCCACCAACCAGCCATATGTAAATGCTGGGGAAAATAAAACAATGTTCAAAACTGCCAGAATATTTGATACCATCCCCAAAGAAACCTGTTTTTGACACCAAAGCAACAGCCACATCACCAGGGCCCCACAACAGCCACTAGAGCCACGAGGTCCCCACATCCACGCTTCCCACGGCGCCAGGCGACATGTCGAAAGGATCTCGGATGATCATCACACCTTTCATCGGTCCTTCTTGTCTCATCCTAGTGGCGGTGACAGGCATCCCGTTGAGATCCGTGGGTCGCTCGGCAACCTACCTGTCTACTACTGCGGTGGGGCTGTGCTGTAGATAGCTTCGTCCCGGCCTCGAGCTTTCGTTCGGGTTGAAGGTTTCAGGTTCGCAGCAAAGTTTCTTTTTGTTCCTTTGGGGAGTTTTGATGTAACCACAGGATTTTTGTTCCTTTGTTGTTCCTTTTTTGTTCCTTTGGGATTTGGGGATTTTGAAGGTGTTCACAGCAAACAGCAAAGGTTTTGATTTCCTGTTTGATTTGGGATGCGTCAATCATCCAGCAAAGCCAGCCAGCGATGCAACCACTTGCCAAACATAGTTGGGCTGGGCCAAGCAAAAAGAAGCTGTCAACGGATGTTGACGGGGCATGATGAAAGAGTTCCCAATGCTGAATTGATGGCAAATGATTGGTCAAAAAGCCTTTGTACACGACTGGTTGGCGGTTTCAACCCCAATGAACATACTAGTCTATCAACTAATCATCTCAACTATTTGGAAAACAAATGTAGCAAGCACCAAACAAATGATGAATCACGGTGTGTAGGTTTGGCAGATCAGCAAGTTTGACCGGGAACACGTGAACCTGCAGGAACTCTTAGTCGCAAATGATCAGAAAAAAACATCATCAAATGGGTGTTTCTCAAAATAGGGACCCCCACCAATGATAAGGTTCTTACTGTATCATACCTGCATGGGTGTTTCTTAAGTCACAGAGGTACCCCCAAATCATTCAGTTTAGCAACCATTTAAAATACTAAACCATCCATTTTTGGAGTCCCCCCTTTTTGAGAAACACCCACATGATATCGTAATATACCATGCCCTAACCTGTAAGAACACCCCAAGCGTTCGGGTTCCAATCGTTCAAGTGCCGTGAGGCCCGGGTTCTGCTGTCAAGCATCTCCAAAATGGTAAAGGCATTGTTGGCATTCTGAAAGCGAAGTGGTGCTTTTTCTTCCTGGAAGCCGTTGAGCAGTACCCAAGAAACCCAGGCTTCACTAGTAAAAAAAAGAAATATGGCAGTGGGTCAAAACCCTTCGTCTCCCTGGTTCTCCTATCCTTCACCATTCTTTTCCCTATGAAATTGTTGAGTTGATTATATCCCCCATTATTGGCTGGTTAATATTGACCCCCATTGCCATATGATACTTTCCAGACTGACCTAGCCAGCTGGAAAACTCACTTGTTTCATTTTTTTTACCGATGACTTACCTAGACACGGTTTTAGCGAAAAGGTGCCAAGAAACAGGCGCATGCTTGAATTTTGTTGCGTCCAAAAAGTGGTGACACCGTGAGGTTGGCAACCAAACACCTCCACAATTTGTGGCAGTTTGAACAGTTCACAACAGATTCAATTCAGCGAAACCAGGGTTGAAACAAACATAAGCAAACCAATTACTGCAATCTTTCGCAACCTAACCTCGAAGCTAAAAATCATCATGTTTGTAGGCAAATAGTGCCATTCCCAGGGAGATGGCATTGCGAAAATATGTTTGACTAAGGGTGGTGATGATGATGGTGATGATGATGATGATGATGATGATGATGATGATGATGATGATGATGATGATACATTATACATGATACATGATACACGATACACGATACACGGTACAGGATACATGATGTTTGATACATGGTACCCAGTACATGATGTATGATGACACATGATGTATCATGATACGTGATGCTATCTGATGATATATGACGATACATGATGATATGAGGTGCTATCTTGTGATGATATAGTATGATACCCTGTCGATAAGGGTATGCTACACATCCATCTGCATCACAAGGCACTAGGCAAAAATGATTGCCATTCTCAGTGATCACCGCTGCAGATTCCTTCAGAATGTAATGGCACGAGAAATTCCTGAGGCATGCAGCGTGGCTCCGACAACTTAGTTATCTAAGTTGGTTTATATTAACTAGGGCCACTACTAGCTATGGTAGATATAACCATAGTTCAATAGCTTATTAACCAGCGCATAACTGGGGGGGCCCACCTTGTATCAACAAGAAACACTTTGTTGTATTGTGTGTCCCTTCTACACGATTGGTTTATGGCTGCTAGTACCAAATAGCCGGCAACAAGAGGGGGAACACCGGTTCCTTAAGGGTCGTTGTGTTCGAAGTTCATGAATCAAACTAAACTAAACCCATTTAAACCCGCACAAGTAGGTAGTATGGAACCCCATACTATCAATCAATCAATCAATCAATCAATCAATCGGTCAATGAATCAATGAACTAATTAATCAATCAATCAATCAATCAATCAATCGATCGGCCAATGAATCAATTGATTTGTTGACAGCGCTTTTCACCATTGTTCAGATGAGTTTCCTTGTCATGTTTTGGTTATCATTCGAAAAGAACCACCATATAAGCGCTTTCTGTTTAGCTGTTGCTCAAAACCCTGGTGCCCCTGGCTGTTTGCTACCCTGGTATCCCCGGTCAATCAAAGCCGTTTTGGATGGTTGATCTTGACCCATCCCGGCCCACTCAAAAAAATATCAACATTCAACAGCAAATTACATCACCCACATGTTGCCGTGTGATTTTCATGATCACCTTGTCAAAAAGTGTCCTAGGCCCTACCAGTTCTATATTGTAACTTGAATTGTGGCCATGGTCCTTGGAATTTGGGATTGACCTTACTGAACCATCATTTAACCGCCATTAATCACCAACTAAGCATCATCATCAGCCAGTTGTGGAGCCATGGAGCCCTTCCCTGGTCGGTCACGGGCGGTCTCAGCCCTACCAAGGATCGCCCCGAGGATATCGAAGGTCCGGTGCATCACATTCCTCGCGTCACCGAGACAATGAATGCAGGAGCACAGGGATTGGTTCAACATGTCGTGGTGGTTTTTCAAAATAGGGGACCCCCAAAAATGGTTGGTTTATTACTAAAAATGACTATTAACGGATGATGGATGGGGATCCCCCATTCTGAGAAACACCCATATGGGTGTGAGTCAATCTTAACCAACCAACTCAGGGGGGATAATCACCAACAATAATGAGGAACACAGCCTGGTTAATGATGGGGGAACCAGGGGGACTAAGGGTTTCGACCCACCGCCATATTGGGCGTTAGCCATAGGGGGCCCCAAGCTGTGGCTGGTTTATTAATAAAAATTGCTAAAAGATGATTTAGGGGTACCCCTATTTTGAGAAACCGCCATACAAGGGTAGTCATTAAACACAAATCGTTCATATAGTTGATTGACAATTCAAATTCCATTTCTGAACGCCAGTTCGAACTGCAGTCATGTGGGTTGATTTGGGTTTCGAAGGGATCGTAGTGATTAAGAATAGGGGAGAATGAGCAACAACAAGACCAATATGGTGGTTCTCACAATACGGGGACCCACAAAATGGATGGAGTGTTCCTACAAATAAAGGTTCGTTTTGGATGATAATTGGGGGTCCCCTATCTTCAGAAACCACCATTGTGGTTGAAGTGATTCCAAAAAGGACTTGGATCCACCGCAGGTTTTTTGGAAAAAAATGAATATGTAAAAAAAAAAGTACGTAAAAAACACATAGGTCCCAGCAATTAGCGACCATCCACCACCAGGGCTTGGATCCACCACACCAGTGGCGCAAACCGGGCCCGGGACCCAGGTTTTTGCCATGAGGCCGTAGCAAATGGCTGCCCGCCTTTGTACAGGAAACGCGGGGGGCCCAGGAGGGACCTATGGAGGATGGGGAGTCTACAGCGAGGGCACATGCTTCATGGGCCCAATGATGTCTAGAGGTTACGTGCACCATGTTTTTATCACTCCTACTGTGCCTTTTAAAGGGTCACTTATGGTCACTTTTGTTGCTTTTATCTCAGTCCTCAACTGCACATCCAATTGGAATTTCTAAGGTGATTGAAGATGATGGATGATTCTCTCAGATTCACAGCCCTCATGAATAGACATCGCGTTGCCGCTTCATCTCGGGGCGGATCAAATTTCCACCTCAGGGTTTTGACTAGCCTTGTCGCATTGAGCACCAGACAAAAAACAGCAGAACGGTGGGCTTTCAGGCAAAGAAACGCTTTTATTTCTATACCAACGGTGGCGGGTTCCGCAGCGACAAATACCAAATGAACACTTTTCACAAAAACCGATCATCCTATGAGTGATTGAGAAAGTTCGACCGCATCAGAACAACAGATCCAACAAAAACACCAACCTTTTATCAACCAATCTTAGGATTTAGATCAACCAACAATCCCTTGATAATATCACCATTACTCATCGCCCACCACCAACGACCATCAACCAATGGCCAGATCGCGCCTTATGAGAGGTGGCCACCAAATAATTCCGCCGATCCCAGGGCTTCTTTCCGGCCGGAAGAGCAGCCGTTTGGAGCAAGAGATTTCCGTGGCGATCGTCACCTGCAGCGATCGCTGGCGAGCACCCTACCAAGCCGCATCTTCCACTTGCCGCTGGTACCCCAGGTCCAACTGGTACCAGGTACCTGGTTACTATCTCATGGCAACTGGAAGTGTAGGGATAACCATAAATTTGATTACTGAATATAGACCAATCATTGTTTAGTCATTTATTGTTTAAGGTCAATAGAGACCTGTCCAGACTGTTTAGGAGTGGCTGATGATAGCTGATGATATACTTAGACATAGCTAAGCATCTCTGATGAAATACTTAATGATAGCTAGGCATCTCTAGTAAATGGTTGATCCTAGCTATTGTCGTAATGAGTAACAATGATATGGCTATAGGTCACTACCAATGATCCGAAAACTGGGTAGCAGTTCACATCCCAAGATCAACACTATTTCGATCATTTGATCTACAGAATCGAAATGTGGGGTGCCCGTATGAACCGAAAATGGATCACTGCTGTGATCCCCAATGGAAATAAGTTGAGGCTTTGACATGATCAGGGATAAGATATGATTGTCCAGACCCTACCACACATTTCAACACTAATCACGGAAATGATCAATACCCCTCTCAGGCTTGCAAGGCCTCCGCAGTACTGTGGATTGCATGGATCAGCCCCAGCAATGGATGGCTCCAGCAACGGGTCCACCACATGGATCGTTGGACCCGGTCCGTAGTTTGACCAACAAGCGACCAAATCAACAACCATCAACCAATCAACAATCCACCAACACCCGAAAATTGTGGAACATTGGTGGAAAATCCTGATGTTTTAATCAAAAGCTAATGTTTTTTGTAGAAACTCAACAGCCATCAACAATCCAACAAAAACGTCAACGAAAACCGACCACAAACATCAGCTATATCAGCTACAGACTTCTCCCTGCAAGCAACTGTGAACTTAGTCTGGCTGCCAAGTCACTGCACGCTTCGAGGACTGCTTGCTCAATGGCCCACGTCTCTTGAAGACAGTGGCCCAGCAAAAGCGTTTTCAAAACCTGCCCCGCCCGGAAGTACATGGTGCGCGCCCGTGATGATTTATGATGGTTAGTGCCTGCTGGTTGTGTTGGGTTCCATTGGTACATCCATTGTTTCTTGGATGACTTGGTGCCAACTGTTGCTACGGCTCATGGGTTATCATAAATTCCAGATATGAGTCCTTTCAGCCCAGGATGATTGAAGATGAAAAAGAAGATGAAAAAGAAGACTACATCATAGTGAATCAACTGAACCAACATGGGGCCAAAACTGACCAGCTCGAGTCAAATCATGCCTTACGACGTACCCAGAGTCTGTCAGTGTGAGTACGCCCCAGCATCCCACATAAACAGACAGAGGTGAGTTTGTTCAATGTTCACCTCTGTTAATTTCTGGGACAATTGACCCATAGACCATAGCCACATGACCATGGCTCAAGATTCACCTTCACAGTGTTGGCATGGTTACCTAAGGGGAAAATATCATCCCGCCAGCAGCCCCACTGCCACCTGTCCCCCCTCCTGTCCGGGTCGGACCTTTTTGGGCACCTGTTGCCTTCATCAATCAAGAAGGATGAATTTCACCAACAGCTCTGACCCTGCTTTGACTAAGTATACTCATATCTAGTTGTACCTACCATTTGCCTGGTACCCAACCCTGAACTAACACAAGTTAAGAGGCCCGAAACGGGGGAAACCACTCTACAACCATCATTCAATGGGCCAACTGTTTGATCAACCGCTACAGCATCCACCGGTGCCCAGGAACGAGTCGATGGATTGGCATCGCTCCTGGGTGTATCGGGGAGATCGGAAACATGGCCATGTGGCCATGCAGATATGGTGGTTTCGACCTAGCGTTTGGGGCACCCCAAAGCTAGGCTTGATTCATTACTAGAAATTTTGAAATGGTCGTCAATTTCAAGGATGATGCCTGGGGGAACCCCCTAGTTTGAGAAACACCCATTTGTTGAACAAAAACGTGTTGGTTTACTTGAACATTGGTCTCTCAGTATATATCTGGCGATAGCTGCGAACGCCGGTTGTTGGTTGCAAGTGGCAAGGTTCGAGTGGCCTTTTGCTGAACGTACGGGTTAGAGTAACAGCAGCAACAATAGATTATGAAAGTCAGAGTGTTGACTGGCAACTCTTGTTCATTGTTTGTTGCAACTGTAAGGCTCATAGAGTAGATTGTCGACAGTTGTGAGGGTTCTGATTCGCGGTTTGAAGGCTGGTAGTTGCTCGTACAGGTTTTCTCGGCTACAATTGTGCATAAGTTTGAAAGGCAAATCAATCTTACCGACTACCCATGTATCATTGAATGATCATGTTGCGATTCACCTTCGTATGACAATCTACGGACTGCGACTCTTCTGCTGTGGAAGATTGTGAGTGGCAGCAAATCCAGCTGTCCAAACCGAGCAACATCCCCTCCGAACAATCACAATGACACCAGCCATGGCCCTTCGAATTCACGAAAGGATAGAAACCAGTATGGAAACCAATATGGTGGTTTCTTCAGCCATGGAGGTACCCAAAATATCGTTTGTTAATTACTATTCAAAGTGATCAATATTGGATGATTTGGAGGTCCCCTATTTTGAGAAACCACCACATGGCACCTGAACTGATCCTTTACACCCCACTGGGGAGGGTCTATGTAAAATTTCAACCATCAACCAACAACTGGACATCCCAATATGGTTCTTTTTCAAACTAAATGATACCACCAAACTCGAATTGTTGCTTCATGTTTACAACAAGTCGTGTGCTGCCAGGTCTTGCCAAGTCTTGCTGGTTGGTGCTTTCGACCTCTATTATGAAAACTACGTATTGTCAACCAACCATTTGTCAGTACTGAAGAGTTGAACTACTAAAACTCTTGATAAAGGAAAACAAAGGCCTTTAGGCTTTCAGGGGATGCAAATACCCCCTATTAATCAAATAGGGCCATACTAATCAACCAGGGCATACCCGGGCCATATTAATCCGATTTACCCTCTGGTAAACTAACATGGCAATGGTGAAAATCCACCATTTCAATGGATCATTTCCCAGGGTTTTACTATTAAATGTGGTGAAAATCCGGGCTATATGGCTGTGGGTCAAAACCCTGTACCCCTGGTTCCCCATGATTAACCATTGTTTTCCCTATTATTGTTGGTCATGGTACTCCATTATTGGTTGGTTAGTATTGACCCAGCTCGCCATATTAATCCGATTTAATCCGGAGTTTACACGACTCGGAAAACCAGAAATCGCCACCATGCAGCTGCTCGTAAGCTTTACAGGTTCCTGAACGCTCAACCGCGGCACCTGTTACTCTGATCAAGTTACAGGTGCGGTTATAAGTCATCCCAAATTTAAGCAAGCAGCCATGGCCAGCTCATAACAAAGTTGTAAGTTATAAATTATAAGTTATAAGCCATCTCAACATTTGTTATAAGTTATAAGCCATCCCAAAAACTGGGGAACAAATGTTGGAAGCTACCAACTAGTGGTTGAACTTAGCCTTTGTTGTTGGTGATGATCCGCCAAGATTCACCATGTACCACTGGTTATAGACCCTGCAAATAATCTGTAAAACCAGCATTTACCAAAACTAATCGAAAGAAAATCCCATTGTTTCCCTATAAAACCCAATTGCGAAAACCCCTCTATAATTATAAGTGCCACCTTAAAAAAAAACACAACCGTGTCTGTTTGTTGATCAACCGACGGCACTCAACCGAGACTCTACCAGCTGCCTCACATGGACTCAGCCATGCCGAGAGCGAAAGCACTGATCCGCGCTGAACGGTGGGGTTTCCAATTCAGCGCGGCGCTTGAGCAGCCAGGGCAGCAGGGAACAGCTGTTGATTCCGTTCCTGGAATATGGCTATGGGTCAATATTAATCAACCAATAGCAAGGGGTTCTAATCAACCAATCATAGGGAAAACAATGGTTAATAGCGGGGGAACCAGGGGTACAGGGTTTTGACCCACAGCCATATGTGAATGTCATGGTTGGTTGGTTGGTGGCGCTCACCACCCCGTCGTGAAAAATATGGGCAAGTCAACCAACCAATCTTTTGCTAATTCAATTGGACAAATAACACATGCTTTACACCACCAAGTACTGGTGACTGTTGTTGTCGTTTCGAATTTTGTCTATTCAGAGCCGGGGTTGGCAAGTCAATCATACAATAGGTGTTTTGCTGTCACCTGATGATGGTACCACAGGGATACTGAAATATGATCTGGAAAATTGTGGGTTTGGATTTTTGATTGGGTTGAGATCACTCGTGGGTTGCGAACTGTTCAGTAAAATTGAATTTCCATGGTCGCACATTGCATGCATGGGATCTGACCGTGGAAACTAGAACACAATTGGGTATCGCCGTATCAGTTGCTTGTAGTAAGTGCAAGGTGATTACGTGATTGTCCCAATGCGATCTCTTCGTTCGAGATTTCCAAAACCATTTTCAATAACTCCAACCAAAAAAACAATCCTACAAGTCAGTATATGCACCAAACATCCTCATTGATTGGTTGTCTAGTTAGTATAATCATTTCTGTAAGAAAAACTGTGCACAACTCGCTACATTAGCATACATATATATATATATATATATTGATATTGATATCTGTGATTCATCTCTTGAACAACTGATATGCAAATTGATCGTGTTTTTCGCTGTTCATGTTCCACCGGTTTGCATCTTGGAAGGCCCCCGAAGCCGATTGTTTCCAAACACTCTCAAAACGTCGATCCGTAACTCGTCATTAGTGTTTATTTGAAGCATTGCTAGAATCATCTGAATCATTTGAATTATGAATTATGACTGTCTTTTTTTTCTCCGAGAATTCTACGCATTTCTATGTTTCATGGTTTTGGTGCAAGCTGGTTTGACCATAACGTCTTGCAACAACTAATTCAGCTGCAATCGCAGAGAGATTTTCTATCCGTGTTTTGAAAACAATGTGTATATATGAATATATAATATATACATACATAACATACACTTCACATGAATACATGAATAGGAATAGTTATAAATATATAAGTACATAATACTAGACGTGCATATATATATATATATATACATATACATATACATATACACACATACTGACATGTTTACAAATAAAGATATAAATGTAGGCTCTAAATATCGAATGTATACATATATATATATATATGTAAAAAAATGTATGAGCACCACATGTCTGTATCAAATCTCTACATGTGCAAATTATTTGATACTCCTTCGTTGGCATATTGGTGGAACATACTTTCTTTTCTCAATTCATGTTCAAGAAACATAGTGGTACCCCCAGTTCTATCCTTGACTAGTCAATAAAAAAACAAACAAAATAACTTTGGGGTTCCCAGTCACTGGCGATCGGTCGAAAGCACCATGGTTTTTCTATGGAACTCTCGGACTCCCAAACTGGCTAGGGAACTCACTACTAACCATTGTTTTCTAGACCCATAGCCTTGTGATTAATAGTAGATTATGTTTTCTAGACTACTAACCATTTGATCACTACTATTAATCACTACTCATATTATGTTTAATAGTAGATTATGTTTTCCCTATCATTGTTGGTGATTAATATTGACCCATAGCCTTGTGGAATCCTGAGTGTGAGATTCGCTCGCCTGAACCCCGGAGCCCGCCTTGCCCCAGGGGCCGTTGGGGGCAATCAACTTGGCAAGTTCCATGGAAGCGACAGCTTGGAGCGGCGGCCGCGGCCAGGGTTCCTATGTTGAGCATTGCTATGGCCTTGAATTTAACAAAGGATATCAAAGCTTGAATGCCGCTAGAGTTCCTATGTTGAACATTGCTATGGCCTTGAAGCGGCCAGGGTTCCAAAGCTATGAATTCAACAAAGGATATCAATGGATTTGGTCAACAGCTGAAGGATTCGTCGCAATTGGATCCTTAAGGATAGTTGCTAATTGATTGCTAACCAAGAATCTCTATGACTCTTGCCACTCAAGCAGGGTCACTAAGAAGCTCTCGGGATTGGGCGATTGTGCGACCAGATGGGTTTTGCTGAAGCGCACTGCGCAATTTGTCGGGTCCGCCCAGGTCTATTCAAACTGTCAGGAAAACCAATTGGTAAAAAGCATATATTTGCACATGTACCAATATCACATATCATTAAGTGCTCTAGTTCTAGGACCGTCATCACTACATTTGTGCATCTCAAATGTGCATGTTCAGCGAGCAGGAAAGTTTGAACCAACAGTGCGACATGATGGGCACAATCCTTTCAACGATTGCGATTCAATCTGGCCATACCGCTTGGTCAACCCCATCATTGGGGCGCCTGGCGAGCAAGTATAGCAATGGTTACCAACAATTCATCAGACCTCACAACCTACAAGCAATTTATACAAAGAAATCGGATTGGAGATGGCACCTCGCAAGATGGATCCAAATGGTTTGAAAACAGGTCACCAACCAACAAGATTGTAGATCAGGCTAGACGTGATCAAAACGAAGAAGAAGGAACAAAAAAAGAAAGATAAGAAGTGGCAACCCTCACAAACCGTCAAGCACGATTTGGTTGCTTTTCTGATGCTGTGAATATTGAACACTGCTCTTGAAGACCAAATCATGGAGAAAAACGTCATTACCATTGAGAGTGGGTCGCACGTCAAAAAATACCTTTAACAGATTGGCGATCAAAAATTGCCGCCATTCAGAGCTTTCTCATGTCGGTGTTTCCCAAAATAGGGGACCCCAAAAAACATCGAAGATTGGCAATGTATGATAGGAAACCACCATTTTTGGAGTCCCCTATCTTAAGAAACCACCATGTAGTAGTTGTTTCACCATAAGTGTGTAGGTGATTATCCATTACTAACCATTGTAATCCCCTATTGAACTATTAAGAAACCACCACCTAAAAAGCCTTGTTCCAGCTATGCAGCTGGATAGTGAGGTTAATTGGCCAGGTCCAATGACCAGCAGAATCGGGTCACGGTCGACTCGAAACGGAAACCTGAAAAACCAGCAATTGAGTCGCCCGAAAGGAACAATATGTTGAACATATTGCTGATTGGTTTATCGATTCTTTTCAACTCTCATTACATCATTCAACTAAACAGCAATTGATTGATCTCGGACCTTAGGATTTGGTTGGTTCTTTCAGATTGATTGATCTGAATCCAAGCAGATTGTCTCAAAAACCTGGATCTTAAGACCAGTCTTGGGTTGATTCCTCATATAGTCAAGTTGTTGGGATCATCCATCAAGTTGGAATGATCCATATGGGTTTGTCTACAGCCATGGGATTCCCCCAAGTCACAGGTGGTTTCCCTAGTGCCTATTGGATGGTGAGTAGGTACCCACCATGGCTCCTCATATCTCACCATCAAAAACCCATGGCTGCAGTCACCTTTGGCCGCTGAATCCGCAGCAATCGCCACCAGCTTTGGGAAGCGATCTGCGCACGGCTACTCCGCATGATGCCAGAATGACTTCGACCTCGCAGGGGCGCAGTATGGGCTTATGAACGACGTTTAATGATTGTTTTATGATTGCTTAATGATGTGACGATGTTGGTTGACTCTTTAAATCATGCAATGATGGTGTAATGAGTTTTAATCGAACCTGATTATTTTTAATGATGTAATGATTCCTTCAATAAAGATGCAATATGTATATATTATATATATATATATATGATTTCATTGCTCTTTCCTGATGATTGCTTAGATGATGGTTTAATGGCCAATTCATGCATGTTTTTCTTAAACGGAACAATGATCAATGGCAAATGTTGAAAAGTGTGAATCATTTTCAAATTGTTTCATGCAGTTCAATGGTTACTCATTGGCTAATGCTTGGTCAATGATTGGTTGATCATCATGGGTTAATGGATTGACGGTCACTGGTGAAATAACGGCTGACTCTGTTGATGATGACCATTCCTGAGACGTAGATCTACCCTGGCGGTTAGTGGAATGCGCCTCGGTAACTACCATCTCGTTGGCTAAGGAGCCCCCACCTTCAGCCAAATCCGAAACATCAACGTTATTAGTTGGTTGACACATCATTGCTGGTTGGGTGGTTAGTTGTGCGATCCCAGAAAGATGAGTTCATCAACCAACCATCCCAAGTATTGGGGAAGTAAGAAATGATCAAAACCGCAAACCCAAGTGAGATTCTACTTGCTTGTTTCACATGCTGCTGCACCGTTCAGAAACCGAGGTCCTCGTTGCCGCCTCATAAACTGATTGCTGTTGAGAGTTAGTGAGCTCGACTCAAAATTGCTGGCCCTGTGGTCTTACGTGGGTTTACAGTTAATTAGTCTCTTGCAGTCCATATATATACAGGGAACGAAAAATCATCAAACAAATCAGGTTTGGTAAGGAACCCAACCATTTTTCTTAAGGCACGCTTCTGCAAGCTGGCCGCTGCCAAGATTTGAGGGATTGCCCGTTGGAGTTTTACCACATCACCGTCGATCTGTACGGGATGTTTGTGAGTTTTGAGTCATAAATCCTCTCGCAAGATCGAGCTTTACATTTCTGAACTCGGTTTCCTGGCTCATGGGGAAAGAACGTAGCCTAGCTCCACAGATCTTCACATCTACCAGGGAACCCCTCAACAGATCTCCATAGTAACGGCAGTGAAACAGGTCTCAACCCGACCAATCTCCACGACTTTCGGCTGCACCTCATGGCAGCCTCGGGAAAGGCTAATCTCTTCCTGTCGAGTTCACCACATGGGGGTTTCTCAAGCCATAGGGGACCCAAGTTATGGATGGTTTATCACCATAAATGGTTCGCAAAGGATGATGAATTGGGGTACCCCTATGACTTGAGAAGCCATCACATGGTGGGCGGCCCATGGGCTTCTCTCGTGGAGTCGAATTCCTGGTTCAGGGATGCTTGGAATGGGGGACCAAAACGTTTCTGTTCTGCTCATCATCAAGTTTCAGGTGTCCATCATCAGCGGCTACAGGTAATATGGCATACGCTGACATAACAACAATTATGATATGATCCAGCAAGTCGTACATAATCATGACACGTTGCTGATTGTTCCGCAATGATAGGGGCTTCTTTAACTCCTGGTTGCTGATACACACACATTATCCACGGTTTAACGAAACAAACGTGTGTCATCCTGAGTGTTCATGGTTGATTGATTACAGACTGTAATTGTTCATTTCCAAAGTTGATTCTAGTAAACTTGGAGCATCCAACACTCTCCAACATGATTCACTACAAGCAACCATGCTCCTAAACCGTTAGCATAGTCCTGCACCGGAATCGGCAGGGCGGGACGGACAAACAAAAATGCTGCTCGGCCATTCCCCAACAGTTACCAGAGCAAAGGTGAAGCACTCAACTTACCTTGGCTTTAGCAATCAACTATAAGAGTTCGTGCAAATGATTCATCTAAGCAACAACAGTTCTAGAACTTCCCTGGAGTCAAGCCATCTTGTAGAAACCATCAAGTATAGACATCTGGCCCCATGCCAGCAACATTCCAACTGTCAAGTGTTGATTCTGCACAAATGGTTCACTCATGGTTAGAGTACGACGTGTACCAAAGTGCAACCAACCTCTCCAAATGGTTTCTCAATGATACACTATCACGAATGAATTGCTGATAAGTGGGAGATCCATTTCAAAAAACCATCGCTGACGGTAGATCACCAGCATTCACCAGCTTTTCGTGCTTAAACTGGGTGGTTGTGTATCAGCGCATGAATCCATGATTAAACTCCTAACTACAGCTAACCCATCGCCAACTACCATCTGGTTTGAGCACTTCTTGTAGCTCCTTAGCTCCTCCTTTAAAGGGGCATATGGAAACCCCTGGCTTCTTGGCTCCCTCCCAACCATCAGCTACCCAATCCATTCTTCACCTATAGCATGAATAGCTGGTTCATGTTTAGCCAATCTGCTGGCTAAACCCATGAATCCAACCCGTGGGAAACAGCGCACCTTTCGAGCTCCTTCACAATGCCCAGGTATGGTGAGCACCTGAGCCGTGGTCGATCTAGTGCTGCTCAGCTGGGAGGCTTTCCACCCTGGAGTCGCGATGCCAATGCCACTAGGAATTCCAATGAAACTGGTTGGATAAAGATTTGTGGGCATTAAAAAACACAACCAACATGGCTTCATGCGCGCACACACACAAAATGTGATTCGGGGAAAATTGTCGATACCATCATTAAAAACAAGCCATTTTGCCATGATCACACCATGGATCAGCCCTTGGTTTCCCATCGAGTTTAGCTTTTGTGCCTCACTAATGTACCCTGGGACTGACCCCTGTCCTTGGTGTTGCAGCGGCTTCTTGGGTTCCGCACGATCCATCCGATTTCAACCTCAGCAGCTTGGAGATGCCATGAGATCGGATTCTTAATGCTGGTGGCTACAACAAGCTGCAGGAACATCAGCAACTAGCTTTAACCGCGCCAGCAACCATTTGTGTCAATGGCTGCAAATTTGGAACTGCAATCGCTTCAGTATGAGATCAAGGACTGAACAAAACGAAAAATGGGCAACGCCAAGGACAGCAACTCATTAACAACCACGATCATTAATAGCAACAGCAAAAGCAATTACATTAACAAGAACAAACATGGCAATAATCAAGTGCAGCTGCAACAACCACAACAACAACAACAACAACATCATCATCAATAGCAACAACATATAACATCATCAAGAGCACCAACAACACTAACAACAGCAGCAGCAGCAACAACAACAACAACAACAATCATGAGAGCTGATCGCTTGCTTGAGAGCATCATCCACGCGCTTCCAGAAGTCTCCAAGCCTTACAGTCCCTCGTCTCGTGATGGCCAAGCCACGTCTCGTGCCAATCAAACCAACAGGCGTTCTCATCCACCGCCGCCTGCGCAGAACAGCGAAGGTGCCCCAAGTTCTCCATGCCAAAGGTGGGGCTTCCCTTGAGATTCGCCGAGGCTGGCGGATTTTTGCCCTGAAAAAAATCGAATCTTTGAGACTCGGAATCCACACAGCTTGGGATTCATCAAATTGGTCCTCACTGTGGAGTGAAACTTCCTGGGAGAGCGCCGGGTCTAACGGTGAGAGATGTTGGGCTTCACCACCTCACAGGGCGGTGAAGCCAAGCACTTCCCATGACTGCGTCATCCCTATTGATTTATAGCGGTTGAGAGGATCTTGTTTATGGGATGAACTACAGTATCAACCAGCAATTCACCATCATGCACCATCAATCAACCACGCACTAAGCATAACTAACCATCAATTCACCAACTACCACAGTAAGCATTGTAAAGTATAAAGCATCAATTCTCTCAAGTCACCACCTCCTGAGCATAATCAATCATCAACCCATGCTTTGAACTTCATTGTCATCGCCGCCATCCTTCATCCAGTTTTCGCCTTCATTTGCTGCAGGACATGCGTTGGAGTGCTCTTCAGGAAGTTGTAGAGCTTCATGCCTGGGCAGTGAGCAAGCAGCCGCACCCAGCTGACCAGGGAAACCACCCAGCCGGAACCGGCCAAACCGCCAAGCAAGCAGCTGTGTGCAACCAATAGGTCTATAAGAGATGGTCTGCGAATCGTGCAGGTGACTCTTTGTCAGGTTTGTTGCCTGACCATTGTGAAGAGATGTGTGGTGTTTGTTTGTTTCAGCCATGTCTCATTGCAAAGAATATGTCCAGCCGTTGCACATGCGCATAGATATAAAACATGTAAGAGTACTGTAGAAATATACAAATGCGAGATCGTATATAACTATGCACGCTATGCATTGGCGTACAGCAATGTGTGTACTTCTGGTGTGACGTCAACAATGCAATGCTATCTGATGTGATGTAATTGAATCTCATGGGATGAGCCATACAAAAAGCCAACGGTTTGCCTTAGTTACATGGCAACATAGAATCGTCTACTTGCACACTTCAAGCAACCAAATCCGCAACCACTGACGCAGCGGCTCTGAATGAGCTTGGGACATGCTTCGTGTGGGTTAACAAAACCAATACATTCCCAGGTTAAACAAACTCACAATCGCTAAAAATACACGCAGTTTCTGTACAGTTTTCCGATTCTGAGTCATTTTTTGGGGGTACTATTTTGGCTGGCCAACCCGAGCCATAAGCAGTAAGATATCATAGTACCTACTGGTGCCCAGACGATAATCAATTCCAGCTAGTAGTGACACATCATTGATCCTTCGTTCCTCGTATCCACAGAGAAGCACCCGGATCGGATTATCTCACGCTTGTATCATTCAGCATCCTGTGGAATCATGGTATGCGCCAAAGTTCTTCTCAAAATAGATGAACCACACTATCATGATCAACTTGCTAAAGTCATACCATGGTCAAACGATGTACTTGTGATAATTGTGATACCTCGTCATAATATGTAGTACTGATATAGATATATTTGGCAAGAATTATCAACCACAAATGATTATGCAATATAAATACATATAATACATACAGAGAAAGACAAAAGCATATCACCGTGCGATACTATGCGTAAGCAAAACTTAACTCTACCTTCACAAAGATGATCATTGCAATACGCTAATAGTGTTTAATGATAATAGAGAATGATTGATAATGATAGTTATAATGATTGTTAATGATAGTCAACAATGGTTCATGAATGTTAATGATAGTTAATGATTGTTGCATTTGATGATCCTTGTCATGTGGTATCCCCCAGCCAGGCGCCCCCACTCACGTCGGTCATGGGCCACTTGATCGAGAAGCTGGGCCAGTCCAGGGTGTTCTCCTGAGCGCTGTGCTTCGGGATGGGAAATACGAGTGGTTTATCCAGACCTTGATCTGTCTGCATAAGGTTGGTGAACCTGGATGGTGTGAATAACCAATGGTTGGTGATAACCAATGGTTAATGTTGGGAATGATTAATAATGGTTGAAAATGGTTAATGATAGGTTAAGTAATGGTTCACAATATGAGGATGAGTCAATATGAACTAAGCAACAAATCGAGATAATTCCCAACGATGATAGGGAAATCAATGATTAATCAGAAGGGAACCAGGGGTACAGGGTTTTGACCCATAGCCATATCGATTCTAATGGCTATCCATCTATCCATTCATCTATCCATCAGACGATCTAAGATCTATCTGCTGTCGCCGACACATTATGCATGCATGCTTACCCCGAGTGTACATCGCAAATGTATTGCTGGTTAGCTTCCTCCAGTATTGGTTGGTGAATTCTCACCCACATGGGTGTTTCTCAAAATAGGGGTACCCCCAAATCATCCATTATTGACAATTTATAGCAATAAACCAACCATTTTTTGGGGTCCCCTATTTTGAGAAACCGCCATCTAGACCCTTGCTTTTCAAAGGTACCGCCTTGGCACAGAACCAGCCGCGGAACTGGAAAACAGTCCAAGCATCAAATGGCACCTGGAAGCCGTCACTCAGAATCACTGGGATGCCTCGGGCGGAGCCGTTGTGAGGTCCCCCGTTGTTGTCTGCCACGGGCAGCCGAAGCAAACTGACGATTTGAAAGCTGGTAATCAGTCATGAAATGACTAGTGTTATTTGTTATTACTCATTAATTAATATAACAATACTACTGCTATATGTTATTTTTGTGGTTTTTGATACTGAAGCAGCATTTCGTGTAGCCAAATAACACCCCAATGATGAAATGACTGGTTGACAGCTGGTAGTATCAATGTAGCTGACTTGAAATTGCCCAAATGATACTACCAGCGATCAAGCAAATGTGTTGAACTATTTCAAGCTAGATTTTGCAAACGGCAACATTTTCCTTGGAGGTCAAACAAAAGCCTGGTCGGCAAATGGCTAAACTGCGGCCCTTTCAGGTTGAGGATCAACAGCCGGTGCACAGGAAATGGATTTCAAGTAAAAATGTGTCAATGATGAAAACAATGTGGGGGAAGAGCAGTGTGTAATTTGCCCAGTAGCATGTTGTTCTCGCTGCTGTTATTGTTGCTCTCTTTTTGTGATGGTTATTGTGGCCACTCAAGCTGGATGTGTGTTGGTGTTGTTCGTAAAAAGTGTCTTGTATTGCAGCCTCTGCTCAAACTCATATCACATTTGGAAAAATAATGGAAATACATTTTGTGGCCATTACAAATACCCTCAAGATTCATATTCACCCAGATCTCATACATCATTTGTGGAAGCAGTCAGAGACAGTCCTCTTGCGACCTGACGGTGTGTGGTTGGATGTTCCCATCTTGGAACTGCAAAGAGATTGTCGAAATCGTTTAACCTGCATCTTGCAACATTGTACTTAATTAGAAATCCTCAAAATACAAAACCACAATCAGCCAGCAGTATGAGTATGTCTGAAGCTGCCAAAAAAATTGAGCCACCTATGAGTTCGCAAGGGAAGCCAACCATTTGGGTGGACCACCCCCTAGGAGGAAACCCCAAAGATCAGGCTTTGACCAAGGAAATGGTCGGATGGGTTGTGAGGTACCATGGTCAAACACTAATGGATCCTAGTGGCATAATCTTCTAAGCTACGCACCATCCAAAATGCTTGACATCAACACCTGAGGATGTCGGTGTAGTGCTAGCCGGAGGTGCCCCAAAATTGCGCCGAACCACAACGTAATATCAAAACCCATCATTTCGTGCGATCAACCGTGGGAATCTGCGTGACCGACGCTTGGGACTATTCGTGCTTCATGACCACCATGAATTGTCAATGACCCACCGATCCAAGTGATCTCTGAGGTTTCACAACCACTGGTTAGTGGTAGAACCACCCCATCATGAAAATATGCGCAAGTCAACCAACCAACCAACCAACCAACCATAGCTGTTACTCTCTGGTAAACTAACATGGCAATGGAAAATCCACCACAAAGTGAGGATTTCCTTGCCGTTTACTATCAAAATGATTGATTTTCCAGCCAGCCATGTTTGTTTACCAAAGGGTAATACATTTTGACCAAGCAAAAATGGCTGGCTGGAAAATCCATGATCAGTTTCATAACCAGCCAGCCATTTTCACACATTTGGGAAGCTCAGCAAAATGTTTGAAACCACATGAAACCACCAACCAGTAATTATTTAACCATATCATTGTCAGTTATCATCCCCTTTTATTAACCACGATTAGTGATTCTAACCCACCAAGCAATGTTTGAAACCACCAACCAGACAGAACCAGTCAGCATCACCAAGTCCTTGACCTGTGAGTCCGTCAACCTGCGCACGGCGCGGCGCGACTTGGAGGTCGGGTCACAGCCTGCGAAGAAGGCTTCGTACAAATGGTTCGTCCATGACCTGCGGTGCCCAGGGGGTGGATGGCCATCCCCAGGTGGCTGGTTGGTGGGTGGGTGATTGGTGGGTGGGTGGTTGGTGGGTTGGTGGTTGGTTGATGATGACCGAGAATAGTTGTCTTTGTGGTGGTTGGTTTAACTAGTGGTTCATGTGGGCCTTGCTGGATGATTGTTTCACTGAGTTTCAGTGTATAAACTAGAGTGGTGGTTTCAACATCATCTTGCCTCTGCATCAAGCACCAGCACTTGTGACTTTGCATCTTCGGCACAACGTGCGATTTTACAACTGAAAAATCATGATTAGATTGGCATGGTTTGGCTACCTGATCAAAATCACTGATGAACCAGCAAGGGAACACCTATGAAATAAAACATGCACGCAACATGTGTTTACACAAACAGGCGAATCGGAGACACGTCCCCAGCAATGAAGTCATCGAGACCATATCATCATTGTAGAAAGTGACACCAAGTGAAACGTGCTTTTGCGGCCATGAATCTGAAATTATGATGCACGTGCAATCAATAATCATACAAGGTGGGGCGACCAACCTGTGGATATTGTAGTAAACGATTTAACTATACTCACCTACCTCAGCTATAAACCAACAGTTCCCCAGTGATTCGGGGCCCCACAGTGTACCCTTACAGACTTACAGCGGCTTGAAATGTTCAAGGACTCAAAACTTTTGATCAGGCAATATGCCTCATATGCTCTGCTGATATCTTCGGAGGTGAATCAATGTGTTCAGAATTGGATCTACTAATATCCGAAGATATCAGCTCAGCCCAGCCCCTTGAAACGTTTGCCATGTCGGGACAGGTGGTTTCTCAGTTCACAGGCATACCCCTGTTTTATCATGCATCATGAATGTCGCAATCCACCATTGATTTTCGGGCCCCCGAGGACCTGAGCCATGTCAGGTCCATAGCAATCACTGGATCTCACAGGTAGAACCTACTGCTGGTGACATCAACAGCAGGCTGCACAGCTTGGCCGCCCTGCGAAGTTCCCATAGGCACCAAGCAGAAGTGAGAAGCGCCCATGCCTGGCCACTGATCGGAAACTGTTGCCACCAACAACTGAGGATGCGTAGCCATGTGGTGTCCTAGCAGCCGGTCAACTCGTGGGAGTGCCGTCAATGATAGCCATGGTCAACTGGTCCTTGTCACCATTGACTTGTAAGCTATGACTTTGAGCCGTGAAAAGCCGTGATTTTCTGGTCGAGCGATCCAGCAAACGAGGCCTCTGAAAATCTTGGCTCCGTGATAGAACCATTACGACAACCCAATTGCTTAGGACACAGCCTTCGCTGGTTATGGAATATTGGCCTGTAATCATCTAGTAGCAACTGTCACTACTCACCATCAAATTCTATCATTTGGCACCATCAATAATTAACGTTTCAAAACCACCCCTATCAACCACTAACAATTATCAACCACGCGACTATTCGCTTGTCAAATCTTATGCTGGTCCAAATCAAGTAACCACATATATGCTAGTAATCAGCCACAATGTCTATTTGATAAAAGTACTTGTCCAATTGCCAAGGTGTCCTTTCCATTCTATCAATTCTATCGCAAACATGCCGCAATTATTGACCTTTGTCCAGCTGGTCTTCAAGCAGGACGGACTCAACCGCTACACTCACAAGTTTCCTATATGGTGGTTTCTTAAAAATCGGAAACCCCAAAAATGAATGGTGTATTACCAACACTGATTAGTATTGGATGATTTGGGGGCCCCCCAAGCCATTGAGAAACCACCATTTGAACATGCAATTCCCTTATACTCTCTTATAAAACCGTTGAAAAACCTGATAGAACCATTGAAAAACTTTATAAAACCCAAAAAAACATGCAACTCATCAAATCACCCGCCTCTCCAAGCACACCAAAACGTGCCATCCCCGAAGCCGTGGTGCGTTCGAAGTAGTCATCCGTGAAGCCGCCCACGCTCTCTCTTATAAAACCGTTGAAAAACCTGATAGAACCATTGAAAAACTTTATAAAACCCAAAAAAACATGCAACTCATCAAATCACCCGCCTCTCCAAGCACACCAAAACGTGCCATCCCCGAAGCCGTGGTGCGTTCGAAGTAGTCATCCGTGAAGCCGCCCACGCTGACACCGTCCAAGCCCCCGAAGACCTGGGAGTACAACAAGCCGAAGTGTGGTGAGGCCCCCATGGCTCGTTGCGAATGGCACAGGAATGGTTGATGATTCAATAACCATTGATTAATGGTAGATTAATGGTAGATTAATTTGATTAGGTAATGATTAGTGAATGATCAATAAATGGTTGATGAATGAAATATATATATATATTGTGTGTATTTTTAAATATATATATATATATATAAATATTTAAATATAAATATGTGTATTAAAACGTGTATATATATATATGTATATATGTGCATTTATAAAAATGGTTGATTAATATGATTAGCCAACCACTAGTTAATGATGAATAAATTATAGATCATTATGATTGATGGTTGATTACCATTGTATCGGTTGATAAATGGTTGATTAACGGCAAATTAAATGTGATTGGTTAAGGATTAGTGAATGATTAGTTAATGATTAGCCAGTGGTTGATGAATGATTGATGATTGAATCACTATTGATTAATGGTTGATAAAGAGTTCATGAATGATTAATGAATGGGTAGTATGATTGGATAATGGTTCATTGATGGTTGATCAATGAATTGTCAAGAAATGACTAGTTATGGTTGAGCAACCATTGATTAATGGTTGATTGATGTTGTACTACCGCAACATACCCAGACAATAACGGTTTAAGAAGGGTTCGTAATGATTACGGAATGGCCAAGAATGACTAGGAACTGGTTAACCAATGGATGATAATGGTTGATAAAGACTGCTGACAATGGTTGATGACCATGGGGGTCAAGAAAGAACTTGAATGATGGCCTGTCATTTAAAATGCTTTGCCTTACAAAGTCGTATTGGGTTTCCGCGTCACTCTTTGAGGCGTGAGTCATTCTTGCTAAAAGCAATGATGGCTGGGAAAGGAAGCAGCAATTCAGGATGTAAGTAGGTTTGACACGGTTTGACCGTATGTTTGAAGTCGGGAGATGTGAGGGCCAGTTCAAATTTTGTACTTCATACGAGTATCAAATATTCTCCTGGTTTGAGTTGGTTGATTTCAGCTGATCTTATACCAGAATATGGCTTGTGGCACCAATGAATAGCAATGAACGCGTTCCAAGAAACACAAGCAGTGTGAAAGTTCCCTTGAAACACAACTGGGACATCGATGTTACGCCACAACAAGTACTGGCCGTTGGAATCATTCGAACCACCATGGTCACCATCTGACAGCATGAAAGCAGCTGCCAAGGGACTCGCATGATGTTGCCACGGACGAAGTTGTTCTTGTACAAATCATTCAACCCAGGGTGCCGACCTGGGGACATGATACAGCTGGGCTCTCGTTGAGAGCCCTGTGCGGGCTTGGAACAAATAGGCATGGGTTCAGGCTTTGTGTTGCCATGGTCTGTGGGGTTTCTTAACCATGGAAACCAGTTCCTTGACTATACAAGTTGATACATGACAAGGTCGATACACTAAACCAAAGATCTTTCCACAACTAAAACAATGAAGATAATCTCTTCCCCCTGACACTAAAAACGAACGGACCCTACTTTTCTTATTGGGTGGTTTAGTATTAGGAGGAAGGGATTCTTTGAGTGGTTTTGAAGGTCTGGATCTCTAAATCGGGGACCCCCAGTTATCATCCAGTTTAATACCCATTTGCGGTCACAAGCCCACCGTTGCTTTGGGGTTCCCTATGGCTTGAAAATCCCTATGGCTTGAAAACCCCCATTGATTGGAGGGTCCCTTCTCTTTGAACATAAAAACACGTACTACCACCGTTGTTGATCAAGCGCAATGATGGAAGGTTCCCATCTACACCTGCAGTAGCTCCTCAGAGCTCCTGGCCCGGCCCGGCCCGGATATCCCGAGTTCCGAACCAGTCCCAACCACCAGCCAGACATTGTTCAGCTTTCACTTCCCTTCTAGATCTACAATTGCTATATATAATTGGTGCCGTGATTGTCAACAACATGTTCATTGACTGCCCATCAATTGGAATTGTTATCATCAGCATTTTTCTGTGATCATTTTTAGCCATTTCTGTTCATCTTCCATTAGAATCCGTTCGATACACTCTGATACTCGAACAAAGCAATTGGAAATAGCAATTCCCAACATACCATCTACACATGTTGGATTCTCTACTCAGCGCTGTTAGATTAACCAGTATGAGTGGGTCATTTACCACTAATCATTCACCATGTTCAATCATCATCAACCACTAATCATTCATCATTGACCATTCATCATCAACCACCACTATTAGCACTATTAGTTGGTCATTGACCACCATTACTCACCATTTCTTCGCTCCTTGCGATCTCCTTCCGCCACGGCGCCATGAAAGTTGAAGAGCAGCGTACGTTGCTCTGAGGGCAGGTTCCACATGGCCATGCGGCGATATCTGAAGTAATCCTTGGAGCGGCCCGCCGGGTTGGGAATGCACCATGGGGTAGGGGTAGGGCATGGTTAAAATGGTGTTAGGGTATGGTTAGGGTAGGCTTAGGGAAGGCTTGGGGTATGGCTCATGATGTTTGATGGTTGATGATGGTTAATGACCATTGATGATGGTTAATGATAAATGATGATGATTAATAATAAATCGTGATGCTTGATTGCGGGAAATGATGGAAAAGTGATGGTTGAGGGTATGGTTCATGATGATTGATGGTTAAGGGAATGGTTACACTCGGGAAAGCTCACCTGCAAGCACAAAAAGAACTACCTTCAAAAGGTAAAGCATCTATGCATGGTATTTTTCCATGCAACCAGGTCTGTTAACCAAAGGGTAGTGGTGATGAAGGCTTGGTAATGACTATATTTCTCCAGTCATAGGGGACCCCCAAGTTATGGCTTGCTTATCATTGTAAATGGCTAACAAAGGAGGAGGACCTGGGTGGTCCCCGATTTCGAGAAACACCCATACATTGAATGATGCTTAATGCATGCTGATTGGCTGGGAACGGTGAAGCTGGATGATGAGCTGAACATGATGAGTGCTGATGCTTGGGAAGGGTCGGTGTGATGTAAAGAATGTGTCAGCAAATGATGATTGAAAATTACATTTGATGGGCAATATTGATTTGCTGCTTGCATGCTGGTGGATGATCATGACAATAATGGAATATGATGTGTAATAGTTCACTTACATTGTCATCTAAATGTTCCAAACTATAGATCAAACATGCTCCATAGTGGTTACTGTAATGCTGCTTTGTCACGTTTATTGATTGCTTGTGCTCAATACATGCCAGCCAACAATGTTTAAGTATCTGGAGCATTCCCAAGGTCACAATCATCAACAGTAGACAGCAGCAGTGATTGGGCACGTTGCTTCTTGCTTTTCTGGGGAACATTGAATAAGCCTTTGTAATTCTTGATGCGAGTGTCCGTTTGATAATTGAGTGGCTGGGAAGGCCATCTTTGATTTTTGCCGGGGACCCGGACCAGGATGTCAAAATAGGCCTCCATTGTGTTTGGTTGTGGTGGACCCCTTCAGAGATTATGCCGGCTGGACGATGTTGCAGACGTGTCACGGTATGGCCAGGAATCACGAAATCCTGACATCGCTTGTGATGCCAGAGGCTGAGATGGACCCTCCCAACAGGCCATTTCCAACAATGAGGATCACGGTAAGGCCTGTCGTTCTGGCAACCAGTAGCCATGCATTTCTACTCGGTTAAACTGCCGTACTTCCAGGATCTTCCCTGCGTCCGATATCATCTACTGAGTCACACACTTTGCCAAAGAAAATCCGGAAGTGGGACAAAGGTTCATGACTGAAAAGCTACAAATAAGGTAATGTGATTCTATATTATGCTTACAGACCAATGACTTATAAACAATTGACTCACTACTAATCAGTAGAATCTGATAAGCTACCATTTCAGTGTTTCGGTTCATTGACGAAGAAACGTGGTACCCGCTGCTTCGTTTTTTCCAGAGTAGAGGGATAACTGGTGAACTATAGGGAGGTCTAGCGGGGATGGTCAGCAAATTCTTGGGAGCCAAGAAGAGATTCGTAGCAGGAACAATGAAGAGAGGGCCTCACCCTCTGCACCAAATCCATGGCCTTGGCTGCCACAAAAAATATGTGGTTTTCCACAGTTTTCCCATGTTTTCCAGCTTGTTTTGGGGGGCGGTTCTGTTGGGGGAAGACAATCAGCACGGGTCTTCATGACCGCTCATCAGCTGTGGCTCATGAGCTAAGTCTGGCTAACCTCTGAGTGTCAACCATAAGATATAATCACCATGAATCAGACTTAATAACCATGAATGGAAAAGTATCGTAGTCATACATTCCCAATATCACCATACATCCCTAATGATGTCCCTCCATATATGGCTTGTCTATACGGAGGTCCCTCTAATATCGCAATGAATCACCAGCCCATTTTACCAAGATTAACCACCATAAACCAACCACTATCAGCACTGCTGGGAACCCGGCCTTCCAAGGGTTAAAGCAAAAGGGCCCACAGCGCCTTAGGAGCTGGGCTCACGCCGCTGCCCTTGGTCTTGTTGGGGTCCACATAAAAATGCGCTCAGTGATGGTTAAAGGATGCTTAAGTGATTAATCAATGGTTGATACTGTACACTGTAAATGCTGAAAAATGCTTAATTGATGGTGAAATAATTGTTTCATTATTGTTAAGTGATGGTTCAATGATGTTGAAATGGTTGATAATGATGGTTGGTGATACGATCATCAATCAGTAGTGATGATGGTTGCTAGTACGATTGATGTCGGTGATGCTATCATCAATGAATAATCATAATGGTTCTAATGCGATCAATTGTAGTTCATCATGATTGATTGTGTTTTGTCATGATGGTTCAATAACAATTGTTGAGTTCATGCCAAATCATCTGGTGGTCAAATGATGGTTGACGACTGGTCAAAAATGTTATACTTCAGACCCGGCCGTAATTCATCATGGTCAATAACCGTGAACAATTATTAATGAAATATGTTGACGCATCTAATATATTCTAATATGATGTTAGTCAGTGTTTGTGTTCGGATTGTCACCACTAGAGAGAATAGATTATCAATCACACATCCTACTTTGCACTTAGTTTCCCTTGATTCGGCAGGGGGAAAGGCGCCTGGAAACAGCCTTCCCCAGCAGTCCGTTTCACTAATTGATTGACCGAGCCCAGGCTAGATGATGGCATCTGCTTGGGTAAATTCCCCCACAAGCAATGAAGCAGGTGTCATGCTGGATGCTTATATTGCCGGGGTAACAGCTGGAACCAGGATCTATGCAAGTTAGAGTTCAGTAGACTAGTTCAGCAACTTACCCCCTGGAAACAGTCTCTCAGTTGTGGAGCTTTGAATTTCAATCAAAATCGGAGTCCTCCTGTTCAGCTCAAAAACATGAAGCCAGTAAGGCTCTGCCATTAAATCTTTGTCTTTTGCCTGTTGTAACTTTATCTTTTTACAGGTCTTGATTGTTCAAAGTAATGTTTTGCGCATCGAAAGTAGGAGAAGTTTGAGATGCCACATGACACCACCGAGTTGTTGTAGCCAAGTTGGATGATCGATGACCAAGTCCCTGGCGGCGCTGGTTGGTGCGACCTGGCACCTGCTGCTGAGCATCGGGGTGAGCGCTTCGGTCACCAGGAACATGGAGTTGGGGATGTAATCCCGCCATTCCTCGGGCGCCCCACGTTTTTTGCGCTCAGGTTATGTCGCTGGTGATGGGCTTGGGGGCTTCGGGGGATCATAAGCAACGAGCTGTGCTAAATCCGTTGATCTTGGTCGTTAATGACTAAGCGACTACATGATGTTGCTGAGAGGATGAACTCACCATGTTCCAAGTGTTTGTTGTTGACTATCCAACTGGTATTGTAGGTTGAGACCATCACAACAATGTCACAATTCTACTGCCGTGGATCAAAACCATATTTCGATAAATCCTGCGTTTGTTGAGATGTTCACTGAGGTGGTCTTGATGATGATGATGATGATGATGATGATGATGATGATGATGATGATGATGATGATGATGATGACGACGACGACGACGACAGTAATGAAACAATTGAAAACATACCAACCCTAGTAAGGAAGTTCCTGATTCACTGAGAAATCTGTTCATTCTACAGGAATTCCCAAGATGATGGTACAATACGATGGGAAGGAACTACGATAATGTCATCAACATTCGAATAGATCTGGGAGATCTATATTCATTCCCCCCTCACATGTGCTGATAAATCACCTGCTCTGTGTGGTTGAACTGGTGGCAGTACCCGACCTACTTCGTGCTTCATCCCAGCCGAGAAATTGAGGCCATGACCGAACAGTTCACCCTGGTAGCGCATGGATCATCCACCCCAACAAAACCCTGAAGGCAACAATGCATTGAGCCATATCTGGATGATCATAACTGCGAATGCTGCCTTGGACTGTGTAGATCTAAATAGAAATATTGCAACAACACAACAGCAGCCATGACAGCAACTGGGTGAACCCAGTTGACCTGCAAAAAAACGTGAAGGGGAAACCTTGGAAATGCATTTTCAACATTTTTCAACACACATCTATTTACATATATATATATATATTTAAATATATATATATGTATTCATCAATAAATAAATAAATATATATATATAAATAAATATTCAAATATTTACATATATATATATATATTTATCACTATATCAATATATATATATATATATATTTATTTATTTATTTATTTAAATATAGAAATAAAAATATATTGATAAATATATTCATATATATAATATATATATGTATACACATTTTCGTGGTAAACCAACATGAACCATTGCCAGTGGCCCATCATTTTCAGTGGTGTAAACCAACATGAAGCATTGTTAGTCAGCTACCGCACAAACCAATCCAGTCGATGAGGCGCAGGGAAGAAGTTCATGCCTTGGTCCGAAAAGATGAACCTCGGAACATGCAGAGAGAGTTCGAAGAAATCCACAGATGCACATCCCCCGGGGATGTTTGTGATTAAGCATGCTGAACCACTCGAGATCAGCTCACCCAGTCATTTCACCATGGCTTTCCATGCTTTCCGAAACCAGCAAGGTGGCGATGGCAGCCTTGATCCAAGGTGCACATGATCGTGGCCGTTGTTCTTGGTCCAGTGGGGTAACACCTCATGCCTGTGGCGCACGTTTACCCAAGCGAAATTGCCCGTCGTCACATCCACAGGATGTTATGACTATTGGAGTGAATGGATGTGCCCTTGCGTTTATTGTTTATCATACACATGTATGTATACATCTATACATATTAAAGGCAGATACATTGTGTGTTAGGGTTTTTGAACCTGCATGATCATGCATGTACACATTTGTACGTATGAAGGTTTGCCTGTCTAGTGAACGATTTAACGATAAATTCATGTACTCATGCAAAACATCTGTAACCGTATGTATACTTAAAATCTTGATGAAATCATGCATGGGATGTTGTGCACACATGAGTGTCTCTCAAAACAGGGAACCCCCAAAGCAGTAGTTGGTTTATCACTAGAAATGACTAAACTCTTGGATGATTCGGGGGCACCGCACCTTTTCGAACGCTTTGTCATGGCCCATGCCCATGTACCCCCTCGGCGCCTTCGGTTCAGCCTATCGATGTACACCGCAGAGATTTGC
>VSDK01008515.1:482982-548906 GCA_009767595.1 Symbiodinium kawagutii
TTGATGAGTTGATGAGTTGATGAGTTGATGAGTTGATGAGTTGATGAGTTGATGAGTTGATGAGTTGATGAGTTGATGATTTGATCAGCTGATGATTTGATGAGTTGATGAGTTGATGAGTTGATGAGTTGATGAGCTGATGAGTTGATGAGTTGATGAGCTGATGAGTTGATGAGTTGATGAGCTGATGAGTTGATGAGTTGATGAGCTGATGAGTTGATGAGTTGATGAGCTGATGAGTTGATGAGTTGATGAGCTGATGAGTTGATGAGTTGATGAGCTGATGAGTTGATGAGTTGATGAGCTGATGAGTTGATGAGTTGATGAGCTGATGAGTTGATGAGTTGATGAGCTGATGAGTTGATGAGTTGATGAGCTGATGAGTTGATGAGTTGATGAGCTGATGAGTTGATGAGTTGATGAGCTGATGAGTTGATGAGTTGATGAGCTGATGAGTTGATGAGTTGATGAGCTGATGAGTTGATGAGTTGATGAGCTGATGAGTTGATGAGTTGATGAGCTGATGAGTTGATGAGTTGATGAGCTGATGAGTTGATGAGTTGATGAGCTGATGAGTTGATGAGTTGATGAGCTGATGAGTTGATGAGTTGATGAGCTGATGAGTTGATGAGTTGATGAGCTGATGAGTTGATGAGTTGATGAGCTGATGAGTTGATGAGTTGATGAGCTGATGAGTTGATGAGTTGATGAGCTGATGAGTTGATGAGTTGATGAGCTGATGAGTTGATGAGTTGATGAGCTGATGAGTTGATGAGTTGATGAGCTGATGAGTTGATGAGTTGATGAGCTGATGAGTTGATGAGTTGATGAGCTGATGAGTTGATGAGTTGATGAGCTGATGAGTTGATGAGTTGATGAGCTGATGAGTTGATGAGTTGATGAGCTGATGAGTTGATGAGTTGATGAGCTGATGAGTTGATGAGTTGATGAGCTGATGAGTTGATGAGTTGATGAGCTGATGAGTTGATGAGTTGATGAGCTGATGAGTTGATGAGTTGATGAGCTGATGAGTTGATGAGTTGATGAGCTGATGAGTTGATGAGTTGATGAGCTGATGAGTTGATGAGTTGATGAGCTGATGAGTTGATGAGTTGATGAGCTGATGAGTTGATGAGTTGATGAGCTGATGAGTTGATGAGTTGATGAGCTGATGAGTTGATGAGTTGATGAGCTGATGAGTTGATGAGTTGATGAGCTGATGAGTTGATGAGTTGATGAGCTGATGAGTTGATGAGTTGATGAGCTGATGAGTTGATGAGTTGATGAGCTGATGAGTTGATGAGTTGATGAGCTGATGAGTTGATGAGTTGATGAGCTGATGAGTTGATGAGTTGATGAGCTGATGAGTTGATGAGTTGATGAGCTGATGAGTTGATGAGTTGATGAGCTGATGAGTTGATGAGTTGATGAGCTGATGAGTTGATGAGTTGATGAGCTGATGAGTTGATGAGTTGATGAGCTGATGAGTTGATGAGTTGATGAGCTGATGAGTTGATGAGTTGATGAGCTGATGAGTTGATGAGTTGATGAGCTGATGAGTTGATGAGTTGATGAGCTGATGAGTTGATGAGTTGATGAGCTGATGAGTTGATGAGTTGATGAGCTGATGAGTTGATGAGTTGATGAGCTGATGAGTTGATGAGTTGATGAGCTGATGAGTTGATGAGTTGATGAGCTGATGAGTTGATGAGTTGATGAGCTGATGAGTTGATGAGTTGATGAGCTGATGAGTTGATGAGTTGATGAGCTGATGAGTTGATGAGTTGATGAGCTGATGAGTTGATGAGTTGATGAGCTGATGAGTTGATGAGTTGATGAGCTGATGAGTTGATGAGTTGATGAGCTGATGAGTTGATGAGTTGATGAGCTGATGAGTTGATGAGTTGATGAGCTGATGAGTTGATGAGTTGATGAGCTGATGAGTTGATGAGTTGATGAGCTGATGAGTTGATGAGTTGATGAGCTGATGAGTTGATGAGTTGATGAGCTGATGAGTTGATGAGTTGATGAGCTGATGAGTTGATGAGTTGATGAGCTGATGAGTTGATGAGTTGATGAGCTGATGAGTTGATGAGTTGATGAGCTGATGAGTTGATGAGTTGATGAGCTGATGAGTTGATGAGTTGATGAGCTGATGAGTTGATGAGTTGATGAGCTGATGAGTTGATGAGTTGATGAGCTGATGAGTTGATGAGTTGATGAGCTGATGAGTTGATGAGTTGATGAGCTGATGAGTTGATGAGTTGATGAGCTGATGAGTTGATGAGTTGATGAGCTGATGAGTTGATGAGTTGATGAGCTGATGAGTTGATGAGTTGATGAGCTGATGAGTTGATGAGTTGATGAGCTGATGAGTTGATGAGTTGATGAGCTGATGAGTTGATGAGTTGATGAGCTGATGAGTTGATGAGTTGATGAGCTGATGAGTTGATGAGTTGATGAGCTGATGAGTTGATGAGTTGATGAGCTGATGAGTTGATGAGTTGATGAGCTGATGAGTTGATGAGTTGATGAGCTGATGAGTTGATGAGTTGATGAGCTGATGAGTTGATGAGTTGATGAGCTGATGAGTTGATGAGTTGATGAGCTGATGAGTTGATGAGTTGATGAGCTGATGAGTTGATGAGTTGATGAGCTGATGAGTTGATGAGTTGATGAGCTGATGAGTTGATGAGTTGATGAGCTGATGAGTTGATGAGTTGATGAGCTGATGAGTTGATGAGTTGATGAGCTGATGAGTTGATGAGTTGATGAGCTGATGAGTTGATGAGTTGATGAGCTGATGAGTTGATGAGTTGATGAGCTGATGAGTTGATGAGTTGATGAGCTGATGAGTTGATGAGTTGATGAGCTGATGAGTTGATGAGTTGATGAGCTGATGAGTTGATGAGTTGATGAGCTGATGAGTTGATGAGTTGATGAGCTGATGAGTTGATGAGTTGATGAGCTGATGAGTTGATGAGTTGATGAGCTGATGAGTTGATGAGTTGATGAGCTGATGAGTTGATGAGTTGATGAGCTGATGAGTTGATGAGTTGATGAGCTGATGAGTTGATGAGTTGATGAGCTGATGAGTTGATGAGTTGATGAGCTGATGAGTTGATGAGTTGATGAGCTGATGAGTTGATGAGTTGATGAGCTGATGAGTTGATGAGTTGATGAGCTGATGAGTTGATGAGTTGATGAGCTGATGAGTTGATGAGTTGATGAGCTGATGAGTTGATGAGTTGATGAGCTGATGAGTTGATGAGTTGATGAGCTGATGAGTTGATGAGTTGATGAGCTGATGAGTTGATGAGTTGATGAGCTGATGAGTTGATGAGTTGATGAGCTGATGAGTTGATGAGTTGATGAGCTGATGAGTTGATGAGTTGATGAGCTGATGAGTTGATGAGTTGATGAGCTGATGAGTTGATGAGTTGATGAGCTGATGAGTTGATGAGTTGATGAGCTGATGAGTTGATGAGTTGATGAGCTGATGAGTTGATGAGTTGATGAGCTGATGAGTTGATGAGTTGATGAGCTGATGAGTTGATGAGTTGATGAGCTGATGAGTTGATGAGTTGATGAGCTGATGAGTTGATGAGTTGATGAGCTGATGAGTTGATGAGTTGATGAGCTGATGAGTTGATGAGTTGATGAGCTGATGAGTTGATGAGTTGATGAGCTGATGAGTTGATGAGTTGATGAGCTGATGAGTTGATGAGTTGATGAGCTGATGAGTTGATGAGTTGATGAGCTGATGAGTTGATGAGTTGATGAGCTGATGAGTTGATGAGTTGATGAGCTGATGAGTTGATGAGTTGATGAGCTGATGAGTTGATGAGTTGATGAGCTGATGAGTTGATGAGTTGATGAGCTGATGAGTTGATGAGTTGATGAGCTGATGAGTTGATGAGTTGATGAGCTGATGAGTTGATGAGTTGATGAGCTGATGAGTTGATGAGTTGATGAGCTGATGAGTTGATGAGTTGATGAGCTGATGAGTTGATGAGTTGATGAGCTGATGAGTTGATGAGTTGATGAGCTGATGAGTTGATGAGTTGATGAGCTGATGAGTTGATGAGTTGATGAGCTGATGAGTTGATGAGTTGATGAGCTGATGAGTTGATGAGTTGATGAGCTGATGAGTTGATGAGTTGATGAGCTGATGAGTTGATGAGTTGATGAGCTGATGAGTTGATGAGTTGATGAGATGATGAGTTGATGATTTGATGAGTTGATGATTTGATGAGTTGATGATTCAGTGATGTGGTAAGCTGATGATTTTATGATGGTGGTTCTGATCAAAAAATATGCAAATACAACAGCAAAGAAAACAAACAATTTCCAAACAAGAGATTGGTATGTGCAGATCACCATAATTGGAAAACCGCTACACCAGCCAAAGCTGAAACCCCATTGATGAGAGAAGAAATACTGGCTGATGATTTCAACCCCTATCAAAAACATTAATCAACCCTTGCTTAATATGGGGGAAAAAATATTTCAAACCACCAACCAGATGTTCACAGATTCTTTCTTACATATGCCTTGTCTACCTCGCTTCTATTACTAGCCATTGACCTGGTGTCCAAAGACACCACCCATCACCACTAGCAAGTCTTCCTTCACTGTTTCATCTGTGCCACAACAAACATCAGCAACAACAACATCAACAATCCGAAACATGTTGCTTCCTAGAACAACAAGATCAACAATCAGCACAATCCACCTTTTACCGTAGATCGTCCTAGATCCATTCCAATCCCTTTACCCCACTGCCATCCAGCCTCCAAACCCCACTGGCCGTGGTGGCAGTGCAGCACCCCTCGCGTCAAATGCGGCAGGTCGTAGATGAACATACGCAGCTGAGTGCCATGGCAATCGTGCCGCGGCGTCAGCCCCAGCAACGCAGGGAAGATCCTGCGGGGTCGGGTGACTTGGATGTGCAGCTGGGGTTATAGCTGGGATGTCACCGTGGTAAGTGACCTTATAAGCTGTTCATAGCTGGGGTTATGACTGGGATATGAAACTAGTAACTCTACGAGGTAGGCGAACTAATCCCTACAAACATGTTGTGAATGTATCCAGTTGCCAGCAGTGGACATGGCACATCCAAGTAGATATGATGAGACCATCATTGCACGGATAAGTCGAAGAGTTATCGATGTACAAATTCTGATGGAGGATCCCCGGGATGTTCAGATGGTCCAATGTGATAAATGGGCTCGTTACAATCACAAGCACAATACTGACGGGGCCATTCGTGGCTGACCATGTGGGGAACACTCAGCCAAGTCATGCTTGACATTTCCAGCGATTTCTGTTTGGGAAATCATCTCAATTGATCATTATCCCTTCATACTGGGAGATGGAGAAACCTCCAAGCAGTTGTATTGAAACAAGCAAAAGTCACCTTTGCGATCATAAAGCATGATCGGCAATGATCGACTATTTCAAATTAATTAAACATCATCAATTAATCGACCGGAGCGGTTGGTCCATGCCGACTATCCAACCCTACAGGGTTTTATAAGTTTGTTCAGATTCTCCGTTTAAAATCGGTTGTAAGAAGTATATCTACCATGTCTGGTAGTTACCTAACTACCTTTAACATAAATCATGAACAAACAAATAAACAACGTCCGCAGGTCAACATTAGTATTCATGCCGTGTTTCTTAAACTTTGGAACCCCAAAAAATGGATGGTTTATGACCAAAAGTGGTTACAAGTTGTAAAAGTAATTCACCATCCAGTATACTCGTATGTACCATTTCCTGGCAACCCAAACGTGAACATATGAACAAACCAATGTTCTATGGTTACCAAATCATTTGCCTGACCCAAGTGTAGACTTATATCATCTTGGCTGTGGGTCAAAACCCTGTACCCCCGGGTTCCCCTATCACTACGTATTGTTTTCCCTATGAAATTGTTGGTTATCATCCCCCATGAAATTGGTTGCTTAACTGCTTGACCCACAGCCATATGCTTGGTATATGCCCTACTATTGTTACTTATGATCCCCTATTATTGGTCGGTCACTATCTCTCATGAAATTGGTTGGTTAACTGCTTGACCCATAAATATACGGTTGGTATATATCCCCTATAATTGTTAGTTATCATCCCCTATTATGTACCATTCACCAGCCATTATTGGTTGGTTAAAGCCTTGACCTGGCGCTCGCCATATCGCCTCACCTGAGATCCGTGAGGTCCGGCGCCCAGCCGCCGTCGCTCGCTGCGCCGGCCAGGCGTCGGTGCGGCTCCAAGCGCGGCAGGACGTGCTGAGTCAAGTAGTGGAACCTGAGATGGGAACTGCTGGGGGGGAGCTAAGGGCTGGGTTGAGGGGTTGGGCTCAGGGGTTGGGGTTTGGGTTTGGGTTAAGGGTTGGGGTTAGGGGTTGGAGGCTTAAGGGTTGGAGGGTTGAGGGGTTAAGGGTTGGGTGAAGGGTTGGGTTGATGGCTGTTGAATGGTGAATGATGGGATTAATGGTTATAGAAAAGGGTCAGGTTCAGGGTTAGAACTACTTGGGTTGGAGGGTTTAGGGGTTTAGTTCAGGGTTAGATGAATGCTTGGGGTTGAACAGCGATTAATTTGTAGGTTATGGGTTCGGTTAATGCCTATGTAATGCTTAATTATATAATGATGGGAACGTTTAAAGGCTTGGGTCAATTGTTGGGTTAGGGGGTTAGCTGCTGATGGTCAGGTCAATGCTTAGAAAATGGTCATATGATGATGCGGTCAATGATGCCTAGGAAAGGGTTAGGCTAAAACTTGGGACTAATGATGGTTCATAACCAGCAATAATCGACTAAAGTAGGGTTCAATGATGGTTCTGTAATGGTTGGACAATTGTTTGGGGTACTGCTGGTTTGATGGTTTGATGATGATTAATGATTGGGTTAATCCCATCTTTGGCTTGATGTTGGTAACTGATGGTGGATGAAGATCCAGTTAACTATGGTTGATGTTGTTGTTGATGATGATGATGATGATGGTGATGATGATGATGATGATGATGACGACGACCACGATCGTGATGATAACTGGTTAGTGGTTTCAACCCCTTATGCAAAATATTTGTCAACCAACCATTTCTCACTACTTACTAGGGAAAATCAAAAATGTTTAAAACCACCAACGAGATAAGGGTTGAAGATAGTTCATGCTTGGTTGATGCGGGCTGATGCTCTGGCTATGGTTGGTTGGTCCACCGAAGGCACCACCTTGTTGATCTGGCTATGGTTGCTATGGTAGCCATCTTTAATCATGGATTACTTTCTAATGATCATCAAGAGATATACAGTCAACTCATCGATTGATTCATCATTGTCAATTAATGATTGATTCTTGGTTGAGAATCAATTGATAAATATTTGACTAATAATCATTGTTAATGATAACTTCATATAACTTATCTTCTGATCTATTCCATTGATTAATCAGTGTTAATGGTTTTGAAGTATGTTGGCCAATGACTGATTATATAATAATGCTGTACAGTATTAACCAATAATTAACACCCCAGTGACTTTTGGTTGGCTTCGCTGCTTCATGATTAATAAGTTGTTCATTGATTGCAATCCTTGTTGATTATCACTGCTCATCATCACTAAGTAATCATTGTTAGGAATGGCAAATGATCATCATCAGCGCAATGAAGAAACATTGCTCATCATCAAGAATCAATGACAGGCAAAGATTGGTGGTCACTTCTTTGAAACAATTGACCGCCAAAACTCTTTGTGCTGGCTCTGGATGATGTTATTGAGCCACTTACATTGTACAGCCACGCAAATTTGTTATTGCTGTCTATACGTATACCGATGAAAAGCAAACATGACACTGTACCAAGTGGTTTACATCGGCATGATATGGAGAGAGAATCCTCAACTGACTCCTTGACACAATTGTCATCAGAACAATGAAACCATAAAGCACGACCCAACCGTACCATCGGCATCTGGTGTTGGTCTGCCATATATGAGTGGCTTCTGGTGGCCTTTGAGTATAGATGTCCACTAGATGTCCCAATTTGGGTTTTAACTGGGATAGTAGGTTACCTATGAGGTAGGTAAACTAATCCCTGTAACCATGGTCAGTAACCAGTTGCTAAGCGGGGGTGCACATCCAAATCTCACCCTGTATCATCTGCGTTTTCCCCTACACTAGCAAGTCAGCAGGGCACATCTTCTGAGCTTCTTCTCGCCCATCATCGTAGTCGATTGCGCGCAAAGCCACTAAAATAATCCTTGCCAGCGCGGGCAAACGCAGGATAGTATGCAACAGTGTGCAACTAAAACCAATGATAGACACAGAAACTATCAAACACATTTCACTTATCACCAAAATTCTACCAAATTGCCAAAAATACAATAGGTTTGACAATCATTAATAATAGTAAGGATGCAAGACACCGCCAACACTGGTATCACAACAGTGAAAGGGCAATGTCTGCAAAAAAAATGGCAAAATTTAGATCTAGCAATTAGAAACCCTCAAGAATCCACTGCTTTCCATCCGGAAAACGGATCTGTACTGCCGTCTTTCCTTTCTACACCATGGTTTTCATGATTCATTGAGTACGAATCATGTTCGGCTCTTCTTGGACAAGTTTTGCCTGCAAAATGGACATGTCTTTCAACTTTTCTCGTGAATAAGCAACCAAACAATCAAAATGAACATGATACCTTTGGTGGGATATTCCCTGTCCAATGGTTGTATGGCGGACAGTGCACATAAGATAAGATATCTCTTTTGATACGTTCGATGTTACACCTACTCAGCATGGAGATTCTGACACATTCCCACACAGACACGGTCAAGAACTGTCCAAAACCATCAACCACCACTCTACATGGCAAATCCGAATCCTTTTCGAACGATTTTTAGCTGGGTATGTGCCAAATTTGTGGTACCCCCAAAACCAATGGTTTCCTAGCGAAATCAACATTGTTTGGTGGGTTGGTTGCCCTATGGCTTGGCACATACCCAGCTGCTGATCGCTGGGGCCCTGAAGCGGGCAGCTGCCTGACGCCTGGGGCCAGCTATGAGTTGGGTACTCCCAGAGCCCGAGAACTTGGGTCCTATGCACGACATGTGCAACTTAATGCAACGTGTGGTCACCAAAAGTACACAGAACGAGTTGTTCAACGGATATGGATTTTCAATGATTTTCATATCTGTACATCTTTTCAAACATGTATTTTTGTTCAATGCACTTTCGTCTTTGTTGCTTGGATTCAGGCTGCCTTTGGGGGGCTCAAACCCTTATATGGGCACGCATCTTCAAACCTCAAATCAGCACCCAGCGCTGCCAAGTCTCGTCGCTAAAGCAAAACCACAGTCCTGGAAGTGCTCCTGCACGCCAGCAGACACAAGCTGCTGTGCATATGGCTATGGGTTATCAATCAACCAATTATGAGGGATAATGACCAGCCAATAATAAGGAAAACAATGGTTAATAGCGTTAATAGTAGGGGAACCACAGGTACAGGGTTTTGACCCACTGCCAGGATTCCACTGACCGTTTGGAAAGATGTTTGTTCACTAGAGAAGTCCTGATGTTATACGTCAACTCCCCACATTGGAGGGCACAGCAGGACATTTCCCCGAGCCAAGTAGAGTACTCTGTAGACCGAAGCAAAAAGGACGTCGAAGATTGATTCATGATTTATTGAGGTAATATATTTGAAATCACGTCAAATACTGTCAAATACCATAATCATTTTGCAAACCTAAGCAAAAAATATTCACCAAAAAAGGATTTGCTGCAAATTTGCTTTTTTTCCCGCCGTACTACCCCTTAGGTTAGTGGCCACTCCTGCTCCCGGCACCCCTCCCCCTGGTAGCACTGGATCCCAAATCGCTCCACCAGGGCCCCCAGTACTTGGTGGGTACAGGGAAGCGACCCGGTCAGCATCCAGGTGCAGCTCAACGTTTGCCAGTGCTGACTCACGACATATCACGACAGGATCGTTGTGTTAGTTCACCTGAGTTATACCAGCTCAAATATACATCAAACATATCGCGACGCGACAGGAGCAATCCGTTCCTGTATATACATTACATTGCACAAGTTGATTGTCCACCCAGAGAGTTCCGCTGGAACTATGCACCACCACCATGCGCTTCCTCCAACATATCATTGTGCGTGATGGCCCAAAGGACCTCGCCCGGCAATGAACAAACCACGACTTAGACATGCTTCACAGCGGTCACATGGTTGGCACTGGCTGGTCTGTTTGACTGACGGGGGAGCCAAGTAGCTACAACAATGTCATGGGAACATATATATATAATAGATACCAATATATGCTGTATGGGGGTTTCTTAAATAGGGAACCCCCAAACCTCTGATAGGTGCATTAATTGCGATGATTTGATGGTGCCCCTATTTTTAGAAACCACCATAACTATAGCAATCAGATGGAAACATCTGCCAATTGTCAGTGGTCGATTTCATAATATTGCATATCTTGAAGAATCTTGCCTGTAATGACAAATCATGGCTGATGATGGCTAGCTGTTAGGGGATACAAACCAACACTAATCAACAACCTTCGGGCAACAACAAATCCCAGAGTGGATACTGTAGATAACTACTCTCCTGGGACATGCCACTGGTAGGTCTGTCAGTCCTGAATAATCAGCAAGAACAACCGCTGGTTTCTTTCATGGGTTAAGCATAAGCAATTTCAATGACTCGCCAGAAAAAGGCATAACAAGTGAATCGAGAAGGACTCTTTGCTGCCAGGTTCAAGATGGTTCAAGCCTACCCAGGAACGTGGGGCAACACAAAAATCTTTGCTGATCCGGTGTCTGTAACTCGTCTGCTGTTCCAATCTGTTCCAATGTGATTTCATGGATCCTATTCTCAACCCCCGAAGGTGCACTAACTTCAACCAGTGAATCCTTTGATCAGTCGAAAACCCAAAAAAAACGCCATGCTGTGCCAAGCACACGTGGAACAGTTCGCCACAAAACTATTCCCTACCATCAGCCCTGAGGAGAAATTTCTCTGCAATCACACGAGCAAAATTACAACATGGGGACAGCAGGCTCACAATACGTGGGTGGGTTGGTCAAGCATCAAAACCTAAAAAACCATGTGATAGACCACAACTCGCATGTTGATTTCTCAGGTGTTATGTTGTCCATGCTATGTCCTAATCCAATCTGACAACCTCCAAATCTCTGGAGCTGGACACGCTTGCAAGCCACCCTGGAGATTCCCTGCCCAGTGCTAGCGGAATATCCCGAAATTCTGTCAGTGATTCAAAGTGCCGCAATCCTGTGAATCGCACACCCGGCCCCAGAATGATCTTCCGGGGCAGTGGATTCTGATGTTTTGGAGGCTCTATGTCGGGCTCTATATGTCGGAAGCTCACACCAAAATTGCACCGCCATTCTGACAATGATCACTTCTCATAGAAAAACTTTGCAGTCAAACCATCAGCGACAAAATCCACCAGCATTCTTCGCGCCGAGGCCTTCCGAATCACTCGGGAATGTGGCAAATCGATATCCGGCCACTTGTCGACCTCGGTAGCGAGCGATATTCGAAAACAGCCTACTGCATTTCGAACTCAGGCCAGCAACTGGGCTCAACAGCAATCATTCCGGGTATATGATGATTGTTCAAAATAGGGGACCCCAAAAATGGTTGGTGTACTGACATAAATGGTAAATATGGGATGATTTGGGGATACCCCAATTTTGAGACACACCAATATGGTTCGAACAAAGACCCATCAATTATCCCGATCTACTGCACTACTATAAGCAGTGGTTAGCCGATATATGTTGAACCATGGCAAGTAAGTGTCTATCCCCATGTATCGGCAAAAAGTGTTTGAAACCGCCAGCCTGCAACTTGAGGAAAGAAACTATAGGTTGTTCATCTCCCTTATCCACAATGACACTGTTCATGTGCGTTGAATTTCGAACACATGTTTGGAAATAAAAGCAGCAAAAGCAACCACAATCACTGCATGGCAAAAAAGATCAATTGCCTTTTGGTACAGTAGTACAGGGACCAAAAATTCCATACAACAAGTGCTTATAGTATGTAAATTATAGCTAAGACATGGGATGGAACCCAGATAAGCTCGACATTGGGCTTGCCACAGCAACATAAATTTATGCCCTTGAAAAGGCAATTTTCACGGAAAAACGTAACACTCAGAACGCTGGCCTCTCCTATAAAGATGAATGATAAGCATACCTTGAGCAACTGTATTTGCCAAAGTCAATCTCAAGATGGCTTAGACACTAGAATTATCAGATTTTGTTTCTGGGGAATGTCCAATTGCATACACTACTGAGATGCCAGTCAAAAAGCCTGGCTTACAAAAAAATATGCTTATGACTCACAATATATCATGAACATGACGGCTGATCACCATTTACAAGATACCAGGATGTTGTTTGCGGTTCCGGGAACAACCATCACTTGTACTGCTTTCAAGTGCTTGGATTTGAATGCTTAGGAATACTGGTTTCAGAAAAACTTGTAGTACCAACTAACCTACCTCGAGTCTTGGTCCCAAACTGCCAAGTTGGATCCAGAAACACTTTAAAGACTGGTTCTTCGGTCCCATCATCTGAGTGTTTCATCGAAACCAATGCTCCACAGGCAGTTCAAGCCCCATGAAATGAAAAACCATAGAAATCGAATCCTCGACCATTTAACAGAATGATCTGTGCAAACATGTGCAGCATCGCATCCTGGTTCGCAACAAATGTATCAACAACCATCCTCAACCACAGCTGTCCTTCACCAACCAAGCTGATCTCCCAATCTGCTCAGCCACCAGCGCTTGGGTCACAACCCTGGCAGCAACCCGCCCTGGACCGCGCCCGGGGACCGCCCGCCGGCACCCGCCACCGTGCCGCCCAAGCGCCAAAATCTGCACGTTCTCCCAGGTGCTCCTCTTGATGACCTCGGTGCCCTCGCAGGACATGAACCTCGCTGCACCGCCACAAGACGTGGGAACGAGAACCCGTGGGCGCCCACAAGCCGCCGTCGAAAGCGCGGCGAGAATGGGGAGAATAGATTGCAATAGTGACAACAATGAGTCTATGTAGATACAAATATAAATATACATATATATATAATATATATATTTATTAATTTATCTTTTTAATTTATATATTTATTCATTTATCAATTTATCTATTGGTTTATTTATTTATTGATCGATTCATTTATTTATTTGTTTATTCATCTATCTACTTATTTATTTATATATGTATCTATACATATCTAAAATATACTGGGAAATCAAAGTCATAGACTGAACATTGTTATTGGGAGAACGTATTGCAATTTATTGTAGTTATTGTTATACATGATTGGGAGAATATGTGTACTAGGAAATTGCTAAGCATGCTCCAAAGAACAAAAATAATGACAACGATGAGTACCCAATAATACCAGGAGTAATCACAAAAAGTGGACAGTAAATATGATTGTTATCAATATTGTAATATAGCAGTAATGTATAGTCTTATATAATAAGAAAGTATAAAACCAGCAGTTTGGTAAATAGTAATAATAGGAACAATAACTAGCAAACACCCAACAGTTGTTGGCAATATGTAATTACTATTCATCGCAGCCATCAACATTCATCAATAGCAATCAACAAACGGTAACAATATAATGGTAGTGATACGTAAAATCAACAACAGTACAGGTACTAGTAACTAGTAATAGAAACACTAATTACAGTAGAGACAAAACCAAAGTGTACAGGATGCAGGGTGTGTTGTCAAACATTCGTCAACAACATGGACAAAAGGCACAATAAGAAGGATCAAACTACAGTAGATATTCATTCAAGCGGTGCAGATCTAGAGGAATACAACTGTTACTCTTTGGAAAACTGACCTGGCAACGGAAAATCCACCGTTTTTTGCTGCTTTGCTAGGATTTCTCTAACAAATGGTGGATGTTCCATTTGCAGGTGAGTTTAGCAAAGGCTAGACATGTTGCATCCTGGATCCCAAAAGCCCTGCATGATGATCCGTTGGCGTCCGTTCAGTGCACTGAAGTGTGTCCACCACCCATCCTCTTGAAGCCCAGTGATCCAATGGTTGGATGGATGTTTCTCAAGCCATCCCATATTCACCATTTAGAATAAACCAACCATGACTTGAGGGTCCCCTATCTTAAGAAAGCATCACATGGGAATTGTCCGTAAAGAATGAAACAGTTCGCTGGTTGGTTTCATTCATTGACAATGATCATTTCGGGATGCGCCAGTGGGAACCACCATGGCCATGGAAATTCCCGCCGTATGCTTGCGAATCCAAACCTTCCGAAGAGCCCTGATGACATCTGATGACCCGCAAAACTGCAAGTTCAAAAAAGGCATAAACAGCACTAGCATGAACTGACCATGAATCAACAGCATTGAAGTGGTTTGTGCACCCACCATTCATGCTAGCTATCTTGACATATGGCTGTGTATCAAAACCCCCGTACACCACAAATGCTCAGAATTGTCTGGAATGTTTACATAAGCATTTCTTGGTTCGCTAGTATTGACCAATCCCAATCTCCAAGATTCCTGTTTGCCATACCAACTTTTCTTGTGAGATATTGGCCTCTAGACCATTGCTTAGAGAGATACCATTAGCCCTATAACGAGGTAAGATTCGTTAATCTCTATAACTAATGAATGTATACCTTGATTCATTCCTATACCTTTATCTATTCATATGATATCCATTCCAACATTTCTAATAGGTTGCAAATCTTCGCTGTTCATGGTCTCACTTCCACCGTCCGCCCAGGCCCGTAAATATGATTGTTATCAATATTGTAATATAGCAGTAATGTATAGTCTTATATAATAAGAAAGTATAAAACCAGCAGTTTGATAAATAGTAATAATAGGAACAATAACTAGCAAACACCCAACAGTTGTTGGCAATATGTAATTACTATTCATCGCAGCCATCAACATTCATCAATAGCAATCAACAAACGGTAACAATATAATGGTAGTGATACGTAAAATCAACAACAGTACAGGTACTAGTAACTAGTAATAGAAACACTAATTACAGTAGAGACAAAACCAAAGTGTACAGGATGCAGGGTGTGTTGTCAAACATTCGTCAACAACATGGACAAAAGGCACAATAAGAAGGATCAAACTACAGTAGATATTCATTCAAGCGGTGCAGATCTAGAGGAATACAACTGTTACTCTTTGGAAAACTGACCTGGCAACGGAAAATCCACCGTTTTTTGCTGCTTTGCTAGGATTTCTCTAACAAATGGTGGATGTTCCATTTGCAGGTGAGTTTAGCAAAGGCTAGACATGTTGCATCCTGGATCCCAAAAGCCCTGCATGATGATCCGTTGGCGTCCGTTCAGTGCACTGAAGTGTGTCCACCACCCATCCTCTTGAAGCCCAGTGATCCAATGGTTGGATGGATGTTTCTCAAGCCATCCCATATTCACCATTTAGAATAAACCAACCATGACTTGAGGGTCCCCTATCTTAAGAAAGCATCACATGGGAATTGTCCGTAAAGAATGAAACAGTTCGCTGGTTGGTTTCATTCATTGACAATGATCATTTCGGGATGCGCCAGTGGGAACCACCATGGCCATGGAAATTCCCGCCGTATGCTTGCGAATCCAAACCTTCCGAAGAGCCCTGATGACATCTGATGACCCGCAAAACTGCAAGTTCAAAAAAGGCATAAACAGCACTAGCATGAACTGACCATGAATCAACAGCATTGAAGTGGTTTGTGCACCCACCATTCATGCTAGCTATCTTGACATATGGCTGTGTATCAAAACCCCCGTACACCACAAATGCTCAGAATTGTCTGGAATGTTTACATAAGCATTTCTTGGTTCGCTAGTATTGACCAATCCCAATCTCCAAGATTCCTGTTTGCCATACCAACTTTTCTTGTGAGATATTGGCCTCTAGACCATTGCTTAGAGAGATACCATTAGCCCTATAACGAGGTAAGATTCGTTAATCTCTATAACTAATGAATGTATACCTTGATTCATTCCTATACCTTTATCTATTCATATGATATCCATTCCAACATTTCTAATAGGTTGCAAATCTTCGCTGTTCATGGTCTCAGTTCCACCGTCTGCCCAGGCCCCATGAGTCAAAGCGGCGGGGCATCTGACAACGGCTCCGCCGCAATGGCGGCAAGCAAAAGCGCGACCGCGCTAAACGAGTGATGCAACATGGCGGCATCATGGGGAGCAACGCTCAGTAATGGTGGGTGAAGGGTGACTAATGAGTATCAATGATGCTTGATTGATGGTTTGTTGATGGTTTTTTGACTTTGGATGGATGTTTCATCTGTGGTTGATCGTTGATGATGGTTTTGTAGTGGTCAACAGTGGTTAATCACGATTTGGGATGGTCCATGATGGTGGTGAAATAGATCCGTAGGAGCAAGTCCACCTTCAAACCCCTGGTTGCACCCAGGAGCAACAGCCACAGTTGCTCCGCTGAAATGTGATCAACAATAACTGTGGTTCAGAAAAAATGTGGACCAACCCACACTTGTTTCTGACATCTAAACGGTGTCCACCATACAAATGATTGTGGGCCTTGCCCCTCCACAGATATCCACAGTATCAGCCAAAAACGTGTACTTTTGCTATTGGTCTCATCATGAACCTCCTCCTACTTCAGAGGCCACCAAGAATCACCGTGTCCATAAAAACAACGTGGCTCTGATATTCTGAATACTCGTGGATTTGGCTATGTCAAGGAACCGTCGTGCAAACGCGCATGTTCTTGCCAATGGTCACTGGTTTTCATTTTTTTTCTGCGCCCTCACCGGGTATCCTATTGCTGATCTGCAGCGATTGCGAGTGCATTGGAGATTGATGGAATGTGCAATGTCCAATGTCCCTATTCAAATCAATCTCATGAGGTTTACAATGAAATGTACCCCACGAAAAATAACTGGGGAAGAATGTTCAACTTCAAATCAATGGGGCTATCAAAAAAACAATGGGGCTATCAAAAATCAACTTCCAACTTCTTGATTATGCTGAGCTATGAATGCAGGATGAAAATCAGCAGCTGCTGATGCTTTCCCAATGTACCATTTTGCAAATGATCCACTGCTGTTCGTCACTAGCTACACTCCCTCAGGAAAGCATTTCCAGGGGTATGGCCTCATAAACGCGACTAGGGGACAGGACACTCTAGGTGCTTACATCTCCCATACTTGGATGATGATTTTATGATACTTGGATGTGCCTCCACAGGAAGTACAGGGGTGATAATCCAAATATGCAGATATATGACTATACGTAAATTATTTTTTGAATATCGTATACATATATATATATATATGGGCGCTGCGCGTTTTCCGGGCCCCCTGGACACAGCAGTAGATCTTCTAGTGATTTCAAAATGGATTTGTATGAATTTACTACATCCTATGTTGGGTAACAATTAGTTTGTAATATCAATATGTTAATAATGACGACAGTCAAATGAATTTGATATTTATCGATGCTAGTTAAAGTCTTTATTGGCTACCATTCTTCAACATCAGTACTACTACTTTTTGCAATGTGGAAACTGTATGACTAATAAGTACAGAAAATAGAATCCAGTTATTTTTACATTAACTATGAATATACAATACCATGGTTTTTAGAACTAAATTAATAAGGGCTATGTTCATATTCAAATGTTATATGTAATAACCAAAAGCCTTCGTATGTTTCAGCAAACTTAACAAGGGATTTGGAATGTGTGGATTTAGATTTGATAGGCTGTAGGTTTTTCAAAATTGTCTGTCCTTGCTCAATCAATTTAAAAGCCTGAGATTAATTGAGGTGAATTGAAATAAAAAAGAGAGTAATTGAAATGAATTGAAACAACATTGAGACACATTGAGAAGGATTGAGAACAAAAAAGCAAAAATGGCTACCAGTGATTATCCAGTGCTACCCAGTGACTCAGTCAAATGACTATGTCAATTGGCATCCAGTGACTAAGTCCATTGATAGCTGCAGGATGTCCAGTTATGTAATCATGTGATATTGTCAAAAGATCAACCAATGAGAACTAAGCATTCGCTGCCCATCTTTTTTTCCCCACAGGCAACACAAGTCTCAGCTTCATATGGCCAAACCTCAGTACACAGGCTTATTAGATACTTGTTGAACATGAAGTTCACAAGACATAATTGCGGTAAACAAAATCAAACACTTGACTGACTTTAAATAAATTGAGAAATGCTATTGCTCAAATATCAATACTTTGTGGGAAGCCTATTGCCTACAACAGTGGTACCAACTTTGACCTCCACCATTTGAGTTTCCAGTGAAATTATACGCTCGATGCTATTTATGCAAAACCCTGGTTGCATGTGTAACAAAATTTTGTAGAGATGTTTTAGCAATGAGTCAAACATCAACGCAGCGACAAAAAAATGTTGGCTTTATTGAAAAACTCAAAAATCTCACATTCTGATCAATAGTGGTTAGCATTTTCTGTATTAGAGGTTCCCAGGGAATACTTTTTAACTATAAAACATAGCTTTCAGACCTCAAAATATGCAATATTGTAAATAACAATGTTTTACAAACATGTGTTTATATTTAGAAAATATTTCCCACTGGAAACTGTTCTGAACCTCAGAAAGGTTTTTCTTTCGACAAAGAACACATATGACATATGGATGTTGATATTTTTTGTTTTAAAACGAGGGCAAAACAAACTTGAAAATAACAGCAAACATGTACATCCCCTGGGCACTTCCAACCCAGGAAAGGAGAGTTGTTAGTTTTAGACCAAATGACATGTTTTAAATGTAGTCAGTATTTGCTATAAGCTCAAAATATTGATATAAAAAATGCCAAAATATATCACACAAAATCTGCTATGACTAGTGCATCCACAATTAAGCATTATAGTATTGATATTTTATCACAACGGTTCACGAAGACCCTAACTTATTGTCTATGATTTTGTAACATTAATGTAGCCACTATTGTTGAACGTAATAATAGTTTTGCTGAATATTAAGTTGTAATAGAGCTTATTCATAATTTGTATATATTGTACCTCTCGATAACAGAACCACTATTATGAAAACGTTAACAAGCTGATATCCAACAATGATAGTGCTTTTAAAATATGGTCATCATTCAAAGTATTACAGTTTAAAAATAGTCAATAGTTGCCAGAATGATAGCGATGTTCATTTTTTGGCAATGCCCATTTAGCTTTGATATGTGACGTTTATTGTAAACTTAAGTATCTCTATATATATATTCCTTTATATCCTGTTAATTTCTAAAAAATTGAATTGTTGTTTTTTGATTACAGCTTATCTTTACAAATATGATTGTTTGATTATGCATTGTTATTGCGTATTTCAGTTTTTCAATGCTATCTATATGGTAAAATATATCTAATCATATATGTTCCATTGTGATCTATTTGATTTGAGCCTGTCAAATATGGCTTATCTAATTGTCGTTTTTGAAGGGGGCCCAAAGACTTTGAGGGCTGGGGACCCGGTCCAGGAGCCAAAAACCAAAACCAAAAAAACAAAAAAAAACAAAAGAAACAAAAAAACCAAAAAAACCAAACAAACCAAAAAAACAAAAAAAAACAATGTTCTGCAAACTAGTTCGGAAATTATTGGTTTTTTTGCTTTTTTTGCTTTTTTTGGTTTTTTTGGTTTGTTTGGTTTTTTTGTTTTTTTTGGTTCTTTTGGTTTTTTTGTTTTTTTTTGGTTCTTTTGGTTTTTTGGTTTTTTGGGTTTTTTGGTTTATAGAAAGCAACATGTTTATAAACAAAGGTGTGTTTATAAAGATGTTTTGTTGATCATGAGACAACAAGCATTGCTCATTGTAATGCAGACACATGAGACATCACATGATGATATGAACAAAAGTATGGGCTTGGCAAGTCTTCCCTTGAAATAAGCAATGATGGTAACCAACCCCAATTATATTCTCCAGGGGGCCCAGAAAACGCACCGAACCCATATATATATATATATATATCTGTATGCATCAAGTATGAATACGTATATGTATATATAAATCATGTATGTCATATGCAAGTATATACTGTTTATAAATATTTATATATATATATGTATTCATACTTGTATCAATGGGTTGCCTACTATATGTCGTTAATTGTAATTATATGTAGATTTGCGGTTTGTTGTCCTAGTCATAGTCACGATTTCTTTATATCAATTGTGATCTCCCCTCTGATCAACATGATGCACCGCTGATGACTTTCAAGTTCTCCACAACTGATATGGCTTTGTCCAGCCATGGTGGTACTCCTTCAGCAACTAATTGGTTGGTAACTGCCAGTGACTTGGGAGTACACCATGTTTGTAGAGTCGTCATTAATAGTCATAAATACATTATGAGTGAGTGATTAAATTTCAACTATGATTTCAAACACACTGAAGCAATCATTGTTGTGCTATCAATTCATCAGCAGTGCACCACCATTAAACCAGTCTCAACTTGTCACAGTACATAGTAAATACCCGTAAATCACTAGGTTAACCACTCAACTGGCATTATTGACCCAAGATTCAAGATAATGATAATCACTTACCCAGTGGTGAGCCTAGTACTATGTCAACGTATGTATAACTGCGATGATTAACCCGTTCAGCCAACTTGTGAAACTACTCTTCGTTACCCCAAACCTTGGAGCAGGATCCACTCGGCTTTGCTTTTCTTCTTTGCATGACAACCGGCTCGTTTCTTTTGTTCGAGCTGGTTGACCGGGCGGTTGCCGGCGTCAAATTGGGGCCGCCTGGGTTCTCAGTGGCATGAATCAATAGAAGGGGGTGAGCACCCCACGCAACGGGGAAAGGGTTCATTTGCTAACCACACTCTCCAAATGTCTGTGGGTCTAGTCACCATGGTCCGTGCGCATCCCACAAAGGACCTGAATCGAGGACGTGTTAGGATGTGAACTACCAAACTGTTTAGATGGTTGGCATCAACCCATCCCCATAGCGGCAATCTACAACGATATAACCACAATGTTGGCCATCTCTTGCTGCATCCAGAAGCCTTCTTCGACTTCTGCGATGTAACAGCTGAGGAGAGCCTTACTCTAAGACTGGAACTGAGGTAGGTCTTTTGAAGGTCAGAAGGCGGTTCACTTCGTCTTTCGAGCCATGTTGCACATCAGTTTATACATCTTACCAAGTCAGGGTGGATACAGGACGATTGGCTTAAAACTTAAGTTGGCAACAACTGAACAACTTTCACAAATGAACTTGAGCCACTAAACCCGGCGACAATATTCCTGAAATTTGTTTTACCAATCAGCTGATGACATTGGGGTTGTTTCATGTTGTTTCAGGTTTCCATGGTGCCACACAACTGGCTGGTCTTCTGATTGAAAGGATTGCTGCTTCCTCATTGCTTTTGACAGGAGGACCGTCACTTAGCAACCTTCAAATGTTTCTCGGAAATGTGGCTGAATTAAGATTGAGCCGCAAATGCGATATATTTCATGGATAGCGGATAGCTTCATGCGGATGTCAAACATAGCGGAAAAGTTGGGCACCAAACGCTTGCACGTTATTGTCTTGATTTTTAGGCAGCCATCCTCAAACTCATCAAAACTCGACATCATCCATCATCATCCACCATCATTGCAAAGAAATAAACACATCATGACGCTGTTCTTAAATCTCCTGAGTTGTAGGGTGTCTTTTTGTCTCACTGCGACAGTTTTCCACAAAAAATCACGTCATGATGGGCCCCTGTTTATGGGGTTGACCCTGCTGTTAAACCTGCCATTTGAAGCAAGGAAAGTGGTGCAAGCTGGTGGTTTGAAGCGTTGGGTTCCCAACCGCTTTAACCCTTGGAACTTACTTGCTGTTTGGTTCCAATTTGTTTGGTTCTCCAGGCTCCATTTGGAGCTTACTACGAAGATTCGAAGTCCCTCAGCACCAAACAAATGGAGCCTGGAGCCTTACAAACCCAAGAAAAACCTAACAAAAAACATGGTTCCTGTCTCACCTTTTGACCGACCACCCTCAGTCGCCAGAATTCATTCAGGTCTTGAAGTTGATCGCGGCAGTGTGGCTCGGCACCAGTGGGGTGGGTTATAGTTGTAGGTGTGAAAGGCCCAGTAATGTTGGGCTTAACATGGCTGAACCAATCAGAACCGGCCATGGGCTTGGCCTATTTGTGTTGAATCGCAGTCGATGAACAATCATCGTGGAAAGAAAATCGATCTGGAACTGGTTTCTTGATCCATTTCCCCGTCATATCGAACCCCCCAGTTACGAAGATTCCGAGTAAAACCAAGGCTGAAGGCACAGGCATACCACGACCAACCCATGACAAGTAACGATACCCTTGGGAAATCTCTTACGAAGGCCCTTACCTGGAGGCCGTTCAGTGGGGGACGCGTTCGAAGCTCCGTGAGGTCCATGGTTTGTTCGGGGTGTTTGACAAGCACCCTGCAGCATGTGAACAGGTTCAAGAAATTATGTACAAGCAAGGGATAAAAATGTGCTTCACCTTAATGTGTGTAATTTGGATTGGTTGTTTCAATCATCTCCTGATAGTAATCCAGTTGTAAAAGGGTTCAATTTAGGTAACTATCACAATTAACATCAAGAGATGATTGAAACAACCAATCCAAATGACAACGATTGAAGTCTAGTGATGAGCAGAATGTTTAAAAATGATGTATGATGACTATCACCCCCGGAGTATTGCAACTAGAGAACTCATTTCCACACATCGACCCCCTGCTGTCATTCTCAAACAAAAGGGGGTAGGCCCCCCGAAGCTTCCCAATTCTTTGACTTTTTTGTAGGGATACCAAGCAGTTGCAGTTGGTACGCCAATGCCCCTGGGTAGAAGAGACCAACAGTTGCTTTCCATCATTCAGGTGTATGTAGCCGTCGCAATCCTGCTGGCGGATCAACTCCGACTATTCCTCAAGATCAAAGGTCAATACCCCAGTCGCAGCCTTGTGATGACGAATCACATTGTTCTTCATATATTATTATCCGAAAATCCACCTGACAGTCAGAAAAGTAGGATGTTCGGTTGTATCTGATGGGAAACGACTCTTGCATCCCCATGATGCAACCAGGGCTTGACCAAGATCCATTCCGGTTAAACGAGATCTGGCTAGAGATCTTTCGTGGATCTTTGGCAAGTTGGAGTGAACATGGGAATCCACATGCCTAATGCCTGTCTCCATTGAGGTACTTTCAGTCACTGGTTCATGGTTACTTATACATCCATAGCCACTGAAAACCTACAGTCTTAAGTCTTTACTGCTGTCACTTGTATTTAGAATTTTCTTGTCTTCCGCCAAGGCTATCAGTTTTTTTCAGAAAAACGCTGGCCCTGAATATAGCCGGCATATTCTTTGTTGATGGTTCACATCATTGACGCCTACTTGTCTAAACACGCGGTGATGACAGCTCTGAAGCTGCGTTTTCCCCTCGGTGTGATAGCTTTTTCAGCGACTTCCACAGAAAAGAATGCTAGGGGATGACTCGGGATGACATCAAGGGTTATATGGCTGTGGGTCAAAACCCCGTACCCCTGGTTCCCCATCATTAACCATTGTTTTCCCTTTGATTTGTTGGGTCATTATAAGCCACTATTGATGGTTAATATTGACCCATAGCCATATTTACGTCATTTCCTCAAGTTCCAAGCTGAACTCATCGACGCTGCAACCAGTGGCTCCCCGGTCAATCTGCCAGCGGATAGTCATTGGTTCAGAGGGTGGCTTTAAGGTGATCCCACTTCCTGGGTGAAGCAACAAGAATCCCCAAAAAACATGTAAACAAAACACGAAAGTGTTTAATCTCCCACCTTACCAATCAACAGGATACTACTGGATATTCCAGAGCTATAGTCGGCAAATTTGACTGTTCTTTACTTAGACTTGATCTCAAAACGCTACACTCACACTACTCTCGATGGCTGAAATCTTTCCAGTGGCCACACAAGAAGAGCAACGGGCAACATCGGGCAACGTATTCCCATGACATCCATAAACCGTGGACGCTGGCCACGGGAAAAACTGGCGGCACTGCTTCAAAAGGTAACGGCTCCTTTGATCACGGCATTGTGAAGTACTTCCTTGAGTAACCACTACACATGATGAATCATATGGATTTGTCCAGCCAGTCAGGAAATATGACAATGTGTGATTACATATTTTCCACAAAGGAATTGATGTGGCGATTTTAGTCTAGCTAGTCAGGAAATATGCTCCATATAGCTTGTTTGGCACACAACTTTTTGATTTTTGGACAAACGCATCTCAAGAAATATTTGCAAAGAGTTCCTGCAGTCAAACACGCTACCAACTCTTGAGTGTGTCAGCAAGTCCACCACCATGGCTGTTATCAGGGACCAACGATCACCGACGACTTCATGCACTGTGAATATCTCCTTATGGTTCCCGGAATCTCAAGGAGGAAACATTGACAGTGCAGCTGTAATGTGCATGGTGATTGTGGCTGTATGCATTGCCAAAGTTGAAACATTCTTTTGTATATATTCCAACAGGCCTTCAATTAAAAACCCAGACTTGTGGGTTTGCCAACTGGCAGCATCCCAAGAAATTGCCAAGAGTGAACATTTCCAGACTTGAAAGCTGTTCTTGGGCATGCCATCTGTGACACATGATTTCAGGAGACGATCTCGCCACTAGGTTTCAATCATGTTGCGAATGGAGTCGATACACTGATTCTCCACTTCCCACCATGGAGTCAACCATGTGATCCTCCACAGTCAAAGTCTGCTGTTGGGAGATCCAAACTTTCAACCTTGCACTTGGTGAATCACCAGCGATCTATCTAGCACTTGACCAGCCATTGTATATCGTCAACCGCATTGATGTTCTCCCGAACCATCTCCCCTATGATCAACTATCATTCAGCACTGAATTCAATCTATCTACATGGTGGTTTCTCAAAATAGGGGTACCTCTAAAATCATCCTTTACATTCACCATGTATAGTATTGCAACAACCATTTTTTGGGGGGGACCACTACCTTGAGAACCCCCCACATCTCACATGGCTGCGGCTATGGGCCCAAACCCTTAGTCCCCACGGTTCCCCCATCATCAACAATTCTTTTCCCTATGATTGGTTGCAACCCCCTATGAAATTGCTTGGAGAACTGCTTGACCTATATCCATACCGAATATATCCCCTGGTATTGTTCCTTGTTATCCCCTATTATTGACCATTAACTAATGCTGATGGAATCGCTACATCCAACAAGATCCCCATTCCATCCATTCTTCACAGCTGGATCTCACATCCCTCCGTTTTCAAACGCTCAGCGCCTCGACACGATCGACGCGACGCGGAAGATACGGCCGTGCCATCGAGAAAGCTCCGCATGGAACCGCAACTGGCGTCCCTGCGGCGGGTGATTTTGAGGGTGCGCAACCGGGTGCTCCCAAATATTTGTGTCAATACGTCAAGGGATGTCAAGGGGTGAACCACGGGAATGCTTGGGGTCCTCCAGAAGATCAAATATTTGGTCTAGCTACGAACATTTTGATCTCGGGAATGACAAATGATGGTTGAATGAGCCATTACTGCCATTTCTGTACCTCCTGATATTGTGATTTCAAGGATAGTTGTAGAACATGAGCATAATAGTTTTCCCTACCATCACGATGGTTCTACAGATTTTTGGGGTACGCCCAAACATTTAGTACAACCAAGGTAGCTTGTGGGTTGGGCGAACTTAAGATTCCCTAGTATTGGTATCATTGTGATTCTGGAATTGATGGCTTTGCTTTGGAAATGGTCGGGGTAGGCCAACCTGATGATTTTGGGGATGGTTCAAACATGTTGTTTCCTTGCTTGCTGACATGATGGTGTCAGAGTTGCTGGGCAAATCCAAGAAATTGGTTCCTTGCCAACATTGTGGTTTCGGGAATGGCCTGGATACACCCGAAAAATTTGTTTCCCTACGATGTGGCGATATGACGCTCGGAACGCCCGCTCCCTGGAGTTTTGGCTGTTCAGCAACTGCAGCTGGTTGGACACGCGCTAGCAATTAGTCGCCATCAGTAAGCACAATTAATTGATGAATCACTATTGTGTATAACTGATCAATCACATACCAGAAATCATTATCATTAACTGTCATCAGGCACTACGAATCTTCATCAAGCATCATCTGGTTGGTTGGTGGTTTCAAACCCCCACAAGTATGAAAAATATTAGTCAACCAACCACTTGTTCGTAATTACTGGGAAAGTAAAAAAGTTTGAAACCACCAAGGCTGACATAATTTGTCTGAAAAAGTTTGAAGCCAGCAACTGTTCCACCAAGCAGTCATGGAAAAACTCTTCGCATGACTTCACTTCAGGCTGATCCTCCAGGCTTGGCATCTGGCACATCCTGGCACATCCTGGCACATCCTGGCACATCCCGGCACCCAGCGCGCCACGTCATGCTTCTTCCGTCCAGCTCTTGATGAGGTTATGCAAGGTATAGTCCCAGTCGTTGCCCTGCACCAAGACCACCTGGGCACACCCTGGTGGATGGCGGCGCAGGGTGGCACCGGTGGCGGATCACATGGAGGGAGCTGGTTCACTTGGAGCTTCATCTGCCATGTTTATGCCAGTTGCAACTCGGATGCCGGCTCATGTCAGTGTAAAGGTGGTGTGATATTTTCGTGCCTGGTTTGTAAAGTTGGTTCATTAGGCTTACGGGGTGGTTTCGATTTGGTACATGACCCCACTTGATTAAGCACAATGCTACTTACATTGCTGAGCAACGGCTCTCTGTTCACCAACTTAGTTTATCATACTAAACTGACGGAGATCGCCAAAAGCCATTTAGCCAAGGCTGATTACTGCTGGCCGATAGACGTTGATAACCCAAACTTACTAATAACATACGATGTTTGGTTTATCAACGTTTATCGGCCAGCAGTAATCAGCCTTGGATAAATGATTATACATATCATATCCGTTAATCGTTGAGTAAAAATGTAGGTAGCCAACAATGAGTGACACCAGAAATTGTCTTGCTACATTTTGGTACACAGCACCAAATCCTGATAGGGTCTTCACCCAGTGGGTGTTGGATATGGAGATTCTCGGGATTCCGTGCTAAACTTCAGAGGTGCAATATGACTTGCGACCGATTAGCATGACTGTTGCTTGCAGTGGATGAAGCAATATCCAAGCGCAGAGTTCACCAAGGCACCTCTTCCGGGTTGAATTTAGGGTTTGAGGTTGATGATGAATGAGGATGACGATGGTGTTGATGATGTCGGTGATGATGGGAAAGTGTGGTTACAAAGCATCGAAACTTCCATGCAGTGATCCATGGCCCGGTGCTGCTCACTATGTGGCGAAGAAACCTTCTGATAAATTCCCGGGACATCATGCAAAAACTCACGGCTTTGCCATCGTAGCTATACCAATCTTGTGTCTCTACCAACTCCCACATACCTTGTTGTTGCCGAGCGTTGACTGTCATCCGTCGTTATTCATCAGCTTCCTATCATTTGCCATCAAGAGTTTCGTCTGGTGAAGCTGTCGCTGTAACGAAACCTGCGGCTTAGTCAGGGTAGGTCCCACTCTCTTCAGCTTTCCTCCCACCTTGGAAGCTTTGTCGTAGAAAATGATGCATCCCCGTCTTCCTCCGAAACTCAGTTGGATGCCACCTGCACTGCAACGGTGTGGAATCACGGTGGGAGGTGGTGACCAGCGAGCAAGGTCATCCAGGGCTTGCAGTTTAAAAGAAGTGCCCGTGGCTGTTGACCGTGATTCCCCGCCTGTAGCAGTGAGGAGAATCATCCAAGTAGGGTAACATTCAAGGATGATTCACTGATGATTCATTGACAAATCATACGGTTTTTTGGAGACTTGTCACCATGGTCAATGAAGCACCCGCAGGAGTTGCGTAAAAAATGTCCGCTTGGTACCCCCAAAGTCCACGGTGTCTCTATTTACTGCATAACAATTGCAATCTGTGGTCTGAAGATACCGATATTCCATGTATGAATATCGATCCTTATACAAGCTGTCCAAACACTGACCTTTGTAAAACCATCCAACAAATGCCTTTTTTGGGAATCATGCTGATTCCAAACATACGAAAGCGGATGCCAGTGTCAGCATGTGTATGCCGGCTTCATGTCGGGTTTTATGGAGTGGAAAGTATCCTCAACAAAGGGACCAAGTAGGATGTAGTCCAACTATGCAAAAACGTTGTGAAATCTTAGGCTGGCCAATTTGATTGGCAGGCAAGAACCATAATTGGGGACCAGGCATGTGAGATTATAGGAGTGTACTTTACCTCCCCTCTCACACCCACCAACTGGAAGTTGGACGATGATTCTTGCCTATACTATTTTCCTCCATCTTCCATCTGCTAGTTTCGAGGTATCAAGAATACCTTGGAATTGTCATTTCTCTCTCTGCAGCGTTGCAGGTTTTTTTTGGCCCGCAGATTGCACACAGCAATCCTTCCTGCAGCACCATCACTGGTGGTCCGCAAGCCAATACTACTGAGGGAGGAAGTCTGGCACAAAGTGGAATCCATGAAACTCTCAACAATAACGTAGACCTGAAGCCCTCTTAGGAACCACCTGAGTTGATAATCATATGCATGTGAAATCTATATATATATGTATATATGTACATGTCTTCTATAATCGTCATGCCGTATGATTCACTATAATTTGACCCATTCCATACTTCAATCATCCAGCTTTGCTTCATCCGCCCGGCATCGCCCTGTCTGCAGCACAACAGGTTTGAAAAGGCCCGCAGGCAGCGATTGTAAAATGGAAAAGACTCATGTATCAACATGGCAACTACAATTGTAGATCCAAATGCAACTTGAAGCCATCGACTTCATTGGTCGCAAGCCGGGCTGGCCGCCTTTTGCAAACAATGGTTATACCAGGCAAACAAATGTGGGACTTGATGCCATGATGTCCTCGACCAAGTCAGCTGCTCACCCACCAAATACTTCGAAACTTGAACCTTCTCGCTGAAACACTGCCACGTGCACCGCTTCCGGACGCGCGTCGTGCATTTGGATGGGAAACCAATGTGCATTCCTTCGCTGGTACAGGAGCACTTTCGTCAAGTCTGTAGTGCCCAAGAACCTCGGGTGCTTCACCATGGGCACCAGCTCATGTCAAGCCATAGATGGAGCATGATCCCTTTGGAGCCTAAGCAAAATCGTCTGAATGTTGGGATGTGAACTCCCCCCGAAAAATATAGTACAATTACTTACAGGATATGCGTACAAAATCACAAAGATGTTTGTGAACACTTTCGGTATCTCAGAATAGTGATACATCAACCGCCAAATACCACCAGTGGGCGTGGCTTAGGGCGCATCAGTGCTGCCATGACACCGGCAAATCACAATCGTGGTGCAGCTATGGGGAACCATTGATATGAGTTCCTCAGATATCCAAAAATTGCAAGTTTCTTCGTTATTGGTTACCGGCTTCCTGACCAGCTTTACAACAAAAGCAGTATTGGCAATGATCAAGCATCATTAGTTGAAAGCATTGACTTCTCTTTTCTGCATTGCGAAACTTGAAAGGCTTAGATATTTTGAAGCAAAAAAGGTGCCTCACCACTTGGTCGAAAACAAGAAAATGCTGTGGGCGGTGGGTGTTTCCCAAAATGTTTGGCACAACGTGCCACAACCCAGCAGCTTCCCCCATAAGTACTCAAAACGATCAGCTTGAATCGGACTTGGGGGGCTCCCTATATGTTGAGAAACACAAAAATAAAACGACAAATAGTCAAAGTATAGTAATTTAGCACATGGTAGAAGACTCAGGTAATAGTTCTCCAATGTACTCTTCGGCATCCTTCAGTGCCATCACGAAGGTGTAAAGCCCCACACCTCCAGGAGCCAGGTTTGAAGCCACTAACTTCCGAAACGCCCGTTGAAACTTCCGTTGTTCGCCCAGCACGTTACTGACCGTGCTGCCACCGATCACATGGTAAAGAGCAGGTGCTGTCGTGCTGTTTGGCCAGCTTGAGACATCAAACATGTCCATCTCAGCAATCTGCAAGTGTTCATCTACCAGCGAACCTGAAAATGAATCTTAGCCGAGCGGGAAACAAAAAAAAGTATACACTCCTGAAAACTAGCATCTGATGGATTTTCCACTTCCAGAGATTATCCCCACCTCTTCTGGTTAAGAAACAGTGAGCAGGGCATACTGATCGATATTTATATCCGGTAATTTACCCAATACATGAGTCGGTCAAAGCTCACTACGTAGGGACCCTGGTCATTGCCACGGCTATGTCCTGATCAACTACAGTTGTGTGTTGATCACGACCAGAGAATGATAGCCACTTCTGATCATGGTTCACATGCTCATCAAATCAGATTATCTGGGGTAGGAACAGACCCACTGCTACGTTAGGACTGGAAACAACAGAGTGCAGAAGGTAAACCGTCTTCTGTAGTGGTACAGGTAGCTTTCCAGCTAAGTTGGGCCAGGACGAAACACATCCTTGATCTATCCTCTCAAAATCATGGCTGCAATAACCCTAAAAAGATCCATCTATGCAAAGATGTACTCCTTTAATATTCTACACATACATGTAGAATGTAGACAATCACCATGAAGTAGATAGGATCCCCCCAACGTTCAATATTTACAGTAGATCATTGACCACTCGGGAATGGTCCAAATTTACATTCTATCTCCTCTATGATCACTGAATATGTGCCTATCAGGTACTCCCCCAAGTAAAGATCAAGCAACAGATCAGTTTTTCATCCCTCTTGTCGATTATCATGCCCTATCATTCACCACTTTTAATGCGTAGGGCCCTATCAACCCCTATAAAACCTACTTACTGATTGTCCATTTTTTACCCAGTAGCTGTTTCTTCCAAAGGTCGCCATGGCACTCAGGAGCCTTGCCTTGCCACTCTCAGCTACAAGGTCTGTGCTCAGTACGTGCCAGCCGCGCAACAGGCCAACCAGCGACGCCAAACCTGTGCCCGCGGCAACGTCCAAAAAACGTACCTGTGCCGCCAGGGAAGGGGCTGCCCTTCAATGGCTTTGGGTGAGGAACTTTGATCAGTGCGAAGTGATGATTGGATCAGCATGAGTCAACAATTTTGCAATGATAGGATCATAGTTGATTCACTGGTCAGCTGATTTTCATAGTTGGCTTAGAAAGAACCCATCGACCAGTGAATCAACCATGATCAACTATAGATGTCATTTATCATGATGATTGCAATGAAAACGGCGTATCAACAAGTAGATCAAGCATCAACTCACAAGAAAAAGCTGTTGCTTCCAGGAACCCAACCCCTATACTACCATCTGCTTACTCCACTCCTGCTAGCTTCAAATCGCCCCTCCTTTGAATGGATATAGCGATACCCGTGGCTCTTGGCCTCGCTCCCTCCCAACCACCAGCTAGTATACCCAACTTCGAAAAAGTGATTTCTCTCATTATTGGTCATGTGACTTTAGCAACAGCACAACGACTCACATGTTGGTTTGCGGAGGTTGCAACCATGGAATATCTTTCCAGGGCCGGAAAGTGGTGAACGTCACCAACCTGAGTCATCCACTTGCAGAATTATAGACCTTATGGCTATGAGCTTGCCTGGTGTGCTAAGCCCAGAGGCACCTGACAGCTGAAGGTTTGCTTTCGGCAATGCTCAAGGATTCTTAAGGGTTTCTGTGAGTTTTAAGATCAAATCAGCAACAAAGACCGACAGGTTAATGACCCTGCTTCAGAAGCACACAGTGAGTGTGTGGGCTGGTAATGCTAGGTGTCTTACGTACCATTAGCAACTCGGGCTGCATGAGCTCCATTTGTCTGTAGTTCATGCGTATTGGTCTTCTGAAAGAACTAAAAATCGCGTCAGTTCGATGACCTAAGCTGAACATACTGTTGGATCTATCCTACCTCTACTTACATACATGCAAGTGCATCTACATTCTAATTCTAATCATAGTCACATGTACGATAGGTACACCATGGTACAGCATAGCACAGCATGGTACACCATGGTACACCCAGAACAACCAACACCGGCGCCTGCGTCAGAGGTTCCACATGCACTTGAGAGATGACTTGTCCAAGCGCATAACCAGCTGGCCATAAGAGGCCAGCACCCGAGAGGACCGAGATGTCCTTGCTGATGGCGCAAGTGAGACACAAGAAATTGAAACAACTGGTAGCTCCTGTCCTCGTAAATTCAGCATGCTCCACAAGTCTGGGGCAACTGGAAGAATACAACCCGAATACACATGTCTGTGACTCTGCTGTTTGAGAATGCAAAATCATGAATAGTAACTCTTATTAAACCGAATGCTGCATGACAGATTTTCCAAGAAGCCTCATAAGACCTAAAGTAATGCATGATGCAACTAACTTATCAGAAATCTTATAAGAAACCTTGCAAGACCTAACCACCTAAATCCAAGCGGGTGTCATGTACACGGCAGGATGGCCCTGAGTGACTGTTCTTGGAACACCGCTGCGAAGTTCCAAATGACAGCAGTATCGAACATGTCTGCGAAGCTTCGGCTTTGATAGGAAAACATATGGGGGGTCTCAAGCCATAGGGAGCCCAAAAAATGGTTGGTTTCTCACTATAAATGACAAATATGGGATGATTTTGGGGTACCCTGTCTTGAGGAACACCCATATCACAAGCAAAAGATTACAAGAAAAAACCCCGTGTCGTCCAACATTAAGCATGTTGTCATTCAATGATTGGCGGTAATTCACCATGACGTCACCTTCCTATGAACCACCACTTCACATCACTTCACCATGGAAGCTTAGCCATGGTAATGCTGCTTGGGGTACGGATCCAAACATTGGAACCTGACCTGATGCATCCCCATGGTAGCATGGTGACAAGCGCAAAATTAGCAAAATTAGCCATCGTAATGCTGCGTACGATCAGTGATCTATGGCTTCCTGCTAATCAGGTGAACCGTGCTGGTAGCCATGGAAGCTTAGCCATCACCACATGGTACCATGGAACCTCCATCCCAAGCACCACCCGAAGCACCACCGGAAGCACCACCCGTTCGTTCAGCTCCACCGGCCACGCGTCGAAGGTGGGGAAGCTCCGACCATACCGTGGCTTGGCCACGTCGAGGAAGCGTTGGCTCCACCAGTTCAGGGCACTACCTTGGAGCACCTGAAGTCACTGCCGTGACCGGTGGGTGGATCTGATGGTTGGTGAAGTTGATCACTGGTTACGTCAGATGGCTAATGAATGCTTATGAGTCATTGATGACTAATAAGTTGGCTAATGAGTTAATCATGAGGTTGATGATGTTGATGAAGTTGTGATGGCTAATGATGGTTAGTGATGGTTAATGATGGTTAGTGATGGTTAGTGATGGTTAGTGATTGTTGGTCAGAAAAATGATCACAATCAAATGGTTCAGTTCATGATTGAGAGGTTGGTGATTAGTGACGAAGTTCTGCTTGGTGGTTGAACCACCCCACTGAAAAGTGTTGGTCAATCAACCCTTTTTTAGACATTGTTAGCGATTACCGGGGAAAACAAAGCATGTTTCAAACCACCACCCAGAGTTGATCACTGACCGTATGATGGTTAATGAGCTAATGAAGTTGATCATTGATGAGTTGGTCATATGATGATGTTAATGATGTTGATTTATCACCATGAAGTTGATGATTAATAAGCTGATGTTGATTAAGAAGTTGATGAAGTTGATCATTGAGGTTAGTGATGAGCTTTTAATGGTTGAAGTTCTGATCAGTGATTGTTAGTCATGATGATAGTGATGGTGATAGTGATGGTGATAGAGATGATGAATAAGAAGTTGATGAGTTGATGGTTGATGATCATTGATTAGTTGATGGTTTGATTATAGAGATCTGATGCGATGGACCATTGATGAGACTTATGATGATAGTGATGCGTGATGATCATCATTTATGATCAAATTAAGTCAGAGATGAAGTTGCGATTGGTGATGGGTGATGGTGATTTGGGATGGTTAGTCATGATAGTGATGTTGATGATGTCTTTTTAATGATCTGATTGAGTCAGTGGCACAGTTGTGATTGGTGGTGATCGTTGATGGTGATTGGTTGACGATTGGTGATGATAGTGATGCTTGATGATATCTATTTGCGATCTGATGAACTTAGTCATAAAGTTGTGATTGGTGATCTCTGATGAAGTTAATGATCTTTAGTGATGGTTGAAGTTGTGATTAATTAGTGATGATTGAAGTTGTGATTAGTGAGAGTTCATGCTCGTTCAAAATGGTTTAGTCATGATTAACCGCTGGTCGATGATCATGAGTGCTCAATGTTCATGAATTTGTGATGGGTCAATGATGGGTCCATGACAGGTACGGGTGGTTGAACTGGTGGATGGTTCATCACTGATGGCATCTGGTGGTCATTGATGGTCATTGATGGCCATGATTCATCGATGGTTCCTGCTGCTAAAGTTTCACTGGTGGCTGATCATGGATTCTCCCGTGAGGAGCGCCACACAAAGGACTTCGGAGAATGTCTGGATCGTTGTTGCTACGTGTGGTGCTGATGTTCTTCAGTTGATGCATGAGACATGGCGATGTGAGTACTTGATGGATATGGCGAGCTGGGTCAAGCAGTTAAGCAACCAATTTCATGAGGTTGGAAGCAAAATTTCAAAGGAAACAATGGGTACGGGGTTTTGACCCATAGCCTAATAGTTATCGCATTCATGGTGCTTCTAAACGACGGTTGTGGATGAATGTGGATAACAAGAATGCTCATGTTGGTTGATCACGAGATACAACGAAATCTATGTGCGGTGGGTTGATGACATATAATGAAATGATAGGAGAGAACTTCCATCAACAACGGATCTTGGTTACCTGAAATACAATGGCACCCGAATGGAATAGATGGAATAGCCACTATTGAACATGCTAATCCACTCACAAGCACAGGGATCCTTCTCCAAAGAGTCATTCAACACCAAACCGGCTAATCAGCCCGGCAGTGAGTTGCGATATTTGGATGACCTTCACAAGCTTACCGAGCTAATGGTTTCATCCGAAGACATCCTTATCTGATGGGTGGTTTCAACCCCTGTGAAAAATGTCAGTCAACCAACCACTTGTTAATGATTACTAGGGAAATAAAAAATGTTCAAAACCACCAACCAGCTTATTTTCCAGCCAAAAACATTCTTCTGCAAACTTCAGCTCGCACAGCCGACCCTGGCTCGCCTTCAGGTAATGATCCCTTTGAGATCGTCTGGAACGGGCCTTGATGGTCAGCAGCCCATGATTGTACCATGGCAAGTAACGCTGTGCGACGTTGCGATTCACGCTGCAGCATTCCTCCGGCCTCTGGTCCAAACAGCCACCGTGTCCGGGCTGTAGACTTCCACCATGCCGGATGACCCGCCACAGATGCCGCAGCATGAAACGAAAGTCGCAGCAATTCGGAAAGATGCAGTCTCCATTCTGATCCGTGCAACATGGACCTTGGTGAAGTGTGAAGATGTGATACACCCAAGTAGCGAACCCCCGTGGTGGAGTAACCCATGTTTGTCGTCACGAGCCACAAACAAGATTTGCGGATCTGTCTCAGATCATTGAGTCGCCAACAGGATTCATTACTATATGATTCAATCATTCAACCACTTGGATGAGCATCCCTGCCGTCAGCAACCACAGATGTTGACCATATAAGCATTCCCAGTTGGGGCCCACGCTTGGATTAACCACACCCCAAACAACGATGCTTTCCTAACACTGAAAATGCCGTGTGTAGTCGTGAGACAACATGGCTGCACCTGCGGGGAACTATCCATGGCCCCTGCCTTCTGGAATGATCCAATCGCCTTGGTCACCTTCAAAGACTGAACGGCACCGCACCAGCCCTTGACAGACCAGAAAAGTCCAGACGCGCATGGCTCATCTTGGAGAAGCGTCGTTAAGCCACCCCTATAGTGCTCACACATCTCAGACCCCCGGGAAAACAGTATGTGGTGCCAACAAAGGCATGGCTCAACAGTGCCACCGTGGGATGTGGAGTGGTCATCCCGATTGACGGTTGCCAGAATTAATAATTTTCAGATCCGTAGAGAGAAATTCGTTTCACCATCAATAATTGATGATTCGTCATCAAATATGGGGCCTGTAAATTGGCTTGTGAATATGGATCTCCCACTGGGGAAATCCAACAAGTTCCCAGGGTCCACCGGTTAGTCGCACAGGTGCAGGTGGTACTTGAGCCACTCAGCAGCTGGAAGATTGACACTGGTACTGCTTTTGCTGATGGTTCATACTCTCTGGTAAACTAACATGGCAATGGAAAATCCACCATTTATAGCTGGTTTCCCAGGGTTTCCTATTAAACAGGTGATTTTCCTATTAAACAGGGTTAGTCTGAATCATTATCAATTACCATTATCCGTTACCATTATCCATTCCCATTGTCATCCATTACCATCATCATTACCATTATATAGGATCGGTGAATCATGCAAGTAATGGATAATTATTCGATGGTTAGATGTACATTGTTAACCAACCCAGAGAAAGCTTTAGCCAGCAAGGATGAAGCGGCAAGCCACACGCTGTTTAGGAGGAAACAACCCTTCGTTTGGATGCACTGTTGAGGTACTGCAGTATTCGATATGAACCCCGAAATGGATCAAAGCGATGAAATGTTGATTGTGATCTGGACATTTACTCATTCATTTCATTCATAATATCAACAAATAGTCTGGATATAATCAACCATTTAAAACCACATCAATGCCCTTACTGTAATTTGATCCATAGTTGGTATCAACCATATCTTTCTTGGATCATTAAACGTTGCTATCACCCCTACCATGCCCCAGGGTTGATTGTGGCGATGCCCTTGAGTTGGTGCGGCAGATTCCGATTACCGCAGGCCATCTGTTGCTGTAAGTTGATTGAGTTGAATGGAAGGGGTACGGACAAATCACCATCCCCCCAGTGTGCACTGCAAAATGTTGATTTGAGAATGTGAAATCTAAAGTGGGAGTTGAGTCTGTGGGAGTTTACCACCTGGTTTATATCTGGAGGTCGTTCTTCAGATCCTGGGTCATGCAGGAATTCGTGAATCAACAGTCGCTTTGGTAGCAAGAGCCGGATTGAACTAAGAGGTGAACCTATGGTAATGACCCATTTTGAGTTGAATTGCTAGATTCTAGCATCGTGCTACGGATTGAAATCATTTGAAATCTACAAGCTTGTGATTAAAAAAGAAGAAACTGGAATGCTGTCTTTTTGATGGGTGGATTGCTAGGATGAAAGAAACCTTCGGGGTACTCCACCACCAAAGAATGAGCCATTGAATCAACAGGATCAAATCAGGATCTTTAAGACTTCGAAAGTCGGCAGCCCGCACCTTGCACTTCCTTCCTGAGATGCGGTTCCGCTGAGGGAGCAACGACCAATGACCATCAATCAATACAACTATCACCAGTTGTGCTTCTACTAGTTTTAGTTCTGGTGAAACATCGAGCACAGTGCTATTGAAAGTAGGGACAATAACCAACAGTCAAAATCAAACCGCAGGGGTGCGAATCTTTATGACAATCGCTCGTTCCGCGGTTGTTTTTAAGCGGCTGGATGATGAATGACTTGAATAGTTTAAGTCATCATTTGGATTTCTTAAAATAAACCAACCATTTTTGGGGTCCCCTATTTTAAGACACTTCCATATTTATCAATGAAGAATGTCACCCTCAACGACCACATTCTACATATCAATCACTCAGTTGATCTCAGTGGTCGGTCAAAACAGTCATGTATGGAATATCAACCATGCAGAATCAGTTGCACACCGGTATTCAAGCAACAGCTATATAAAAATATATCTATCATGACGGAGGATCATTATAGGTCATTTTTGACATGTTCAATATGTCTAAATATTGAAACAATGATAATTTCATCACCAGCTACTGTCACGAAACTACGCAGAGCATCATTTCAAGCATCGCGAATCAGATCACGCGACATGTTCACATCGTTCACCTGTCGTTCTGATCCATCATTGTCCACAAAGTTGCTGCTGCAGCTTCCGCAACATACGCGAGATCGACAGCACTTCTGAGCCCTGCCACGCACCAAGACCATTGACACTTCGCACGATACGATGCACGCGACGGAAGCACCGCTTCAGCTCCCAGACCACAGACTGGAAATGGTAACCCTTTGCTACACATTCGGGTCATATATAATTGTGCTTGCTGTCCTATCAACCTATGAGAACCTATTACTGGGTTGTTGTTGCCGCCATGGTGGTCTAAACTTATCAACCCAACAGTGATCATCATTTACCCGAAGTCATGGGTGAACCCATGGTGTGTTCATAAAGGTTTGGGCCTTCGCATTCCATGTGTTTTCATGGTGAAAACAGCAGGCTTAAGCCGACGAAAAGCCTACGCCTGGAGAACCGACAGACCAACTGAACAACGAATCTCAGAACAAGAACCAACCACCAACCGATCATCCAAATGGCTATGGGTCGATATAAACCAAGCAATAATGGGGATGATAACCAACAAATTCATAGGGAAAACAATGGTTAATGATAGGGGAACCAGGGGTAGAGGGTTTTGACCCACTGCCAAATAATTAAATAAGTTGAACCAAACATGAAGCAACAACCAAATAATCATGAACCAGTTGATTTGTTTTACAAGCAAACAATCATGAAGAAGTTGAACCGGTTGGCTGCCTACGCACCTGCCTCCGCAACGTCTCATGCAGAATTGCCTGCGCAACTCGTCTCCAGGACAAGCGCTATATATGATTCTTTGCATCTTACACAAACAACTTTCCTCAGCTGACTGTCCACCAAAACAAATTTCTGCATAACTGAGCTGGGCCAACAATGTGGTCAACGATAAACTGAAACCGTTGATGGTGACGTATCACAGTTCTCCACCTCTCAAGGTGGCTGACCCTCTGGGATATGCCATGGCCAGGCGTCTGGTCGAAGTAAAGGCATGTGTGGTTGCGGACGGCATCAAGGAATTGCTCCCGGCTTCCTGTGGCGAAGCTTCGGCGAAGTGTCAACGGCGCAGCCTTGTGGCTGCCATCTCAGAGGTGTAGGGATTGTGCTTTGGATCCCATGGTCAACCATCATCTTTCAAGCCACAAGGGGTTTATAATGGTCATTGATCATGGTTTATTTCGCCATCTCAACCATTGTGTTTCCCATATTCAGCATTTTCAGAACAATTCTGAACCAGAATTCACAATGAACTAGGTGAAGTAGCAATATGTGTTGTCATTGTTCACGATGATCAACCATAAATCAACAATAGTTAACAAATGTCAATGGGACATTGGTAAGCATTATGAGCTGACATCAACAAATCATTGAATATTTGTCAGCATGAATGATCATTGGCTATTGCTAGTTGTTGTCATTGATGATTCTCAGAAGCCATTATCAATCATAAGTGATCATTCCTGAAGCATCTGAAAGAGGCCAGGGGCGTTCCGTAATAAGATGTTCAAGCTTTTTCATGGAATTGCGCTAAAACCATAGTGCGGTTGTGGTTTCATATTCATGCGCACCATGCACATAGAAGCACTAAGTGAACCATTATGGAGTATGGGCTATTAAGGGACCATAAAGTAACATTAGCTCATTCTGCACTATGTTTAGTAAGATTGAAATTGAATCAAAATAATTAAGTAACTAGGATTCAGAGCGTTGTAGGTTCTCAGATTTAGTAATCAATCACTAAGTCACTAGTAGTGATGATCAAGTAATCATGAATAACCATCACGTGGCAATCCACCATTGTCAAGTGACCATTATTCACCATCATTGATCATTTTATCAATCAACAATCATTGTAATTAATTGATCAACCACCAATAATTAACCTACAGTATATGAACCACTACACGCACTATCAACCACTACCGGTCGTCACCACCACAACTCACGTCATGATCACTTCCAGCCGGGGCCGGCCCTGAGTTTCGGCCAAAACCCGCGGGGCGCCTCGGAAGTAGCGCCCCTCCTTTCGAGGCGGCGTCCGGCTGCGGCCTGCCAAGGCAACGGCCGGGCCAAGGAGCAAATGGGGGTTTCTCAAGCCATGGGGGACCCCAAAGATGGTTGGTTTAGTACTATAAATGACTAGTAATGGATGATAACTGGGGGTACCCCTGTTTTGAGAAACAACCAAATCGATTAATATGGATTAATGGTTTATTAATAGGGGGTATCCCCTAAAAGCCTTGGTTTTCCATTAAAATAGGAACCCCCCTAGGTAGCCATCAACCAGGGGTTTAGCTTCATCCTGGGTAGCCATTAATTGGTGTAATGAAACCTTTGGCGAATACTATTCAATTGGTAACTTTCATCGATTTAATTTGATCCATAATCAATTTGGCAAACAAACAACTTAATTAGTAATAAATCAATGAATTAATTGTGATTAATTGATTAATTAATAATCAGCAATAAAAGTTGAATAATTGGTTCACCAATTGTTGATTAATCCATTTGTTGATGAATGGTCAACTTAATCATTGGCCAATGGATTGACCAAATGGACTAATCAACTAATTAGTGATAAAATTGGATTCATTAGTTGACCAATGAATTTGGTTGACCAATCTCTTTTTAATCGGCAACAATCTGGATGACCAATGAGCATTGGCATATATAATTGATCAATTGGCAACCATAGTTGACCAATAGAATTAATGAGCCATGGCCCATGGCAATGATTGGTTGACCAATGATGGTTTCTTCCAATAAGTAATAAACAATAATTCTAGCAAATTGATGAATTAAACAGTAATAAAACTTCTCTAGCACATTGACTGACCATTTTTTTCTAGCAAATTGGTAATGAAACCATTGGAGAATACTATTTAATTGGTAATTTTAATTGATTTAATTTGACCAACAATCAATTTGGCGTAATAAGATTTTTTGAATGAAACATCGAATCAACATGGTATAAAAGGTTCTAAATGCTTGAATGCGTTTGTTGGAGTTCATTACAACGGAATGGTTTCTAATCAATCAACGAGCGAAATATGATGGTTTCTGAAGTCCTGGGAAACCCCAAAGTTATGGTTGCAGTTTAAAACTAAAAATAATGATTATACAATATAAAGGATACCCCAGCTGAAAGGAACACCCAAATGGTAGATATGGTTGTGGGCCAAAACCTTGTACCCCTGGTTCCCCTATCATTAACCATTGTTTTCCCCATGAATTTGTTGGTGATCATCCCCATTATTGCTTGGTTGATATTGACCCATAGCCATGTAACTGCAGGGCAAGAATGGCAAAGCTTAACGAATGAATCTAAGCTTTGAGGGTACCTTGACCAACTTCAACGTTTGAGGGTACCACTCTGGGGGTCAATAAACAGTATGGTGGTTAGCAAAGAATGATGACCAAGTATGATGTCTCATCAAGATGATTAACCAAGATAGTTCACAAACTAATGATATACTTGCTGAAAGTTAACTTCGAAGACTTCAGTATTGACAAAGTATTATGATAACTGATATAGATATCTCTTTGTTCGAACCCCATGGATGGTAAGTGCTGTGGCTGAGAGGGTGGAGAAATGGTCACCCCCATGATGACCATCTCATTTGGGAGTCAATAAAGCAAGTACGTTCGCTATTGAATGAGTGAGTATAGTATGAATGCGTACATGTATATACGTCACTGCATCAATTATTAATAAATGATGGTGCCTATGGTGAATAATTAAGTATTCTTAAGCATCAATTTATATGGTTTTATTCGTGGTATTTGACGTATTGTAATTAATGAACTACTATGCATGATAATGACTGTGACTCACATTCCGAAATGAGGAACAATAGTTCATGGTGAACAACGCAAAACGATGGAACATATTAAGAGGCCAGTAGCTTTTAGGTGCATATTCAAGGCTAGTAGCGGTTGATAGTAGTTCATGTTGGCTAGTGGATACTGGAATTGCTGATACTGAGCATCAACAATTGTGAACAGCTAACACCAATGATGTATCAATAGTGGCTTTATGAATTCATAATGGCAACACCATGGTGAATCACTACCAACAATCCTTGACTACGTTGCATTGTGTTGCTTCTTGTGGCTACTAATCAAGTGCTGGTCATGGCATTGTGTGGTTTCTGTTGGTCATAGGCAAGTGGTGTCAACCCACTAAAGAACATCACCAGCCATGGCTGTAGTGTGACACACATGTTGCGTGAAACCCCTGAGTGCCTGAGAGCATTGCTGGCTACACCCCATGCCATCATTACGTTGGGCGGGCCAATTTCCAGCCCTGAGCCGGCGGCAATTCGACGCATCTTGAGGAGACAACCATTACCCTCTATTAACATTAAGTTGGACAACTATAGAGGGTAATCATCCTTAAGGTTGACTATAGAACACCACTAATAGAGGGTAATATTAACAATGACCATTAAGGATGACTATACTGGACAAAAAAAACTTCAACACCACTAATCATCCTTAATGGTCCATTTTCACCATTACCAACACTACCTTGATGGTTCATTACCACTACTCACTACTTTGTAGTCAGTTCATCCTACAGAATTGAGAGCCCAACCCTGCGTCTCTACATGGGACGACCCCCATCAGCCCCATGTCGTGACCTTGGCCTTGATCCGATGGGAAGTTTCCCCAATTTCCTGGAGAGGAGAAGTGACCAAATGCGACCAACTCAGCTGTGTCAATTGCTATCCTCAACATTATGATACTGCTCGGTTGATCCTTGTATTCTCCGATCATGGATCCTTTGAAATTACCCTTAGAAGGGCCATGTAATTTAGCAATGAGGGATGTGACGGTCGAGACATGATAGAAATCCTTGATAACTTTCCGTGAGCATGGAATTGTCAAGCATGGTCAAGCATGGTCAAGCCCACCAATGGTTGGTTGAAATCCTTGGAGGATCATTTCATAATCAGTTGACCACTACTTTCCATGTCAGCGCGTTGAGAACAACCACAGGGCTTCACCATGGACTGATGGAATCATGATGGTGATCCCAAGCTACTCCAAAATGTTGGTCCAAGGTGGCCCGAAGATGCGCAAGGGGCGCCAAGAGACACTGCGATCTGTTGAAACATCGAATCCCAAAATGGTTGCTACTTGGAAGTGCATCCCCACTTTGTAACTGGTTACTACTCATGGGTATAAAGGCTATAACATGCCTTACAAATTCTGATAAGGTAAGTTACCAGGGTTATATCCCAGGAAACTACGCCCAGGCTCAACAAGTTGACCTAAATGGGGAGCCATGGCAGGCTTATTGTTCTTGATTCATTTGAACAGTGCCTTGGATGCGCATGCTGATTATGAAATCAAGTGAACTACTGAGTCAACTAATTGGTGACTTGGATCTTCACGTGACCAGTTTTATTCTTGTCATCGTGGCAATTGTCGCCATTGTCATTCATGCGTATTCTCGTGATGGGAAATTGTCGCCATGACGATTCTGAACTACTATCATCGCTCTCCTCCTCACGCAACTGATATTCAAAGCTACAAAGATACTAGTCTCCAAACCAAAATGATCATTCATGTTCTGGTTGGTGGTTTCAACCCCTTAAAACAACCAACCATTTCCAGGAAAAACATGTCAATCGAACCACCAACTTGTATTGTTTCAACCATTACTGTTGGTTATTATCCCCAATGATTCAGCATTAAGAATGGTTCACCCCTATAGAATCCCTCTTCAATGGCTATAACCCATGATTTTCCACCTTATTAACCACTACAATCCCCCACAAAACACCTGACTCCAAACGCCACCCATCGCCACCCATCGCTGCTCCTTGATACTCCCAGTGGCCTCCTGGTGGCGCGGCCAGTCTTGCAACGTCACTTGACAGTTCTCGACGCTCAGTGATGACAAATCACAGCGGTGAATGACCAATGACCATTAAGCCATTAAGCCATTAAGCTATTTAGCTGTTGTAGTGGTTTCAGAACCTATGGTTCAGCCATCAAGCCACTGTTTAAGCCTAAAGCCAATGTGATGAGTTGGCCAATGGTTGATCATAGGTTGACTATTAAGCTATTGAGCTGTTGCAGTGGTTTGATCACCTATGATCAACCATTGGCCATTCGGTGCCTTGACCATTCTGTGCCTGTGATCAACCTTTAGCCAATAGGCATATACCGATACATCATCAACCATTAGCTATATGGTGTACCATTCACCTATTAGCCATTGAGATATAATAAGGGTGTTGTTAACCATGAGTGTTAAGGTGTACAAAATGAAATTATTATCACCATTGACCTATCAAACCCTACATGGTTCTTAACCACTAATTATATAATCATTTGTGTAGCAATATGGTGGCCCCCTATGATATAAGTGACCAATCTAGTCTGGCTCTCAGGGTGTTCACCTATCCATGTGTTGGAAAATGTTGAAGGACAAGCATTTGATAGCCATACCGGAGCCAACGAAAATATCACTTCGACCATGAATGGTAATTATAAGTTATTCGGGAGCTGTGCACCATAAATGTAAGCGCATGTCACTGCGCAACATCGTGAAAAAGCAGTACGTATTGGGCATGGGATGTCCCAAATGAGTTTCATGTATCAGCATTGATTTTCTGAAACACAATTTACCAGTAAAATCTTCGATCAATCCCTCACTAATTATCGAGTTTGCTCCCAAACGACTCGCCAATTGTTCACTGGCTTACTGGTGGCTTCCAAGCATGCACAAAAGATGCCATCAGGTCCCCAGTAACTAGTGGTACAACAGAACTGACAGCAACCTCCGCGAAATGATAGTTTGCTACGGAAGGAGTACATTGCAATCTATCCCAAAGTTGCCGACCTGCTGGCAAGTTATGCTGTGCTTGATAATGCCAACATACTACTGGTGAAGGATGGTTGTTGATCATTATTGGCATTTGCACTGTTTGAGGATAATTCTTGAAGCTTTAGAATGTTGAAAGGTCTGATGCCAGAAAATGGTCACCAAGCTAATTCCATTGGTATTCCTTTCCTGATTTTGCTTTATTTGATGGCTGCTCCACTACTGGACATCAACACATCCGGACGTCAACAAAGTGATGAGCAAAAACTGTAGAAGATGGACAGAGTATCTAATCAAATCAACGACCGACAATTTGGGTGTTTCCCAAAACAGGGAATCCCTAAATCACGGGCAACTAGCAACCTTTCTCAAAATTAAGGAACCAAAATCAGGGCAACTAGGAATCCAAAAATCTTTCTCAACATTAAGCATTCCTTTTTTGTGCATGGTCTTCCAATGGCACTAGCAACAAATACAACATATGGAACTGGCAAGAAAAGTCAACCCAGAAATCCCAGCAGATTTCCAACGGCTGAGTGAAAGAGGTGAAATTCCACCATTCAAAACCCCCAACCTCACCCAATACTAGGGTTCTCTAATAACAATAGGTTCCCCCAACCGTCAAAAAAAAAGGGAATATCACTTCGGGATACTTCGGGCATTTCCTGCAGTTGCCTGATTAATAAGGTCTCCAACACGTCGGCAAACCCACTGGGCCCACTAGGCCGTGTAATGACCAACCAAGCCAATCGTGCTCTACCTCTCCCAGCTTGTGCTGACAATATCCAAGTGGGTTGTATCGCTTCTCTACTAGCAGCCAACCCACCCACAAACCAGCCAACAAACAAACATACTTCTTGCTTTATTGCCCATCTGCCATCCACCTTTCCCTTCCGCAACTCTGTCCTTTCCAGCCTTTGTCTCCTTTTCCTCCTCCTTTTCCTCCGCCTTTTCCTCCGCCTTTTCCTCCTCCTTTTCCTCCGCCTTTGCCTCCTTTGCCACCGCCTTTGCCTAGCGTTTGAAAACACCAAAAAAAGAGAGAGAGAGAGTGGCAAATCGTGAGAATGAGGAAACCCAGCAAATTCGCGGACATCCGGTCTACATGGACCAGTATGCAGTTGCATGGGTGTGTTTGTGCACATCATTGATATGAACTGTGCATCTGTGTGTGCGTGCAATTGTGTACATGTACATGTGGTGGTTTCTTGAAATAGGGGTACCCCGAAATCATCCAAACTTAACCATTCAAAGCAATAAACCAGTGATTTTTGGGGTCCTCTATGTTGAGAAACCACCTGGCGTGCAGAATGTGGTGTATATGTCACGGTGCAGCACCTGGCGTGCAGGACAGATCTCAGGAGTCTGTTACGCAACTCTGGCACCACCTTTAGCGACTCTAACCACCGAATTGTGCATGATTCTGAGCATCTTATTACACACAAATAGATATCTATACCTATGTCGCCTATATCCATATCTATATCTATACCCATATATCTCTATATCCGCGTCCAAAATTCATTTTTTCACACCGACTTGAAGCCCTAATCAACTGTGAACAGAGGCAGGTCACTGAAGCGACGTTGCTTGTTGAAAATCATTGTTGAAACCATAATCAAGCATTTATGAACCATTGACTAAGGCTTTTAACATTAATTGAAAACCTTCACGATGATCAATTGTTTGTTGAAAACCATTGCCTTTATGAATGATCATCGTTCAACACGAACCATGAAGAAAAGGTATGAGAAAAACCGATGATCGGAAATCCCTCATGAAGGCAACGAACTGGAAACAAACCAAAGGGGCTGCAAGGAAAAAGAACTCACCATGGCAATCCATCCAGTTTCAGTTGTAAATGATTTTTCAAACTCTATCCGCCATCAATGTCCATCAATAGCAGTTTAATGGCCCATACTACACGTTACTTGCAGCAGTGGGATGATGCTACATATTTGTTACTGATCACACCTTGAATACCAACTGGATCCAGCACTACTTATCAACACAACATATATATATATATATTCTCATATATAACATATTCCATATATATATATAAATACATACATACACTGGTTGGTGGTTCCAACCTCTATGGAAAACATATGAAACTATTAGTCAACCAACCATGTGTTAATAATCACTAGAAAACACATGATTGTTTAAGAACCAGCAATCTGTATACGTATATATTTATATATGCATATATATATATATGTATTATATATATATATATTCATATGTACATATATATATATATAATATCAATATTCACCACGGGTGCTAGGAATGGAGTATACTTTAGCTACATTGGCTGGTGATGGTTGCAAGACTGGTACCAGTCATGTACCCTGACAAGGATCATTTGCCATGATGAATCATCATCATCAACGATCGGTCAGCATTTAGTGCAGTAAAAATGAATATGTACTTGATTTACTACTTTAGTTGTGTATTAATCATTCGTTAGCCATCCTTCACCATTTTCTGACCATCGTTGACCATAAACCAGTCATTCACTCGGTCAAAAGTGAGTAACCATTTACTAAGCATCATGAACCATGAATGAACTATTAGTCACAGCAGTTCATTATCAATTCTACTTATGGTCCTCCTCAAAATAGGGGACCCCTAAATCATCCAATATTAATCATTTATAGTCAAAAACCAACCATAACTTTGGGATACCCCCATTTTGAGAAACCCGGACAGGTAGTTGGTACATCCCTATCATTGTTCGTGATTATCCCCTGTGCGTCCCTATTATTAATCATTGTGATCACTATCATGAACCACTAGAATCCCCTATAAAACATTATACAGCCGTGCCAAACCCATTTACTCTAGTAGTTCTTTAACCACTATTGTTGGTGATTATTCCCTCATCCTTACATGTGTATCCTGTATCCTTAGTATTTACCCTTATAATCCTTATTCATCAACGCTAAGGGCTACCCTTATGATCCCCATGTATCAACCCTAAGGGCTGTGCTGGTACCCTGCTGCCCTGATCGCGTTCGCCTCCACCGCTGCCGGAACCGGTGCCGCTCCCGGGCGGACGTCGATTCCGCTTTGGCGGCGGCACTTGCACAGCTAGAGCACCTGGCGAGTTGGCGGTGGCCGGGTCACCATGGTGGTTAATGGTGGTTATAATGGTCACTATGGTGGTTGATAATGCTGGGAAGTGGAGGTTAATGCTATGTAGTGGTGAACTTCTTTTGGATTTATTGATGATAATCATTGATGATCCATTATGGTTACAGAATCATACGCCGCTGGTGAGAGTCGTTGGTTTATAAGCCATTGAACTAGTGGTTAACTATGGTAGTGGTTAATAGTAGGTATAAGTTGGTTTATAAGACACCCAAGTCACCTAAGTGTAGCTATATCAAATACCTATAACAAACCCAACTGATAGTTACCCTACTGAACGAAACGAAGGTAACAGGCCCTGGGGGTACCACTCTGTAAGGACGGTTGAATGATGGGCTCAGGATGGTTCATGAGAGTGAATGATGGATGAATAATGCTCAAATGGTGGCTTAGTGATGAGTTTAAGCATGGTAGATGATGCTAAATGATGGTAAATGATGGTGAATGACGGTGAATGATGGCGAATGATGGTGAATGATGGTGAATGATGGCTGAATGATAGATACGTGATTGTTAAATGCTGTTGGATGACGGTTAATTCAAATCGGGGTCGAATGATAATGACTCACGATGGTTCAGAACCATGGTTCAACATGATGGTTCAATGATAGTTAAACAAACTGTTAACTAGCAATTGATGATGGTTGACTCATTCCTCTTACCATGGCTGATATCGTGGCTGACCAGTCATGAAATCATGCAGATCATGGCTGACCATCCCGGCTGAATGATGAGCATGAGTTGATGGTGGTGGTTGATGGTGGTTCATGATGGGCTGGTAACTTCCATCTTCATGGGACCTTGTGACCTTGGACGCGAGGCAAGGCCAATAATTGGGATAGCTGACCATGCTTATGACCGAGTGAACGGACCCTTCATGATGGTAGCCACAAGCACTGGTGATGGCACTTCCCTCTTTGAAGCAACATATCAGTAGGATGTTGGGTTGTTGGGATGTTTCGCCTCTTGTTGTGCCGCTTGGCAACCTGCTGTGAGCGGGCGCCATGGCATAACGTGTCAGGCCGACAGTATGTCCTGTCCTGCTGCTCCTCTTCAGAGCGTCGACACATGCCACGGTAGATCCACTCTTGAGGATCTCGCCCCTGGCGCTCCAAAGGTGCTGATCCCACCCACCCGTTGAGCAGCGGGCGGCACGAATGATACGGAGCTCAAGCTATGTGAATAGACCCCAAAACAATCAATGAACACCGTGATATCTACAGCGCTACAGAAGAACCAATTGAGCCAAATATACAATTAACATCAAAGAACCGAAACAAACGATTAGATATAATAACATACTAAAGTACTGCATTTCTACTTGCTCAAATCACATTACGTCTTGCATGCTACACAGAAACGAGGCGCAAAGCAGTGCCGGGCAGCCAGCTGTTTGGTGCGAGGTGCTAACCACGGCCATGGATTTATTTCTCAAGCCAAATTCGGGGTACCCAGTTGTACCCAGCTGTTTCCCATATTGTAAATGATTAATACGGTGCCCCCCCTTAGTTATCATCCTTACTAACCATTCGATACCATTCATATCAATTAAATAATCATTTTGGAGGTTTGATGGGGTCCAGAAACCACCAACTGGTACCAGGTCTATGGCTGTTTCAACCGTTCTTTCGGGTAGGTCGTCCACACAGCATGGTGTGACCCATCCTCTGCGTGGTACTTGGTCCGGATCGACGGCAAATCTCCAAAGGAGAAGTCGAGTTCCGCCACAGGTAGAACCTGGTAACTTCGCAGATGGTTTTGGGAATAATTGAGAAACAATTGTATCTGGGAAATCTTCGCGAAGTATCTGGGAAATCTTCGCAGATGGTTTTGGGAATAATTGAGAATCAATCGCTTCAATTGGGACAATAGTTGCCATCTTGATTGATTCTGGCTTGTGTCCCTGGAAACATTAGCAACCGCAGTGCCACACGGCGGCTGCGAAGATCGCTTGCAAGTTGGTGGCTTCGCACTTGTCATGGCTGTGGAAATGGTTGGGCTCATAGATTGGATCAACAGTTGGGTACAGAGTGGTACCCCCAAACGTTACTGGTTAAGAGTTGACATGGCACTATGTAACTGTGTATAATGGTTTATCAAAATCATGGTTGATGATAATGATGATAAATGCTTATTATAAGTTAGCTAAAAGTCGTCATTCAAGTGCAGCTGCATCTACCATAACTGGTCGTTGCCTTAGTTTCATTTGGCGGTTTCTGAAAATTGGGGTACCCCTCAATCATCGAAAATGGGTCATTTTTTGTAATAAACCAACCATAACTTCGGGGTTCCCAGTCACTGGCTTGGGTTGCTGACCTAAGTTGAGCAACTGGAGGATACCACCCTGTAGGAGCTTTCTTACGTCCACCTGGACCGTCGCACCTTGCGGTTCTCGTCCGTCCAGCGATCACTGGAGGGATCAATCGACCTCTTGTCCTCGGCGGCGGCGGCCCTGCACCCCTCAGGAACAAGGCTAAGAGCTAGTCATAGATCAAGCCACTGGTAGTTGACAATACTTGTGTTGATTTGGCTGATTTGGCTCTGGGTCAAGCAGTTAACCAACCAACAATGGTGAAGCCTAGCTGATAAATGGCTAGTAATGGAAGGTAATAAGCAACAATACTAGGAGATATACCAACTATATGGCTATGGGTCAATATTCATCAATCAACTCACCGGTAATAATCGCCAACATATAAGCAAACCAATCGTTAATGATAGGGGAGCCACGGGTACAAGGTTTTGACCCGTAGCCATTTATCGATTCTATTTCTCATTGTTATCTATGGTCAATTAGCAACATATATGTCTAATTGTTTTTCATCATATCTCTTCGTATTATTCTCTGAGATGTATTCCGACAATCTGTTTGACACACATGCTGAAGATTGTCTGAAATAGGTTTGCGGCACTTTCTGCATAGATGAGGTAAAACACAGCCACCCGGAGAACATTTGCAACTTCCCCAGAAACATATACATGATCAATCCCAAAACAAACATGCAATTTGTGGATCTGATTTTCTGGCTCATTGCCGCACTTGTTTTCCTTACCAGCTCTTGATGTCTTGGAAGGTTTCTGAAAACAAAAAAATATGCATGACATGATGGAAAACCGTGCCCCAAACCATCCCAAAACAATTTTGGTGAAGATGAATCGCAATCAACAACATACGGTTCAGGCCCGCAGGCTTTTTGGGAAGCTGAGTTCTCCTGTGCCTTTGTCTTTGGTGGTCAGGCTTTCTGAAAACATCAATTTCTGGATAGCATCTTCATGAAAAATTCACTTACCCCGCTTGATTGTTGACCATCAGAACGATCATAGACAAAGATCCCAGTGCTATTGGTAATTTCATTTGCTTCTTGCATTCTTCCCTCCCAAAATACAATTGCAACAAACGTTTCGTAAAATGAATCCGAAAGGAAGAAACCGCAGCATAGATGAACAGGATACAAATGGCACTAAACATAAATATCAAGCGCGGGGGGCGCTTATCCAAAGGAGGAAACCGAAGTTAGATTTTCTAAAACTTGAGCCGGACTCAATGCAATGAAGAAAACTAGACATGGTTGTGATTCCTGGCTCTCGGTTGAACCATACATGCCTTGGGCCCCTTGTAATAAGCACAGCTTGAATTCCAATGATGCAAGGCCCTGCTAGAGGAAAAACTGGTAGGAGACTCTTTCATATTCACTGCAAGAAGTACATGCATGAGGCAAGTGCGGAAGTTCCCAAACCTATAGAGGCCTATAGGGAAAACATTGGTGCCTATAGGATGCAGCGCAACGAAATCACGAGCCCAGCAAAATCACCGCCACAAAAAGTGACCAGCACCACAAAATCACCAGCACAAAATCAGCGCAAGAAAATCGCCAGCACGGCAAAAAACACGAGCGCAATGAAATCAAGACAAGTTACCACAATAAAATCACCAGCACCATCAATCACGACACCAGCTCAGGAAAACCCCTACAACAACAAACGCGAGAAGAAAATCACCAGCGTAACAAAAACGCCACAACACAAACCCCACTTTTGCTAAGTTTCCAACACAGAAGATGCTCAAAGTATCAGACCTCTCTTACACACACTACGATTCTTCATCTCTCCGACATCACGTCGCGCCACCCTGAGAGCACCTCCGCACCAGCAAGGCCGCCACATGGGGACACGACAAGCCCCAGCCGGAGCCAGGCCAAGCAAATCCAAACCGAGACCGCCTCGCACCCGTCCGATCCACAGGGCTACCTTCGCGATCGAGTGCGACAGATTTGCCACGAGAAAACATAAAATTTGGCTGTTGCTGAGCTCGTTGAGCTGAGAGCGATGTCGTAAGGGTGGTTATAATGGTGGTTATAGCGGTGAATATGGTTTCGTGACCGATCCAATCACCAAAAACGCATCGTGTGCAAGACTTTCTCCACTTTTGAAACTTCAAACAATATCAGCATACTCAAAGTGCCACCCTGTCACACAAAATGACGATTCAGCATCTCTCCAAAAACCTGCAAGCGCACCAAAAACCACACCTGTCACACAAAATGCACTTCGCATTCTATTGATTAGGTATTTTATTTAACCTTAGGCACCAAAACCCGCAAAAAACGTAGGGTCAGTCGGAAAACCTCAGGTTTCGGGCGGAGACCCTACAAATTTCAAGGGTTTTGATGCGCAGGGAATTTGTTGTATGATGGATTTGATGTATTAACTTACTGTACCCTGTTATTGTTTTGACAGGTGAATCTGTCGTGTGATTGATTTGATGCATTTGATTGGAATTGTATTTGACCGGAAATGTAATCAATTGATTGGAAATGCATTCGATTGGAAATGCAATTGATTTGTCATGGATTTGATTGGACGTGCAATTGATTGAAAATGTATTTGATTGGAAATGTATTTGATTGGAAATGTATTTGATTGGAAATGTATTTGATTGAACATGTGATTGATTGGACATGTAATTGCTTGGAGACGTAATTAATTGATTGATTGGAAATGCATTTGATTGGAAACATAATTGATTCGAAATGTAATCATTGTAATTGAATGTGATCTATTTTGAATCTCCGTACTACCGAGGGTTCTCATGGTTTTGCCACTTCGTAACCAAACTTCCGTTGATTAAATTGGTACCAGCCTTCATCGGTTGTAGTAAACGGGTTGGTCAAACCATGAAAATGGCTCGATAACGGCCCCATGCGGCTGACAGGCCCGCATGATCTCCGCCCAACACCTGCACATGGCACCAACATCTGGTTCATTGAACCAATGATACTCCTGAACAAACAAGAAGCTTCAGGTTACACTGATAAAATTGAATGCTACAACTCTAGCGCTGTAGTTCCCCGATAACTGGGTCAATGATGCCTGGGACAACCACGATTCGTCGGTAGCCTGTTGCAGGCCGCCGACAACAGGAACGTCACCTGTACCCCAACGCTGCCATGCCGCATTGTAGGGCATTCGCGCCCCCACAGTGGGGCGAGTAGTGGTCTCATCAAAGATCATGTGCCACATATTGTCCTCACCTCGATGGCTATGAGACACCGATGCTCACCTGTGGTTGATTTCGTTGTAGCCAAACTCGAACTTGTAACGAGTGCACCACATTGGACGATAATCCTACTCAAACAGCTAGAGCATCATCACATATTAACAATCCATCAACCAAATGTTCACTGCTCATGCGCTAGGACATGTGCGTCACCTGGAACTGGCGTCCTTCTACTGCTATCGAAAGGTAAAAACATGAACATCGACCCATCCAAGCCTTACGCAGTGATATTATGGTTGGTTATCAAGCATTCCAGGATTCCAATAGTTATGACTATCCCTAACCCGAGCATGTCATCCAACGTGACAACGAACCACTTGACAATCTCCCGGCTCAATCGGGCAGTATCCGAATCACATTATGTAGTTAAAGGCTTCAACCCATTGGCTAGCAAAGGTATCAACCAATCACAAACCAATGCATAATGAGCCACGACAACTGTTCATGTACGAAACAATGAATCGGCTGTGGTTTTGCAGTTGGTGCGTTGATAGATTCTCAACGCTTTTCAAAGTGAAGCCCAGCAGGGGAAAAAGAACACGTAGCCAAAGAAAAAACAATCAAATGCTTGTTCTCATTACACCCCGTAAGAACCTCACATTCAACCCTCTGCTCGTTGGTTTGTGAACAAAAAAATCTTCAAGACCAGCGCCCTTGTACGGCCGGATAACAGCTATTCCCATAGCAGGATGAACCCTCTGAACCAAGTGCCAAAGACAACATAGGAGATTGGTTGGCTTCTTACTGTAAATGGTGAATCTGTAAATGGTGAATAGTAGTTGATCTATAATAGTAGATGATATTTGAAGATAACGTTCCCAAATGTGAACTGGGCGTACCAAGGTTTTGAGATATCAACCACACACCATGATGCTACATCAATGTAGACCACCTCCCTGGCCAATGAATCACCCAACTTGGACATGGTGGTTTCTCAAGTCATGGGGGCACCCCCAGTTCTCATCCTTTATAAACCATTGATAGTAAAGAACCAACCACATTTTGGGTACACCTATGGCTTGAGAAACTATCATATGCCATGTTCAGTGCGAGGGGATCATGACGCAAAGGATGGCCAGGGCACAATGCTTCTGGGCCTTCTCGAGTAGCTGCGACACAGGATGATCCTGGTCACGAAATCATCGGTTTCTGTGGTAAAACTGCTGGGTTTCCATCAGCACATGGCATTTCTTTGGCTCAGATTGGATGTCATTTTTGGAACACAAATTAATTTGAAGCAAGCCCTATCAGCCTACCGAAATGGGTTTCGAGCCTCTTTGAATTACCTCTTCATTGCAATTTCCTGTCTCAACAAGAGTGTGATGCAAGATCGCGTTCCCGGGGTCTCCGGCCCTCCATATGGAGCGGCTATCCCAGCTGCCCTGAATCAAAAGCTACTTACCACGCAGGAGATCCAGGTTCAGCGGCGATTAATACGCCTTGGTTGATGCTGCATGATGGTTAAGGATTACGGTGAATGACTTTGATAATTCGGAGTCCAAATCTTTCCACCATAGTAACTGACTTGTCAGCTTAGTACAGTGCTGTTGCAGCGACTGGTACGAGAGTTCTTTCCGGAGGCCATGTGAGGCCAACCAACCATGATCAATCATTAGTTGCTACAGGCTGCAATTAACCACTATCACATCCACGATACGTTGGTCATGATGGCTATATAAACATCACTGCTGACCATCATTGTTGACTATGATTGGCGACTTTTGTTCTTAACCAGTACCAACTATTCATCAACTATTGACTGCCAACAAACGAAATCTCAGGTCAGGTACCAGCAACACATTAAATTTCAGTGGAAGGCACCAATGTCTTGATGGCACCATGACTTATTGGGCACACACACATGTCCATACAACCAACCATCAACCCCTATTGTAACTTCATAGCTTGTAAAAGGCTATTCCCATATTTGTTTCCAATGAACCGAAAGTGCAATCACTTCGGCTACCCTCACGCATCAACCAACCTGGTGGTTTTCATGGCTCATGGACTGAAAATGCCATTGGTGTTCCCTTTCTGCACTTAGATATTCTAGGATAATTGCTAGGAAACACCCATGTGACGCCTGACAGGATGTCACTTACAAACAAAACCCGCTCCCAACTCCCAACTGCAGCTCTTCGCATCATGTCCACAAACTTTGATCAAAATGATAGGCCACCCCCTTTGGCTGCTCAACAACACGTCTATCCAGCATGCGTTGTTCTTGGCCAAAGTTGTGTATACCAACAATCATCACAATGATCCCTGCAAACTGCCAAATCACGCTGCATATTGGCTCAGAAACAATCGCAATGTTGGAGTCTAGTAAGCCACAATTATCCACAATAGACCAGCCAATCAAGCCCCTATTGACAACAACAAGACGGGCTCTTCTGGTTGGTGGTTTCAACCCTGGGAAAATGTTAGCACCAACCCGCTAGGGTACTGCTTTCACCAGGACATGTTGTCACCGTGGCCCCGTCCTTAATTTGGCTCCACTCCTCAAATTTCTTCACCGTGTAGATCCTGGACACGCAGGGCCCGACGAAGGATGTGCAGGTCAGGGGTTGCAACACGAACCCAGGTCACACAAGCCTGGAGTGCGCTTTGACACCATCGATAGCAGTGAATTGCTTGGACTGTCATCGAGCTAGTTGCATATATGACAAGTGGATGATGGAAGGTCGGACCAAAGCCTCATGTGGTGGAGGTTTTGAGCATATTGAGGAGCCATCTTTGAATGATTCACCCCGGTACAATGAGGTGTTGGGGGTTGGCATTGCTCATGTTTACAGCACTCCTTGGGGTGTGCCCGGGGACTGCAAATGACCACTGAATTTGAGACGTCAACATTGGTCAACATGCTCGGCATTCACCAAATCACCATCACTTGTTCCATCGTTGGATGTATGACCGAGACTTGTAATTAGATGATTAACGGTGATTAACCCCAAAATCAAAAAAGCCAAGTCACATCCAAATTGGAAAAAGAACAGTCTCAATTTACGCTTTTTGCCAATTGATAGCATTAGCAGTAACATCTGAACGTATCTGACTTGCAAAATGGTGGATAGCCAATGGTAGCCCAATCATTGAACATGAACCCACATGGTGCCCGCGTGCCTGGCAGTTCTGGCTTCCTCTTTGTTCACCAAGATGTCAGGCCTGCATCATTGGCTCCCATTGTTGGTAGAACGATCATTGCAATTGTCATAAGGTTTGATTAAGATATATCCCTCATAGGCGTCAAAAAGCCAACTTAAGCTGACGATGATCTTTCTTCCTCGCCGGCTGTTGCTTCCTTTATTGGTTTGCTAAATCCTAAATGTTCATTTGTAGGGACCAAACATGATTCTAATTCATCCAGTCATAGGAACCCCATGAAGATTCCAAAAGCCATTGTGCTGACTTGAAATTCAGAAGGACAAATCCTGCTTCAAACAATCACCGAGCCAAAAATGTTCACAGATCTGGACTTCCGCTTATGAATGCAAGCATCTGGAAATGTCTGGAACAAATATAGTTGAACAGGTAGCAGCGCTGCTGTGGGTTGCAGGTAAAAATTCAACTACGAACATGACACAAATGAGACAGTGTTCAACAATCATAAACATTGGTTGAAGTATGATTGATGATGCAAGGTAATGAATGTTGCCGTGATTCACTGGGGACAATCCTACCACTCAGGACAAAGGTGTGACAGCTAATCGCTGTCACTGTGATGATTCGCTGTCACGAATTGTGTTTTGCTCGTCCCCAAAACGTTTGTTTCCTCAAGCAATACAAAGCACTTTGCCGTCTACATTGTACATAATCCCATGCAAGCTACAAACATAGTCGTCTATGTTGTACAAGAATGCTTCCAGAGTCCTAGCCCCGTCACCGCCCGAGCTCAACAGTCAAACAATCAAATGGCTGGAGCCGTTGCCAAGTCACCACACCAAGTGGTAGCTTTCCTTGAACTTTCCGGTTCCCGTGTACAATCCGCTGGCCTGGCTGCGCAGTTCCACGGGAGGAAGCGAACGCACCGCATCGAAAACACAACGACCAATATCTGGACGGATCTCACTACCAACTGCTGGCATCACACCTTGTCACTGCAGAAGTTAGATAACACGGTGACCTTACATATACGAATCTCACTGCTGGTGCTCAAAGTATATACCAATGTGTAGCTACAGGTAGCAGCTATCATACCATATCATACCAGCCAAATATTTTTTCAATACCTATTCACACGAATGTGTTTGATTCATTGAATCAACACGCGCATCTAAGTCGCCTATCTACAGCAACTTCGTGGTCAGAATATTGCGGTTCGGTCATCCTTGACTCCTTGACATCCCCCCAGGCTACGTATAGATTCAAGACAAAATCGAGGTTTTTTGATTGGCTCTGACGTAACAAGAAGCGGATCGCAATCTTGGTCAAATGTGGTTCCTATTGAGATCAACAGTGCCTGAATGCTTTCACCCTGCTCTGACAAAAAATCCGACCTCTATCAGAAATCAACGCATGGGTCTACCTTCTGTGCATTTCCACAGGCTAACGGTTCCCCTGAAATCACACAATTTCCGTCATTTTCCGGCATGAAACAGGCCATCGCCCTCGTGCCCGCAGACTCGTGCTGTCGGCGCCTCGAACAGGACCAATCTCAAGGACGCGGAAGGGAAGACGTCGCGCAAGGCTTTCGCTCGCCATCTGAGCAATTCCTCGGGAGCGGCGATGCACCCAGAGATTCTGGTCCGCTCCGGTGGTTCGTTGGTGGACCAATCAACTCAGTGATATCATGTTGATCAACCAGGTCACTGTTGATAACGAGGTCAATCACTATCTTAAAAGTTACTTCATCCGAGTACAAATGGAACAAAAAACTGCTCGCATAAAGGTTTTCTGTGTGCTGGGCGACACAAGATGTGGGAGTCCCGAAGCATGTATTCAACGGGCACTCCTGGAAGCCGCTCCTGACTAGATTGTACACTACCCTTGGCTCCTGGCCCCTCCCAAGCCAGGTATAGCTGCCGAAGTTGGAAACAAGAAGCGGCCACCCCGTTGAGGTTTCACGGCATTTGCTGCTTAGGGTTGCTGGCTGTTGATAACAATCCTCACCATGGGCCCCCAAAAACCTTGAAAAGGGTAGGCTGTGAGCATCTAAATATGAGTTATAACCTATGAAAATGATTGTTTTGGGGGCCAAGGGCAATCACTATGAGGAGATATGAGGAGTATCTTTTTGAAATAATGATGATTCTCAATTAGTTGGATCTACCATAGGACAACGGATCTGAATTCCTAAGCGACCGTTGTTTTCCCGTTGATTAGCCTCTGTTAAACCAACATGGCTGGCTGGAAAATCCAGCATTTTGTTCGAAAAACCAGCCAGCCTTGTCAGTCGACCAGAGGGTTTCAACAAGAAGCCCAGACATGGCTCCAAGACAACCAGCCGACAGCAGTTCCACCCGACACGAGAGCGAGCTAGGGTGATACCAAGCAGCAAAGATGTGCTGCTCGGACTGGTGACAATCACTTGAACAATGATCCCAAAACTCAGGAAGCAACCAGGAAACAAAGATATCTCTCCACATACTTCCATAAACATTTCATAATGACTTGCTATTTCTGGTTCTTTGGGGGGATTGCTATGACTATCATGGCCAACGGGACAACCAACCAACCGGCCAACCCGTAGCTCAACTAACTAACTAGCCAACTGGATGTCGCCTTTTCGCCATGGCTCGTAATCGAGTTGAAGAGAGTCAGGTCTCTTCATGACATCGGGAGGTCCCCCGCAAGCCTTGCCCAATATGTCGAGATCCTGCGGGATCCACGTGCCAAGACATGCACGATGGAGTTTTCCGGTCCACAAGCTAGGTATTGACGGTTTCCTCATGACTTAAAACAGCCCCAGAAAGGTAGACCAAATTAGACCAAGGTAGACCAGCAGTCTTTGAGCGAACACAAAACAAAAAATACCGGAAAAAAACATGTTTCAAGCCCAACTCTTTCAAAAACTGGCTCGAAGTTTCAATGGAAGATCCTAAAGATTTCTGGGTCTCCCCTCTGCTTGATACGGATTCCATGCTTAGGCATCGGCATCTGCTCATGGGGATCATCTATAGTCACTGTAATTATTTCACTCGTATTCTTGAACCCACTCGGAACGGCCATGCCTACATACCATTTTCAATAGTGGCTGATCATTATGAAACATCTGTTGCATCAACATGGCTTTGCTCTGTTAGAATGGCTGATCAACCGAGAGCTAAATTTTCCAAACATTCTCATGTGGTCACTACTTGAATTCAACGGTTCTGATGCAGGGAACAAAAAGGATGATTTGCAGGCAAAAGAAAAGCATCAGTTTGTTTGATACAGCTTTGCGTATGCAAAAAGAATCAGGCGCAACCTTCGAGCGGCAATCGATAGGAATCGATGACATTCCGATTGAAACGTAGGAGAAGCGGGGATGTTTTTACTACTGGTGGATTGTTTTGAGATACCCATCTTGTACCATCCGATCTTCCAAGTGTTGAAATCTAGCAGGTAGACTGCTGACATCTGCTGACTCCCAGAATCTCAACCCTGGATTTCCATGTGAATAACAAAGATCCGGTACACTATATGATTGATTATCTTGATTAAGGATTGTGGTTGATGGTGATGGTCAATGGATTCACGGGAACTTCTGGACAACTGAACGCGAAAGAACATCCTGCCCTCGTTGCTTGTCTTTTCGGCCATGTCAAAACCCTAAAAGCAAAGAAGATAGAAAAAAGAACTGAACAAACACAACTGCAGCGTCCCAGAAGCTGCAACACCACATTGTTGGGCATCGCACCCAACTACGAACTGTCCTCAACAAATGCCTGCACTTCTGTCGGATGTTCGCAGAGGTAAAGCTTCCTTCGTGTGAGGCCAGGCATGGTCCGCATCTACGCCAATGCTGGTAAGGCAAGAATGACTAACGAGCAGCGTCATCAGTGGATACATGGCCTCTTAGCCCGCCAATACGTAGTGATGATAATCTTCCCTGGATAATAGACCTGTCAAAGGATAATAGACCTGTCAAAGGAAACATGAAGAACACAACCTGAAGCAGGCTTCAGCCATAGGCAGTCCTTATACCTATGTGCCAACCCTATATAATGTTTCTTCAAAATGGTGGTACCATCATTCTTAGTCATAAAATCAACAATTTTTGGGGCCCCTGTTTTGAGAAACTCTCAACTGGCCTATCATGTCTGCACAAAAATTTGGACGGCCGCCTACCAACAAAGCCGTCACTTGGTGGTCACTTGCCCCATCCCCCCCAAAAAAGTGTTGAATAACTCTTCATCCCCAGGCATGTTGAAGCATGTTGAGAATCGTTGCATTTGAAACCATCAATCAGAACATGTAAACCATGAGAAAAAGTGAGATACATAAACAATGGAGAATTCATGCACAATGACAGCTCTTGGATAAAGCAAGTATTTTTGATACTACTTGACGGTGGATTTTGTTCATCCAACCAACAAATGTTGCAACTCAAGATCATTGCAGGGGCTCAATCATCTTGAGTTTCCCGACATGCAGATTTCCAGGTACAAATCAAGTCATGAAGTCTTTACCAGTTGGAGTCTGAACTCACCGTTCCATGTAGATTCCATGCAGGATAGGTTGATAACTTGTCCGTGACAACCAGTAAACATGACTAGAATTTGTAGTAATGGTTGAAATTCATTTGCTTCTCAGTCAGAATCATGATCATTGATTACTACACCGCATTGCTTAATATCATGTGCATTCGTCTTGATTGGTTGCATAGCTTGAGGTGGTTGAGTATACCCAGTAGCATCCTAGTGTACGAATCCATGATAGGTTAACAAGTTGATTTCTGGCAAATATGAGCAAATATAAGCGGCATGTGATTTTGAGGTTGTTCAACTCATAACCACCCACCATCATGGATCATGAACCCTTGATTCGCCATTGTACTGTAGTGATCCATCAACGCACCATTTCCTTCGGTGTCCAAGACCCATCTCGCCCTGGGGTTTTCGCCGAGCTGCAAGTGGTTCTTGTGGGGCTCCGCACAGGACGCAGCATGAAACACCTGGATGACTTTCGCCAGCTCCCAACGAGAATTCCTCGCGTCAGCCGTGGTGAACCGATTTATGGTTGAAGAAATGGTGGTTTCTTAAAACCGTCAATGGTTACCATTTAGAATAATAAACCATCCATTTTTGGGGTTCCCACTGTTCAGAAAGCACCATTAACCCTGTAGCCCTGGTTCCCCTATCATTAACCATTGTTTTCCTTATTATTGGTTGGTCATTATCCCCCATTATTGGTTGGTTAATATTGACCCATAGCCATATGTGAACATCTGCAAGGAGGTCGATCAACAGATGATATCAACTGTCGTTTGCCACGGATGAGATCGTGGATCGCAGTGAATTTGGGAGCAGCAGAGGGTTCGCAACCGCACGGGTCATAGGAGCACTGGTGTTCACATGGCCCAACTGATGCAGAGAGCAAATAGCCTCATTGCTCCTGCCCATGGCATGAATCTTCCCATGTGACGATCAGTTCACCATTGCTTAACAGACTCCCTCATCAGCTTCAATCCAAGGGTGGTGGGACAAACAGCAGCACTATCATGAGGCATCACTAATTTGAATGAGCATCGAAGTCTTCAATATCTTTTTCAGGTCGGCAAGTCCTCAAACCTAATGCGGATAGGTTCTACGGGACCAGTAGAACCTCTCCGCATTAGGTTTGAGGACTTGCCGAGAATGCCAGCTTGGTAGTCCAAGAATAGGTTCTGACTGTCCCTCGCAGCCAAGCCAATCACGCTTCAAAATGATCAACTAGGCCTTTTGGAAGATTCCAGCTTCGGTGTATGACCTAAAAAGACCCCCTCATCATGGCACTAAGGATCCACCTAATCCCACTGCACAACCTTCAGACTACGAAGCCTTGAAGGGTTGATCGTGATTAGTAGGATGGCGCCATGATTTTCCCATGAAGCCAGTGTCGCAGCCCAGTTCCCAAACCCGCCGCCTGTCGTCAGGAAATCGAAATTTGCCACTCCAGGTGTTGTTGTCTTTGGGGCCTAGGCTGATTGATTCATTTTTAGCCCGTGGTTCATGGTAGGGCCCAACAAATTCCAATATGAGTTGATTGTGGCCAATCAAATTCTCAACGGTAGTCAATGATGATGGAACCTAACAACCAACAACCACAAGCTGCTCGGACAAACCAATCGTTGCACCATGCCCGTTTGTAGTTTGTGGGGGCAAGCGGCTGGTGATTGTCGGTAAACTAACCACAGGTCTCAAGTGCGCGGGGGATGGTCCTCCAAGTTGAACCAGCTAGGGTTAAAATCATAGAGCAAAGATCTCCAGAAAGAGAAACGTCTATGAGGAGTTGGTTGTACCATCGTCGGAATTGCTCCAACAGGACAACATACTTCATCATCACGCTTATCTATAATCTAAAATGGTCTGCTGTAAGTGCCAAGGTCTGGCTTCCATAACTAAACAAGAAGAAGATCCAGCCGGGGCAGTGATGAAGAGGCTGTTGGATTCACTCTTTGTGAGCCATGGTGAGTGGCAGCTTGTTTGGGACGGGTCGTGGTTGTCAACGATGGCGCCGGGACCCTCCAATGCTTGGTGACTCGTCCCCACAGCGCTACATCGCTAGCTCAAGATCCCAAAGAGAGAAGGGTGATGCACCAAGAGGAACTTTCCTCCTCAAATCACCCTTGGTGATCTCTCCTACTTCGTCCAAGTGGGCATGGTACAATGTACAGTATGAACCATGGTCAATATATGCCACGCTGTTCAAAGTCATTCATTCCAACAGGTCTCATCATGAATTCAAACAGTTGACCAGTTCCATACCCATCCCGGCTATTGATGGTTTGTCACCAGCAAAACTGCTCTTCTCAACAGCACCTGACGGGAGCAGGGTCATTTTGGCACACAGGATAAGAGTCATTTTGGCACACATCCGATAAGGGTCATTTTAGAACACACAGAAGCCCGATAAGGGTCATTTTAGGACACACCAGCACTTCTGCGCAGCACGTCTTTTCTTACACCAGCGGCTGACGATCATTTCTGCATGCATCGCGATTTTTCCATGAATATAGATCCGTGCGGGTGGGAGGTTTCAAGGGTTTTTCTTTCTGAAACAAATGCGCTGCGATCCCCTGATCAAAAATTGCCACCCCCATTGAACAGTGCATGCATCCCGTCTTATCCATGACTATAGATCCGTCCGGGTGGGATGGGGGAATTTGAAGGTTCTTCCCTCGGAAACAGATTTGATGTCTTCCATGATCAAAAATTGCCGCCCCCATGGAACATTGCACGCATGGTCATTTATCCATGAGTGTAGATCCGTTCCGGTGAAAGCTTTTTCACGGCTTTTTCCTTCTAAAGCAAATGCGATATTATCCTATGATCAAAACTTGCCACCCCCATGGAACATGGCATGCATCGCGACTTATGCATGACTATAGATCCGTCCGGGTGGGAGGTTTTGAGGCTTCTTTCTTCTGAAGCAAATTTTGTGTTTCCATGATCGAAAATTGCCACCCCCATGGAACATGGCATGCATCGCGACTTATGCATGACTATAGATCCGTCCGGGGGGGATGGGGGATTTGGAGATTGCTTCCCTCGGAAACAGATTTGATGTTTTCCATGATCAAAAATTGCCACGATTTGGAGATTGCTTCCCTCGGAAACAGATTTGATGTTTTCCATGATCAAAAATTGCCACGATTTGGAGATTGCTTCCCTCGGAAACAGATTTGATGTTTTCCATGATCAAAAATTGCCACGATTTGGAGATTGCTTCCCTCGGAAACAGATTTGATGTTTTCCATGATCAAAAATTGCCACGATTTGGAGATTGCTTCCCTCGGAAACAGATTTGATGTTTTCCATGATCAAAAATTGCCACGATTTGGAGATTGCTTCCCTCGGAAACAGATTTGATGTTTTCCATGATCAAAAATTGCCACGATTTGGAGATTGCTTCCCTCGGAAACAGATTTGATGTTTTCCATGATCAAAAATTGCCACGATTTGGAGATTGCTTCCCTCGGAAACAGATTTGATGTTTTCCATGATCAAAAATTGCCACGATTTGGAGATTGCTTCCCTCGGAAACAGATTTGATGTTTTCCATGATCAAAAATTGCCACGATTTGGAGATTGCTTCCCTCGGAAACAGATTTGATGTTTTCCATGATCAAAAATTGCCACGATTTGGAGATTGCTTCCCTCGGAAACAGATTTGATGTTTTCCATGATCAAAAATTGCCACGATTTGGAGATTGCTTCCCTCGGAAACAGATTTGATGTTTTCCATGATCAAAAATTGCCACGATTTGGAGATTGCTTCCCTCGGAAACAGATTTGATGTTTTCCATGATCAAAAATTGCCACGATTTGGAGATTGCTTCCCTCGGAAACAGATTTGATGTTTTCCATGATCAAAAATTGCCACGATTTGGAGATTGCTTCCCTCGGAAACAGATTTGATGTTTTCCATGATCAAAAATTGCCACGATTTGGAGATTGCTTCCCTCGGAAACAGATTTGATGTTTTCCATGATCAAAAATTGCCACCCCCATGGAACATTGCATGCATCGCGATTTTTCCATGAATATAGATCCGTGCGGGTGGGAGGTTTCAAGGGTTTTTCTTTCTGAAACAAATGCGCTGTGATGCCCTTGATCAAAAATTGCCACCCCCTTTGAACAGCGCATGCGTCGCGTCTTATCCATGACTATAGATCCGTCCGGGTGGGATGGGGGAATTGGAGGGTTCTTCCCTTTGAAACAGATTTGATGTTTTCCATGATCAAAAATTGCCGCCCCCATGGACATTGCACGCATGGTCATGTATCCATGAGTGTAGATCCGTTCCGGTGAAAGCTTTTTCACGGCTTTTTCCTTCTGAAGCAGATGCAATATATTATCCTATGATCAAAACTTGCCACCCCCATGGAACATTGCACGCATCGCGACTTATCCATGACTATAGATCCGTCCGGGTGGGAGATTTTGAGACTTCTTTCTTCTGAAGCAAATTTGGCGTTTCCATGATCGAAAATTGCCACCCCCATGGAACATTGCACGCATCGTGATTTCTCCATGAGTACAGACCCATGCGGGTGGGAGAGTTCAAGGGCTCTTCCTTCTGAAACAAATGCGATGTGATCCCCCGATCAAAAATTGCCACCCCCATGGAACATTGCATGCATCGCGACTTATCCATGACTATAGATCCGTCCGGGTGGGAGATTTTGA
>VSDK01008515.1:549055-589658 GCA_009767595.1 Symbiodinium kawagutii
TTTACATCCTATGATCAAAATTTGCCACCCCCATGGAACATTGCATGCATCGCGACTTATCCATGACTATAGATCCGTCCGGGTGGGAGATTTTGAGGCTTCTTTCTTCCGAAGCAAATTTGGTGTTTCCACGATCGAAAATTGCCACCCCCATGGAACATTGCATGCATCGTGATTTCTCCATGAGTATAAATCCGTGCGCGTGGGAGAGTTCAAGGGCTCTTCCTTCTGAAACAAATGCGATGTGATCCCCCGATCAAAAATTGCCACCCCCATGGAACATTGCATGCATCGTGATTCTTCCATGATTATAAATCCGTCCGGGTGGGATGGGGGATTTGGAGATTGCTTCCCTTGGAAACAGGTTTGATGTTTTCCATGATCAAAAATTGCCACCCCCATGGAACATTGCATGCATCGCGGTTTTTCCATGAATATAGATCCGTCCGGGTGAAATTGTTTAAGGTTCTGCCGTCTGAAAATGAAACCAAGAAACCAAAAAACCCGGAAACCCGGAGACCAAGAAACCAGGAAACCGAGAAGCCGTGAAACCAAGAAGCCAGGAAACCAAGAACCAGGAAACCAGGAAACCGAGAAACCAAGAAACCGAGAAACCAGGACATCGAAAGACCAAAAGACTACGTAGTAGTAGCGAGCGGCAGTGCAGGTAGTAGCAGTGGATAATACTGAGTGGTAGTAGAAACCGCAAAACCGAGAAACCAAGAAACCGAGAAACCAAGAAACCGGGAAACCGAGAAACCGAGAAACCGAGAACGGGGAAACCGAGAGACCGAGAAACCGGGAAACCGGGAAACCGAGAAACCGAGAAACCGAGAAACCGAGAAACCGAGAAACCGAGAAACCAAAGAAAAACACAGGAGAGCGGGCAACGCGTTCAAGCGCGACCCTTATCTGGACCACCAGGAAAGTGAATAAAATATACGAAAACACACCAAGAAACGAAGAGAAAGCTAGGAAACGCGTTCCAAAACGACCCTTATCCGCGCGTGCCAAAACGACCCTTATCACGCGTGCCAAAACGACCCCCTTTCCGCACCTGACTGCACTTGATGCCTCATATTGATACATTCTGGTAGTCCCTCACCTGGTTGCGCTAAAAAAACATTTTGTTTGATAGGCAAACCACTATCATTTAGAATGAACAATTTCCCACGCAACCAGATTAGAGTTTACGTTTCTGCATATTTCTGCCTGATAATAATTACTGTTGACTTGATGGCTCGACTTCCAACTGGGCACCCTGGTGATCTGGTGGGGTAGAACCATCAAGCACCGAAGTGTACATTGCTTGCTTCAACAGACCTCTGCAAATAGGTCCATCAAGGAGTAACTCCGCTTACACCGAAGTGAACGTTCTTTTTCCGGACCTGTGTTTGGGGGTGCGTCATGGTACATACATAATTTGTGGATGTGTGAGTCAAGATATGGTGGTTTCTCAAAATAGGCGTACCCCAAAATCATCAAATATTGACCATCTGTAATTAATAACAAACCAACCATTTTTGCGGCACCCCTATTTTGAGAAACCCCATATGTCAAGGTACCAATGTGAAGTCTCCGCATCAAAACTCTCTAAGCGCGGCACCTCGCATCGAGGAATGACTGAACTCATTTCGGTCGCCAGCTGGCACGCTGTGCCGACGCAAGAACCTCAAGGCAACGACTCACGAGGTGTCCCTGATGGCCACTCATGGGCACCTGTACAAATCCGGTGAGCAGGTGCAAAGGGCTACTGAAGAACTAGTTTGCTACCTGGGTTTCCTCTATTTTGGGCACAGCTAATCATCGTTGGTGGAACCAATATCAGAAGCTACTGAGGTTACTAGCTATCATCAACAGCTGTGGAGTTGCTTGCCTGGTTCACGGTGGTTGGAAGGGATCCCATCATGGATGACGCTTCCAAAACAAAAGGCAAGGTCTGTTGAAACCGAAATGTGCTAGAATGATCAGGAACGAATGGTTGCGGGTAAATGCCCTGTGCCCCTGGTGAACATCCCATCCCATTAATGACCAAGGCAACTATTTGCTGGGATGTTCACCTACCCACCTTTGGCAAGCCCCTGGCCCAGTTCGTGCATGGTGGCATGCGATACTATGGGCCGACTATTATCAACAAGATTATTTCAACTCCTTGCCCTTATTTTTCAAATCACTGGCCCGTCTCAATGTGCAGAAGGGACACCATAAGACTCTTGACCATCAATTAATCAAAGAATCGTTGCACTCATAAGTAACCATTACACTCTTACTTAATGATAATTAATCATTTGCTAACCTTTGGCAAACTAACCTGGAAGTGGGGAGAATCCAGTATCTATCACGGTGTTCTCAAAATACTGGTGATCTTTAGCGCAACCAGGCTAGTTTGCCAGAGGGAAATTGCTCAACCATTATCATTAATATATATATATATATATCAATTAACCACTATTACCATCATTGATTAATCACTGAAACCAACCATTGATTAACTATTGATCAGCATAATGTTTCATAAACCATTTAGCATTGGTGATTCTCAATTAATTTACAGCTAATGAAGCAGTGTTGACTATTGATTATTTCCCACTAGTATCATCTATTTCGCCATTTATCGAGTGTTGTCAATATTGACCGATTCACCATCGCCAACAATGAAAATCAGAGCAGTTGACCATAATCACAAGCAATAATCAAACATTGGCTGACCATTATGAAGCATTGTTTGGATCAATTCAACATCGACAAAGCATCAGAAGTGCGTAGCGCTGAAAAAACACGTGCCCTCCAGTAAACTCACATAGCAATAAAAAAGCAACCAATCTTAAATGGTTGTTTCCCAAAGGTTCTCTCTAAAATAGGTTGGTTTTCATTGCCGTGTGGCCATTGGGTTCTTGGTTGACCGAGGCTCTGTTCCGCACGCTGAATGTCATGCGTGCTGGGCTTTGTCACGGTTTCACCTCAGGCGCCCCCTCCAACCACGAGCTGCGTGGCAGGCCTCAAGATCCATGATGGACATGGATGTCGGGGTGTCCATAAACATCCATCCATGATGGACATACTGTTACTGTTTAGGTGTGAGCATGCTTGGGCAGTTTCCAGCTTTTCCAGGTCCCTTTTCTGTTCAAAACCTGGGGATACAGTACTCCATTTCTGGATCTGCCAACTTTTCCCCCACATCTTCAATGGCAATTGTGCGTCTGAGTCACGTTTTTGCAACGGCTCTACGTTGACTGCGCGGTTCCGTCCATCCACTGAAAACCTGCGATCAAAATCTGCGGAGATGAGGATGAATGACCTAACAGACCTGTACTGTACAACTATGATGAATGGTTTATGATAAATTCTTATTAACTGCTGGTGTGTATAGTGATGAAAGAATCCAACAATGATAGGGATACCAACCACCAAAGGACACTAGGAAAACAACGGACATCAGTGAACTCGTCGGTAAACATGAAAAACAACACCTGATTGACTATGCAAGGATAACCACAAATATAGGGGACCCCTTTGGCACAGTTGCTATGCGGCCTTTCTACTAAAATGTAAGAATGCCAGGCGACCATACAAGATTTGGTTGAAAGTCATCATTAACCACCCAATAGATCGGTTAGTCAATTTCATTGGTCAATCCATTAACCAATCCTTAAGGTCATGGGATTTCGCGAGCGTATCATCGTTTTTCAGCTGTGAAACTGATTGGCTATTTGCCTGCTACAAGTGATGTGCGCCAGGGCCTGTTCACGACCTAGGTTGTAACCAGGGTCGCCGCCAATAATTATATAGTAGATAATACATATATGTATATGATTATATGGATATGACTGCCAAACTTTATGAACCAATTTATAACTGGGCATCACGTTGTAAACATGATCCTATCGCACGGTCTGGGATATCCATCATCTACGAACACCACTCGTATCGCTTGTATCCCGGGTTTTGCTTCAGGCCAAGTGGCTCATAGACTTCGCCCGTCTTCAAATCTTCGATCTCGCGGTAGTATTCAAACACGAATTCATCCTGAGAATCTCAAGGAACGCTGCCCCTCCAGGTGAAGCTGAGCGAAATGTTCGCCCTTTCCCAATTGTGCATGCTACATGGATCCGAGTTCATGGGCTAGACATGGCTAAACCCAAGTCTCATCTAACGCGGACTGAACCAAGTCTCGATAATGGCTTGTGATTGATAAAAGCATGGGATGCGCGCTCAGCCCTACAATCTGGAAGCCCAGAACATGTTTCCCACACTTTCCGTGTCAAGAAATATCAACACAACCTCGTTGCGGGAGACCAACAACAACCATGCTTTTCAGAACCAAGAACAAGCTCAAGAAGAACAAACTTAAGAACACGCTGCCCAGGTACATTGGTGTCAATCTCTCGAAGTCTTCCTTTCGCAATTCTCTCATGTCTGCAAATGGTCAGCAGAATTCCCCTTCGCCGCGACTCCGGAAACGCCCGCGGCTTCGGTGGTGCTGGTGGCGCAGCGGAAACCGTCTCCGTGTCCTCTGGAAAATGCGGCACCGGTGGGGCCTGAGGAGCGAAAAGGGCATGAACCGTCGCATGGTTTCAGGTTGGTTTGTTAATTCACATGGCTTTCTATAGCCGTTAATCGCGGTTAATGTTGGTTCTAGTGGTTCATCAACGGTCAGTGATCGTTAAATTATGGTTGATGGCTGGCTAATTGATGGTTGTGGCTGAAGTGGTTGATTGATGACTAGTTGATCATGAATTAATGGTGTGTTCATGGCTGACAGTTGTTGATTAATGGTTTATGATGTCATATCATGATTGTAAATTGTAATGGGCTACCATGGGTTGATGCAATAAATTCAGAACAAAAGGAAACGATCGATAGATAGAGGACAAATGGATAAATAGAGAGACATTGTAGATAAATGGAAACATTGATAGATAGGTGGACAAATAGATACTGTAGCGGATAGATGGGTTGATCGATACATCAATAACAATTAAATACGCAACGAAACAGACTCAATTCTGGATCTGATGTATTTAATGATTGATAGGTAGGTATAGTGGTTGTTGGTTGGTTCATTCATTGATTGAATAAATACATCGTAATTAATTAAGCCTCATGACAACCTCACCCAGGGAAGTCAATTGCACATCGATTAGAATGGCTGAATTTAGTAACATCCGAGACCAGGAATGGGTTTGCATCATTGAGATCGGTATAACTCTGAAGGTAATTTATGATTTTCTAAAAACAATAGTTGCCAAATCGTGTTGTCAAGCTTGCTATGAAATCGTCCAATGTTCTCAAATCGTTATTCATCTCTTTTGATCACAACTATGACAACGGCAATGGTTGCAATTCTATGTTATCAAATCATGCTTCGCCAACCTACTATCACTGCCAATGTTATTCAATCAACATGGCCCAAAGTCATTACTCTCGCATCAAAAACGCATGGTGTCAACCGCAGCAACGGCAAGCTGCGCAAGACCAGCCGGAACCCTGAAATTTCAGCGTAATCCTGGCGGGTTGATCATCGCGGCGGTTCCATGGCTTGATGGCACTCCCCATGGCCGTTTGACCAGTCAGTGGCTTTACAAAAGGTGAAGGGACGCTGCGACATGGAGACATCAGCTGCTTGACTAGCTTAGCAGCCTACTTGGACTTGCAGCTGACGATGGTTCCCTGGGATATTAATATGGTAAACTACCCCCATAGCGTAGGTTGTAACACCTACAACGATGGTCAGTAACAACGTAACAAGTGAGGATGCACATCCAAGTACCATCATCCGGCAAAATGGAGAGTTCTTGATGTCCCACTTCAGCCACAGGCACACTGCCGCCATCAGCTTCAAGACTCTCCAATATCTCATGGCACAAGTTCCTTGAAAGAATCCCAATGTGTCCTCGGATCGGCCCAAGGTGGAGGGTACTTCCGCGAGAAATCGATGGTTCAGAATCGTTCATAGGTCAGCTAAATCCTGGTCATTGTTGTGCCCTGAGACAACTCTTTTTTTTAGGAAGGGGGTCAGGGCCTCTTGCTAGCAAATTGAGTATTGACAGGTGCTGAAATGTCGGTCAACCCGACAAAGGGGGCATTCCAACGGTTGACCTCCAATTGAGCACGGGTGTTGACACGAATGGTAGCCACCAAGCGGGCACGCCACGTCTAACATGCTTCACCGTGGTGTACCATGAATATGGCTATGGTTGAACCGTTCATTGATCCGCCCGGAACGGGGTGAAAATATTGAGGTGGGTGCATTAAAAAATTGATACTTCAAAGATTACACTGGTGAAGCTGGAAACGAAACACCTGGAATCTTACCCTCCAAGCTTGAAATCAGCCAATTGGGGACCAAATCCCACCAGCATCCACATCTGCGTGGACTGGATCAATAGTTTGTTTACAACTATATACTACGAGTATGAACCCAGCTGAAGATTCAAAAACACATTAACCAATCGTAATCATTGAGCTGAACTTCTTGTCTGTAACAATGTATGAATGAACAATCCCATTTTCAATCGATCCCGTGATCATTGTCTGATCATGAATTTAGTCAAGAACTATCAGTTCAGAAGTATTTAGTAACATTGAATCAAGAACCACTAATTCCACAAATGATCACGAGTCAACATGGCTGAGGGCCCAAGTCCTACCCCATGGATTCGCTTTTGCCCCACTCCCAGCAGCTGATCATGGCTAAGATGAACCTTGGGGCAAAAAATCCTTAGCTAAGCCAGCTGGTTCATGGTTTTACCTATTAGATCTATTGGCTAAACCAGGATCTTTTCTATTAAAAAATCCAACAAATCATCTATGATGATTGATTAGATCTATGAGGTAACCTGCATCTACTCAACTGCTTTCATCGTCCAGCTGGCAAATCATGAACATAGCAAAGCAATAAGCTGAGTCATTTATTCCTCGAAATAAATCCGAGCTGCGCTCCTATGCTTCATTGAATAAGCTGTGTTTTTTCCCAGCACCAGGTTACGAGACTAGCGATGGAGGAGCAGTTGATGCTCAAGGCTGGCTGCTGACTTTTCAGAACATTCGCTGAGAAACCAGCAACCAGCATTAGGCGTTTAATTGAGCATTGGTTGACCCATGAACCAGCATTGACATGCATTATATCTAACCATTGCTTCACCTTCAACGCATTGACTAATCATAATCAAGACCAATCAAAATCGATCGTTCGGGTAATTCACCATCATTCACCATCAAATAGTGATCGACCAGGTGTTTCGGCAACTGCAATTTCTGTTTGGGGATCTGAAGTGCTGAATGGATCACACACACTGAAGGGGATCGTCTTTGGCAAACGCCCTGTTTATTGATGTTTTTGGGTGAGTGGTGAGTGAGCAATGGCAAAAATAGAAAGCTCTCCAAGGAAATCTGGCCTCTTGATTTCACAAATATTCATTGCTTACTGATTCTTGTCCTTTCTTGCCTTGATTCTGGGCTGGCCAGAATAACTCAAGAAGCTGATTCGTGTCCTTTCTTGTCATTGATTAAAATCAATCCAGCATGGGGCTTTCTCAAAATAGGGGTGCCCGGTTTGTGTTTTAATCAAGAAACCTCCACATGAATCCGTGTCACAATCCACCAAAGAGCTCTGAAGCTGCCGCTCGTTTATACTCTTCATTGGCTACATATCAATCCCAATGTGTTTGGCAGCTTGCTATCTCCAGAGATAGGTATATAGTGCTTCGAAATAGGATATCTCTCTGGGACCAAAGAAATCAAATGGTTTCTCAAAATTGGGAACCCCAAAATGGATGGTATTACTATGAACGGCTAATGACTTGGATGATTTGGGGGGTCATCTATTTTGATAAACCTGCAAATGAACATGTTGGGAAACCAACCCATTTTGGTCTGGTCATGACTGGCTCACCATCACCAACTGGGATCAGAAATTTGCGGCGCGTGTAACTGCGAGTGTCCTTTCTGCGGAATCTCACGCGTGTGAACGCCGTGCGGACATTCTTGCAGTGCGCGTAGATGTTTCTGGCCGCGATCAGTGTGAAGAACTGAATGGAACCGAAGATGCAACTGGATCTGGCTTGTGGTGGAACTACCCCTACGAACAATATGCTTGTCAAACAACCATGTGTTAATAAATATGAAGGAAAATAGAAAATGTTTAAGACCACCGACCGGGGATACTTGATGTGTGGCGAGCCCGGTCTGCGCTCAAACCTAGTGGCTCAGGATTTCGCCATGTGGAGGATCATCACTTGGCAACTTGTAAGTAACTGTACTATGTGTCCTAATCTGGGGTGAAGCTTCAGATGATTAAGGATGGCCACTTGGAGTGGTATGATCTCCAAGAGGTTGCAAGCAAGTGATAGTGGCTTCTAGCCTGCTAAACATTCTTTCTTTACTGTTTACGCTGGAAGTTGCGACTATCCCAATCGTCAAACAGTGCCAGCTGGGTTGAGTAATGGTGAAACTAGGGGCTAGTGGGCCTCAACAGCGTTTCAAAAAATGGTTGTCAGAGGTTGCTAAGCATCATCGATCCAAAGATTACTTCTTCACCTACTCATCTGGGATACTCCAATTGACCATGGACATTGGTCTGTAGTGGGGGTTCTCTTGTTAGAGGTATATGGGCGTTTCTTAAGATAAGGAACCCCCAAAATGGTTGATTTTATACTGAAAATGGGTTAATCAAGGATGATTTGGGGGTACCCGTATTTTGAGAAAGCCCATGTACACCCAGTCATATACCAAAAACACATCTAGAAACCAACGGCGCAAACGGTCCATATCCGCCGGTCACCTTGATGGGTTATGCCGATGCACCACTGATTCGAATGCTGGCTGGTTGAACCAACACCCACCAAATCCGCTGCTGGTCAACTTGGTTACATTCAACTGGTTCGTGGTCAGAAGCCATGCCAAAAATGGCATGCTTGGTGCTTCATAAGCAGTTGGATCCTGAATCGTTAGTTCAAGCTTGCAATGATAGCATCCCTGGTGTTTGTGTGTGATTTACGCATGCAGTTGTCCGTTTCATTCACCTGACAATTTCGTTCCTAGCAGTGAGAGCCCATACAATCCTGTTCAAATGGCATGCAAGTTCACCAAAGGGATTTTGTTTTTAGTATATGGTGGTTTCTCAAAATAGGGGTCCCCTCAAATCATCCAATATCAACCGTTTATACAATAAACCAAGCATATTGGGGATACCCCTATCTTGAGAAACCACCATATGATCAGGCATGCGAAATTACAAATCTACCTTTGGACTCGCGTGTCTGCAATCCCTGGTTTTCAAACGACCTCTTTAAGATGTAACAATCGTCCTCCATGGTCTTATCGTCTTCCGCGTTGGCTTTTGTCTACTATTCCAACCATTGTGAACCCTATCCCAAGAATGTAAAATCCACAATAACGAGCCAACCAAGAATTGTATGGAATTGTGGTTGCAACGATGTGAACCGTTTCTTACCCGACTTACCCTCCTAGCAGTTTCACCTGGGACACATGAATTTCAGACGCTTTACCTCCTGGATGTCCCGCTTTGCAACCGGTCACCATGGTCACAGGGATTGTTTTAATCTACCAGAAAAGCTGATTTACCATGGTTTTAGCCCAGTTTTACCGAAAAATGATGAAAACTCCACATCCAAGTAGGGGTGATTTCCAAGCTAGCCATCCTGAGGCTACGGGAAGCTGCTGCTGACAAGTTTCTTGGGTCGAGTCCAGTGAGCCCCAAATCCTCACTGGTGCTGCTGGTTTGCCGGAAAGAACTGTGCGGTCACATGAAAGTGTAAAAAGAGTTGAAGACACCAGAATGGTATTTAGTGATTTACATGCGGACTGTTCTGCGGACTTGAGTCCAGAATCGTGATGGCTGATTCATGGTTGCTGACACTCGTTGAGAATTGACAAAATCATCAAGATATTGGGGACAGTTGTAATGGTTCACAATGGGTCATAGCCCAGGACCAGTAAGAGCCGAGTCGTACTGGACCAGATCTTAGTTGATATTGACATTCTGGGATGATATGGTGTACCCGGACACTAGGAATGCCACAGTGGTTCTTGCTTCAGCCGTTGCAGCATTGCATTGTCCGCCTAACATGCGGAGCCCAAAACCATTGAAAAAACTCAGCAGGCAGGTGCAGTCCCTGTTGATACTTGTTGAATCATATTCATAGGTTAGAATTCAACATGAACCTTTTTTTGTTGTTTCTTACGGAAAATGAGTATTAAGGTATTATATTCATGTATACTTCAAAAAGGTCAAATTTAACCCATGAGCCATTCTTCTGTTGGTACTTCTAGTTCATAGGTTGAAACAGCCCCCAGAAAAGAGCAAGTCAAAAACCCACTGCAATAACCAAAGTCAACCAGATGAAAGAGAGCTGTGCTACAAATTGCAGGTCACCCGACGCGGGTTGCATATATATATATATATCCATATTTATGTATATAGTCTGTAGTTGGTTCTATTGTACACACGTACAATAATCAAACATAACATATATATATATATATACATAGATGACAATATTTTCCATTAGATAGAATGCGCATATCAAAATAATTGTGTGTGGAATGTATTTCGCTATGAAAATTGAATTTCACGGAACATGTCATGGAGTGCGGGTCAGGACTCGGGGATCAACCTGTGGACCCCCAGGGCCGCTGCCCTTGGCAACGCCAAGCGAGATACAGATGCAGCCGTTGCGAAGATCCGTTGCTCAGCTTGTCTGCCAGATCGTGACAGAAGTTTTCCACCTGCAGCTGCTAATCCAATTACTGGATGCTGGGCTTAGTTGCCTGGGATATGGCGAGTTGGGTCAATAATAACCAACCAGTTTCATGGGGGATACTAACCAACAAAACTATAGGGAAACAATGGTTATGATGGGGGAACCAGGGGGACTAAGGGTTTTGACCCAAAGCCATATAACTGCAGAGTGCTACTCCCTAGAGATTCGCGGTTTATGAATCACCGAAATGTATAGGTGCTTCTACCTTACCTGGGAGTTACCGTGGTGAACTAACCTAAGCTGACTAGCTGGGGGTACCATTCTGTATGGTAAATAACCTTATCAGGTAGGTGAAAAATGTAACGATTATGTACCGCGGGCAGATGCTTCTCAACTCTTTTATGGCTGGGTGAACATACACACACGCACACCGAAGAAACCATGGTTTCTGACTGATTAGTTGCCAAGTGCGGGTTCACATGGCAAAGAAGAGTAGTTTGAGATGTGGGGTTCTCAACCCAAAAAATGTGATTCCTTGCCGACCCTGCCACACAACACGGCACTCTCCAATGGAGACGTCACAAGAAATCGATCTTGTCTTGGTGAGTGCCAATATCCCGCCACAGGCAGCCATTATTGTCTCAACAATCTAGGGCTGAACATTACTTGTCTTCCAATTCGGCTCAAGCTGTCTGGTGCCCATGCTCATCGGTCGATCCATCTAGCAATCTTTACTAGTCTTGCTGGCGCATCTAGATCCCTTGCTAAAACTTGAATGGCTTTAGTGGATACCTGGTAAATCCCAAAAACACCTACAAGGTGGGGCACCATAGTTACCCTAAACTCGAACCCTAAACCCCTCAAAACCAACCAACCTTGGATATCCACCATGATTAACCAAAAGTTATCCACAACAAACCCCATGGTTTCCCCAAAAATCAGTGTTAACCAACCAACCAACGGATTATGAGAACCCGTTTCCCGCCATCCTTCACCAATCCACCACAAGTGAACCATGGACCGACCAAACTCCCCTGGTCGCTCTCGGCTGCCTGGAGCCATTCCTGTTGCTCCAGAGGCGCAGGCGACACGGCAGGCGCCGGGCCCCGCACACCCACACCCGCACCTAACAAGCGCAGCACCAACATGCCGCCCGCGCTGCAGCCCAGTAAGGCAATACGGCCTGGTGAAGGCTGGGGAGATCCAGGGATGAGCTTGGTCAAGCATGGTTTATACAATATGGTGAGGTATAAGGTATATGGTCATCGACAAAATTATAGAAAAAAAACGGAGCCTCGAGGAGAGTGCACGTTGCACTCTGCTCGTTTTCCATAATTCTTTTTTCCTGAGACAGTTGCAACTCCCGATGTTCTTAAATTCCCAAGGTTTTTTCCATAATTCCTGTGGGGGGGCAATTTTTTCCATAATTAAATGTACCTGTGTTTTCAGGGCAAATACACAGAATATCCCCAGTTTGGAGGTGATCAGATTTTTCTATAATTCTTTTTTATGGAAAAAACCGGTCTGACACTCGCCAGTTTTCCAGTAGTGTAATGCTTTTCCATAATTTACATTTCCTGAGACATATGCTTGGGAACCGTAATTGACAATGATTTAAATGCATTGGACCCCTCGGCTGACAGAATTATTGAAAAAAAACAGTAATCATGGAAAAAAGTTGCCAATTTTAACAACATCGGAGCTCCCCTGGACCTGCACGCGATTCGACTCTCTTTTTTCTATAATTCTGTCGACAACTGTAAATCATGATTTAAATTTATGGTAGCTTATAAAGTTGAATTAATATCATAACGTTAATGATATATATATAGATGGTATAAACTTTCTATCAATCATGGTTTCTTATACATGGTGCTTTCTCAGAATATGTGGTTTCAAAATGGTTTATGAGGGATTATAATGGTTAATTAATGAGAAGGACATCTAGGGATTCATAGGGAATGATCACCAACAATGATGATGGTTCAACAACTACTATGGTTCAACAACTACAAAAGGGAGCACCAAACATGGTTGTTTTTTACTGTAAATGATGATGCTTTGGATGATTTTAGGCGCACCGTATTTTGACAAACCACTATATGACGGGGGGTCAAAACCCTTTTATCCATTTTTTGGGGATAGAAATATTGACCCACCCCCAACGAGTGAATGACTTATGATGATAATGTTTGGAAGGATAGCATGTTGGGAAGGTCCCTGAACTGAACATGTCAGCAAAATGCACCTGTTCTTACGTCTTCTGCTAGCTTCAGCCAGATGAACAGCGACCTGGCGACTTGTAAAAACTACATACGAAAACATCTACTGGTACGAAGTGTTGACTAATAATCCTGTCTCCGTGGATGCAGGTTACGCATAAAATTCCAGTTGCCCCCCCAACCTAACAAATCACCTGACAACCTCCACTTGCCTTCGCTTCCCTTGGCCAGCTACCCTACCAATCTCAGTCATCTGTGGCTGCCAACAATCCCAGTGCTGCACCTGTGGTTCTCCCAGTCGACAGGAACTGGACGATGCTTTCCTGGCAGGTAGCCGGGCCAAGCAGCTGAATGATTGGTTGATGGTTGACTTTTGTTTGGTCAATCGCAAGGTCAGTTGCAAGCAGTAGCTGGCGTTGATCATAGGTCGAACAAATTCACCAGGCCTGGAAAAATCAGGGAATGGTAAGTTGGTTCATGACTAGGACAACTGGCCGAGTGGATATAGAACGAGTTGGCATACAACTGGCCGGTGGTCACAACCCCATCACAATACTGTAAGTCCTTCCAAGCCCCATGGAGCCCCATCTTCCAGGATGGACAACTCATGACACTCCGAAGGTTTCTGGGCAGAAGTGTTTACCGATGCTGCTTCCGCATCCTGCAAAAATCATGAGACAAGAGGCTCCTCTGTGGTCACCTGTTGCCTCCAAGCGTCCACATCCTCATCTGCGAGGGATTTCTTGCCCGGGATCACGAATCTGATCGTAGCCCCTTGCTTCATGATGTCCAAGAGCACTCCATTCCTGAGATCGAGATGAATTCCAGGGTTGCAAAACTTGGAACAAGACCTCGTTGAAGGTTTTCCCAGGGTGCAACCTGGTTGCTTCCAAGGGTTCAAAACCTGTGAACCAGGAGACGCTTGTGTCAAAAATTTCGTGCACAAGTTTGCCCTGGTTTTGTTCCCGGCAGTTGTTGATTCACTGGTGATGTTCTGGTTCAGTATGATTTCAGGAGCAAAGTGCTAGTCCGCCAAGCGATCGTTCCCACCGGGTCCGGTTCAGCTATGAGTTCACAAACAAGCGGCCATACACTATCATACACTGACATACACCTCCTCGTTGGACGAGTCTCTGTGTTATGTGTATTATTCAAAGATATTCAACTGAATATGTATATATATATATGTATATGTATATGTCAAGATTCTTTGAACTATTATTTCATTGTGATTATCATTATGAGTTAATTAATCATGATATTTCTATCTGTTTTTGTAAATACATATCATCTAATGTATCATTATACAAATATACTTTATGGTAATCTGCATCTGAAATACGAAGAGTATACTGAAGTCAAATAAATTTCAAGTTTATACCATCACTGACTGGGTCAAGGAGGACTTGCAATTTGCCATTTTATTCAAAACCAGGTTACCATCAACCAATTGCCAATGATGAACCATGCAAGTTTATAACCCTTGATTTGTACTTTCTACTGTGATAAACCTACCGTGATCACCATGGCATCAGGTCCTGATCCGCACCAAGAAACTGCTCTTGGGTGATCCAATCCCAGATCTCCTGCTTGCCTGAGCTCAGCAACCAGCCCATGGTCGTTGGTTTTGGTCATTGGAAAACATGGCAGGCGCTCTGTCACAGCAAAATGCGGTATGTCTTCCAGAAGAGAAGTTTCAACAAGAGGAAGAATTACATTTAGCTGAACAAATTCCTAAGTACTATCACTACTCACTACATAAGTTGTTTGGCTGCCACTTAAACAAAACACATTTAAAATCAGGTGTGTCGATATTTCCGCACATAGTGCCATGAATGATCATTTTTGCTCAATAACTGTGTTGTTCTGATTCTGCCCGCCGAGAATCCCTACAAACTGCCTGTACCAACAATTCACAAAATGATCGCTAGTACTAGTCAGAGTTATATGTCAATAATGGCTTGGAAAACCGATCAAAACCATTCCCAATAAGAACCAGTGCTGACCGCCATTGTTGACCACTTGTTGTGTCAGAATAGAGCTTGACACCTCCCTTCTGCGATCCTTTCGGTCTTTCCGAGATTGCTTTCAAATAGCATGGAACACTTGGGGAGTTCCGTGCAATTACAGGGGTGGGTCAGTCAGACAGTTAGTTCAAAAGTTCCTAGAATACTTTGCAACCATAGCTATTCAATCACTTAGATAGAAAATCCTAGACGTTTGGGATCGTCTATAATTGTTTATACATTCATAAGCAAGTGAGTTTCCTTCGATCGCCGGGTTCATCAGAGCCTCAATGATTCGAATGATTGATCCTTTCAAGTTACATGAGCAATGTGAGCGACCTGCCCATACAAACAAGCAACCAATCAATACGAACGAGATGGGTATCAACTGGCTACGGTAAGCCACGTTACAACCACAGGAGATTATAACCTACTCAAATTTGATCTCCAGCTTGTAACCATAAGTTTATTTTTGTTGTAGTAGCCAGATACTCTTTGGTGCTGGTATGAAATATTATCTGGTTGGTGGTTTCAACCCCGATGAAAAATATTAGTTAACCAACCATTTGTTCAAAATCCCCAGGGAACATAAACATGTTCAAAACCACCAACCACTTATAATCATTAGTCACACTACAGTAACCACTGCCATGTCTTGGTCATACCCCAGGTGCACGAGACCATCAGCGACGGCTCTAAAATCATGGCTCAACGAGTTATAAAATGACCCAGTTTTGTGGGCAGATACTTGGATTTGCCTCTCCACTTAGTAAGTGGTCACGATTCCCATGGTTTCTAGGGGTTAGTTCAACTACCTTATAGGGCTTAAAACCATGGTGAACTAACCCCAGCTGCACCATGGAGCGGTAAAGGGGATGCAGCTCACCCTTGGTGACCAGTTGCTGGCACGCACTTCGTCCCACCACTGGGCCTGGCACCGCACACAAGTCGCGGCGAGCAGCCCAGCTGGCTGGCCCGGTCAATCCAACAACCCCCAAGTGAAAATAGTTGATTACAAGGAATGGTTGATAGATGGTTCATGATGATGATGATGATGATGATGATGATGATGATGATGATGATGATGATGGTTACAAGGAGTCAGTGGTTATTAATGATGGTTAAGTATCATCTGGTTGATGGTTGATGGTAACGGTTGCCGATCGTTAGTCAACCATACTTGCCGTTAATGTGTTATTGTTGCTGCTGGCTACTTATGGTAAACAACGGCTGATGATGTTTGATCATGACTGGTAATCGTGCCTGACTAATAGTTGCTGATACCAGATTTGATTGATGGTTGAATACCTATTTGACTCGTGTATCAAGCAGCACTGGTAATTGATGGTAATTGATGGTAGTTGATGGTAGTTGATGGGAATTGACGGTAATTGATAGTAGTTGATGGTAAGTGAATACTCGTATCACGGTGACCAACGGGGCTGAGCCATGAAAATTAGGGCTGATAACATCATGCTTACCACTTCTCACTTTCATTAATCAAGCGGTGTTAAGTATTTGCCATATAGCTACATCTACCTATGTCTACCTATTACTGTATATAACCACCAGTCATGAACCAAATCCCCACTCCAATTCCTCAGCAAAATAATGTGATCTCTCCTGTGGTGGGGCGTCACAAGAGCGGTGGAGGCTATGCCTATGCAGGTCCCACATGTTACTCTGAGTGTTTGCCCTTACATGGTGGTTTCTCAATCCATAGGAACCCTACAAAGTGGTTGGTTTATTGATTGATATAAATGACTAAATGACTAACATTAGATGATTTGGGGATAGCCCCTTTGGGAACCAAAAATCTCACTCCCAACGATTGATAAGATCAATTGACGTCCTCAAAAGTCGAGCATTCACAACCCCAACAAACATGGACACCACCAACTGAGTTTCAGCGTACTAGCATGCAGTTGACTTGGCCAGTAATTTGCACGCCCAAAAAATCGGTCGATGGACGCCTTAGAGGGTGTCATACGTTCAGTTTGTGTTTGGAAACCGTTGGGTTTTTGTTCAGGTATTTCGGCGTAGACACAGGACATATACAGACACATCATATGTGTTTGAGTATGAATATGATATCTCCAATGAAAATGAATAATCACATCTTGAAAAAAATTACATGCTGTTTTTTTGATCTTTACAGAAAAGATCGCGGATCAAAGCCGCGCGTGTCCCTATTGTCAGTTTGATATGTTCACCTTTGAATTCTTGGCGCTGGAAAATGTCACACCCGCCCCCGAAACTGGGATTATCCAACAAGCATTGCAAGCTGAGGCCCCCCATTTAGTTAACTTAGCTCAAACTAGGGAAACTAGCAGTTATGGTAGATATAAAATGGTATAAGCAGCTCGTTTAAAGGCTTGTGGACTTAGAATCACTAACAGTTGTTGATCATGATTGACCTTACAATCGGCTCATAGGCCCACGTTATAACGTTTGGGGGTCCCGTTCGGGCGCTAACAACGACCATGACATCTCATGGTGAAGCACACCCCACGGGGCCAAGAAACGGTTCCACAGTAAATTAATGTGAAATCCTCGGGGCGCGCAGCGGTGCGCTGCAGTATACTCTTGGAGTCGTAGGGCTTCTGGTGGATGTGGTTCTCAAGCATCACAAGGGTTGATAACTGCCATTGGGTGAAGGGGCACTCCTGATGGCCGCTCCTCGCCTGGCACCCCTGTATTAAAAGGTTATATGAATAGCCCTGGCTGCTTAGCTCCTTCCCAACCAGCCAAGTTCATAAGGGTGACGGTCATCATGATGAGTGATGGTTCATGGGATGAGGATATATGGAAGATGTATGAGCCCATGGGTTGATACATACCACATGATTTGATGTGGATGGGTGTTCCTTATGTTAATTCAACGATTGAGTAGCACAACCATGATGAACCATCACAAACCGTCATTATTGGTTGCTTAGTAACTTGGACAAATCCAATGCATTTCATCAAAAAGATCCTTGAAGCCCCGACATTGAGAAACTGGACTGCTGCTGCACATGGCAGATCACTCGTGTTGGTATCAAAAATGAACAAGCTGGTCTTGATCGTTGGCGGTCATCGTAAGGAATGGGTCCAAAACATTCCATCCAACAAGACGGATCGCTGCGAACATTCAGCGTTTGGTGCCTGTGCTAATCTGTAGAACAAACACACAATGGCACTTTTGAGAAGCAAGTCATCAATTGAGCAAGTTATATATTTTTTCCCAATGCGCGAGCCAAGGTCCACCCTGAAAAGCTAACCGACCTGCTGTGTGAGTTAGCATGTTACATACTAACCAGCAAGCACATTGGATGCCTCCGCAACAGCTGTGGTATTCACAGCAAATCCATCAAATTTCAACATTCCGCGGAAACCCCGATAAACCCACATGGATGCGCGTCATGGAACAGCTATTGGGAACAAGCATATGAATAAGAACCAGCCATAATCATCAGCTACAACCAGCTAACCAGCTTATCCAAAAGGTAATTCACCAGCTACAAGTGTTTATAATCATCAACTATAATCAGTGATTACAAACAAAATCCGCCATCAACCACATGAGGGCCCTGAGGCCCTTACCAGCTTGCTGAGTTGTGGCTAACAGTTGGCTTGATCCAGGATCTAACACTTCTAGGGGCTCCTTGTTGTACTGGACGCATCTTTACCTACCATAATTCTCCAAGACTGACTGTCACTGACCCACATGTCTGGCGCCTTGACCTAGTGTCATGATTGATAGTGGTGGGAGCATCTCCAATTTGTTGGATACCCGCTCGTTCCATCCCATGTGTTTGATGGCACAAGCCCTAATCAAATGACTGAAGGAACATCAACAACTCATCCATATTCACGAAAAATCATGGTACAGTACTTTCCTCCTTCTTGGTGCACCTTTATCACTGCTAAGCGTCATCAGAAGGTTGCAAGTGCTGCTGGCTCAAATGGAAAAGCGTCTGAAACAAAGACATGTTTGGGTGGATTGCTGGGCGCCATCATCTATGATCAGGTGCTGTTGATGGATAAAATGGACATGATGAACTTAGACGCAAAAGGCATGCATACACGTACAAAATATATATGTAAAGGTATGATATGGTATGATTATAAATATACGTGTGCATATATAGATATATATATATATATACATATGAGTCATGGTCAAAATGCACGATTCTACTTGAGGACATTGATTGACCTGGTCGGATGACTTCGTTGATGGTCAAAAACCATGAACCTTAATTATAGCTCTCACATATACATAGAGAGAGAGAGATGTGTGTGTGCACTTTCACATACCATCTCTGGCTAGTTGTACCTGTGTTCCAAAAGTTTCTGTGGATCAGGTGCCACTACTTGTGAAAATATGATTCATAAATCAGCTTTGTTCAGTTCTTGGTGGTGTCCGGATGCCCTTGAAGCTATATCTATAGACCCTGGCGCGGTCGACCAGCGACTGAGAACGAAGTCTTCGCTGCGATCTGCGTGGCGGCAAAGTCCACGATGAGACTGTGCCCATTGGGCATCCGCCAGACCTGGAAGCCATGGCTCCAACGCCCAAGCACCTCTGTGACGGAAAACTATGGCTGGTAACTCTCTCGCACATTCGGTCGGTCCAGGGTCCGGCCAGCATTACCAGCCAACAAGCTATGGCTGGTAACTAAAATTTGTTTGGAACAAAATTGTTCCAACTCCCAAGCGAATCTGTTCCATTGTGTAAGAAAAATCATGGCTGATGCTCAAATTCACTATATACGTGCTATACTATACCGCAAAAAAGGAACTCAGTGGAGGGGGCAATCGTGGTTTGCTGCACACCGTTTCGCGGAACTCAAACCAAAGCTGGTGACACCAGAGGTAAAACTGGTGAGTATTCATATGGAATCAAGCGTAGCCCCTGCGGGTTGTCACGTCTTACAGTATCATTCCCCAACAAATAAATTCCGGCTGGTTCAGCTTGTACAGTGATGATACTTAATCATTGTGCTCCCAAGTCGGTTGATTGGTTAAGGGTGGATGGTTTCGGAACAAGATGTCCCACAATGTGGTTTTGATCATCCCCAATAAACAATCCAGTGGCAGTATCATGCGTCAACCAGGGGTCTTGGCTCATGTTGAAGTTTCATAAGGGGGATTGGGTACTGTTCAGTATTCAAATATGCCAACAGGAGATGACAGGAGCGTGGATGGTCGATTGCAATACCAAGAAAATCACCCGCCAGCACGTAGCGAGACACGAAAAAAACCAGGCAGTTCCCATCACGGGGTGACCAGCCGTATAGGAGACCACCTCATGGGTGGCTCACTGCTCCCAACGGGTACCAACTAGGTTGGTTCACCAGGGGTACTCCTTTGTTGCCCTACCATACCCATGGTCAGTTGCTGTCGAATGTTAGCATCATTCCAAGCAATTTGGTGACCAATTCAGTCGGACAATGACACTGCACCATGGTCCCCATAGGTCCCTAACTTGTTTCTGTAAGGAACTTCCCCCTGCACCAAGATCCCCTAGTAACCAGAGTTTGTGGTGGAACCTTCACTCCAATCGCTTTGGATCTTCACTGTACCTCAACCATCGCGAACCATTGTTTGCAACCGTTTGCCAGGACTAGTCGTTGTTACTGTCACTACGTGTGATTCAGTATCATTGGTCACTATTGATTTGCTTCCTCTAATCTAATTCGAACTATTGACAGCCGTTAGTTGCTGATGGTTGTCACCATCGCTGCCAACCAATACTGGATCACACAAACATGATACAATGATTCAGTGCTGAATCACACAAACATGATACGTCGTATCACCAACCAATACTGGATCGTTACAAAATTAAGATTCAGTACTGGATACGACGGGTGGTACCAGCGATTGCCAATGCAATGGGGTACCAAGTCATTGCCACTGCGCCAAGTTTCACTACAACCGGTGCCCGGCCCTACCGGGTACAGCCCCACCTTGCCCTCGGCTTCTTCGTCTTGAAAAGGCTCCATGGTGTACTTCCCTGAGCGTGGTTTAGATGATGGTTTATGATGGTGAAAGGGCTAGGTAGTGAAAGGTGAAATGATGGTTTATGATGGATGATGGTTAGATGATGGTTAGGTAATGGTCAGACAATGGTCTGTTGATGCTTAGTGCGATGGCTGCATAATGGTTCTATAATGCGTATAAAATGGTTGCACAATGGCTATGGATATATAATGGTCGTTTGATGGTCATACAATGTTGATAGAATTTATAATGGATATAGAATAGCTACTTCATTTTGGCTAATAGAACTGTCAGGACTGATGAACACACTGATGGATCATGGTCGATTGTCACACTCGTGACCAACAGTGTGGCTCGTGATCAAAGATAACGCAAATAGATATATGATCAAATAACAATTGTCCACCTCACTATTGACTCGTCATGAGAAAATGATGATTAATGCTGGTTGATGATAGACAATACTGTAGATGCTCAGTGGTTCAGCCAATGTTCGTAGCATGACTCATCATATTTGATAATGATGACCGACAGCGTGATCAACTAAGTATGCCTGATACTTCAAACCCGTCAGTCGTGATTGGTGATGTCTAATATGGCTAACCCTACTAGGGTGTAAGATTGTTCATTGTTCCCCATTCCCCATTTTAGATACCCGGAGACACTTTCCACACAAATCATTTTGGAATTGATCATGGCTGAGTTGAAAAAAATTAAGACAAAACCCAGCCATCAGTTGATTGGCAGAATATCAACTGATGTACCAGCCATCAATTGAGGGTAAGTACACTACAAAACAACTACGTCACGGCTGAATAAAGTGGTACTTGAATAGATATTGGGGGGGTCAGGCAAATGACAACAGATATACCAATCTGCAAAAGTTATCAAAGCTGTTGCAGGGACTGTACAAACAGAGTGATGCAAGAACGCTACTGTAGAAAGGATATAATAAGCACACAACTTGTTTAAGTTGGGACGAACACCGTATCATTGTATCATGCGAATCCGTCATTCACCACTTCTGAAAACCATTCAATCTGCCAACTTCATCTTTCATGACTCCTACCGTGAGAGTAGTTTGGGGTCAAAGCTTGGTGGTAATTGACTAACAAGGGTCATCCCACTCATGGCCGAGGATATGCACCCAGCTTCCGCCACCGGCATGTTCTGGGTCCAACTTGACATGGCATGTGCCCCACCTTGCTCTGGCTTCGGTTTCAAAGAAGCATTGGCCTTGAGCTGTTGACGAAGGTCGTTCAGCTTCGATTCATTTTCCTCGAGCGGGGCGGCTTCAACACGAAATTTGAGAACCGGAAACGGTGGGAAAATCGAGCGGAGTTAAATCCTCAGGATGTCCAACTTTCGTACTTTTTCCCACCAATCCGATGAGCATATCATGTACCAGGTCGTGAATACTTTTATGGGCAGCTGTTCAATATCAGCAACCTGTGTTGATTCATTCAGGTGTTGTCACCTCGCATGGGTCACAACCCGGTGAGCATCTCAACAAAGACCAGTGACTAGTTTGATCAGTGATGTTCATCAGGGTTGCCCCTCAATGACCCACAATCATATGACTAGAATGACTATCAACCAACAACAGTATCACCAATCAACTATGCTTATTTTGCTGTCACCTTTCAACTGTTGCTGTGTGAGTATGGCTGTGGGTCACCCCTGGCTGGCCGAATAATAAAGATGTCCCACATCATTCTTTCTGTTGACAATTGTGGTATACCAATATGAAGAATAGTTAAATACCATCAGTAATAGTTCTAAACCATTATCACCTATTGCCTATTGCTATAAACCACTATTGACCATAGTCGCAACCATCTTTAACCATAAAGCATGGTTCACTGTAGGGATAAACTAACCATCAGTAACTATGAATTCCACTATCGACTGTTGACCATGGCTATATACCACTATTGACCATAGTTATGTATATAATGTTTGGATAATGTGTGTGTATCCATATCCATGATCAATCAACATGTGACATCTTGGGGCAGCTCAACAACCGGCAACAACGAGCTCCCAGGGACTTCATGGGCATCCGCCAGCGTGGAGGGTGAACCAATATCTTCGTCTTCGTCCTTTTCGCGGCGGCTTCGCAGGACATCCAAGGGGCGCCCACGACAAGCATAGAAGCATGGTTGCAAAGCCTATAAGGTAGCGAACCCATAATGTTTAGCAACCAGTTGCTGAGTGGACATGGCACATCCAAGTAGGAAAACCATCTTTTTGGACCATGGATCTTCAATTCAAGGGCAAGATCGCCCACCCTCTCTATGGGCCTGGTTCAGATCACGCTCCCGGTCACCGCCATCCCTTTGCGCCTACTGATTGATATAACTAGCTTCCCCGCCTGGGTTGTAGACCAACTTATAACTAAAGGCTAGTACATTCAACGTAATCATTTATTAATATCCATATTTGTACATACAAAACATGTAATCACATATTATCTTTTGAGAGCAGGACGCTGTGGTAGTGCACATGTTTGTCCCTTTTTTGGGTCACAAATCTTGCCAAGTAAGATTTACAAATTAACAGGCATTACCTGAAACAAAATGTATTGCCATTCACTTCTTGTAAGGCATGCTTTTCAATCACTTCTTATTTTTGTTATCATCATGTCCTTCATCATCTTCTTCATAATTTTCTTGTTACCATTCTTCATGAGGGTGCAACTGTATTATGTGAACTTGTATATTGTCAATATCAAAAAATTAAGCCATTATCAAATAGGGTACAATCAAAAAAGGCATTATTCAAAATAACTAAAAGGTCCGAATGAGGCTTTAATTGAATATGCCATCATGAAATATGCCATAGTTGCATATCATATAGTTTAATAGGGTACAATTAAATAGAATTACATAGCACACAATATGACATTATTGAGTAAGGTCAAAATAAGGTATAATCTTGACAATCACATCCTTAAAAAGGGAAAAACATACACAACATAGTTGACATAGCACAAACGTCATATTATGCTAAAATCAAAGAAGACATTATTCAATAAGGCAGAATTAAATGAAAATAATTAAGTAGGGCTTAAGTAGGCCATATCTAAATAAAAAAACAGGACAAAATAGAGCACAGAATATGACACAGTTGTATAAAGCATACTGAACAGGACAGAGCTAAATAGGACAGGAAAGGACAAAATTAAATACAGCATCATTAGACAGACCATATTTGCATAGTGCAGAGTGAAATAGGCCATAAACAAGTTAATCAAATAGGGCTTAATTTGATAGGCGGCAATCAAATTGTACAAATAGATAAGACAATAGACTATATTGAATAGGACATCATCAACTAAGGCAAAATTATACTAGAAACATTCATTTGGGGGAGTGAAGGGGGGGGGGCAGCCAAAAAAACAAAAGAAAAAAACAAGAATGCACACCCCAAGGCTCCAAAAGGAAGGTATCATGTTAGAACCTTGAAGTCTGCAATCGTTTGTTTTTGGTTTTCTTGTTTGACATGATGCCCACATTCCACAGCAAAACTTGATGCATGTAGTTTCACGTAGCAGGCGAGCTCACAGACTGCATCAAAGTCAAAGTCAAGTTTGTTGTTTGACAGCCTGGAAACTAAAAATACGAAAAAAGACACTCTGAACCCCACCCAGCCGCGCTGGGAAGTCCTCGGAGATGATTTCAGCCTTTACGGGCCCTACCTTATCGCGGCTAACCACCGCAGCCGGTTTGCTGGGAGCCCAGGGTACCAACCATTGGTTAACCATATATTAGCGATGGCTCATGATGCTTCATGAAGGTCTAAATTGTTTATAATTCATACTCATTAAAGCAACAAAAGATAAAATTGATATGCAAATCACATCAAATCAACCGATCCTGATGCTTTAGCTGGGTGTACAGGATACTTTAATACATGGTACATAGCCCCGGTTTAGGAAATTCGGAAACATCTGTATCTGGGTCAATTTGACAGCAGCCACCTGCAGCTCTCTATATAAATGGGGTGACCCATTTGTCTCAAATTACTTTACTTCGGGTGATCCCCACCATGGCGTATGTAGTTCTATTGCTATATGTACTGTCAAAACTGCTTGAAACACACTCCAACAAACTGAGACGTTACAAGCACGCACGCTACATTTTTTGTCGGTGATGTTGCGAGCAAGTCTTCCGCAATGCTGCCGCATTGCCACCTGGCATTTTGCCTGGCACTGTATCTGACACTGACATTTTATGTGGCATTCTATCTGGCATTCTTGACAGTCTCTCTGGCATTCTTTCTCGCAGTCTATTTGGCATTCTATGCGACCTGGCACCCTATCTGACAATCTACGTAGCATTCTATTTTACATTCTATCTGACATTCTTTCTGGCATTCTATCTCGCAGTCTATTGGCATTCTATCTGGCACTCTATCTGATCTTCTTCCTGGCATTCTATTTGGCATTCTATCTGACATTCTAGATTCTACATGGCATTCTATATGAACTTCTATCTAGCATTAATTGTGGCACTCTATGTGGCCGTCTATGGGTATAGTGAACGGTCATGTAGGCCAAAAGGACAAATCATTTTCCGTAAAAGCGAAACAATCCATTTGCTGGGATGCATCATACGTGAAAAAGACCGCATGTCATGAAATAAGCAAATATTTCAACACCCAACTGGAATATCCAACAAACAGTCACCCAACTACCATCCATTTGGCAGTCACCCAACTGGAATATCCAACAAATCACGGCATCATCCTCTTAAGCAAACTCACCAACACAGGTCATGTATACTTCTCCTGGGACAACCATCTTCAAACTGAGGCTCCCGAAGAATAATGATTGATCAGTTGCCACCAAGACTCAATGTTTGCCGAACCCTGAGATGTTTCCACAAAAAATAGTGGTTACCCGCAGGACCAGAAATGATACATCATGTTCACACGAGAGAAACCTTCCCGACTTCCAAACATCATGTCCACATACATCATGTCCGGTGTTTCAGGGCTGTCATTTCTCCTAGCCCAGGAGGTATCTATGGCGAACTCGAAGCGACGGATCCGTTGTGCGCAAGGGGTTGGGGATATTGGACTTGGGAATCGGTTCCCATTTTTTTCCGGTACACTGCCTGTGGACCCATCATGGAACTTGCCATAATTAATCACAACAGACAGGATATTCCAGCGCAGTCCTTGCAACAAACATTGCGACACAACCGATTGCGCCAACCCTTTGTCTTGTGACCCATAAACCATTACAATAATCATTGTAGCAAACCACCCAAAAAAAGGCTATATCAACCATCAAATTCTTATCACATTGCAAACCATATCCAAAACAGAAAGAAGAACCAACAAATCATTGCAACAAACATTTTGCAATGCGTCAAGATGGTGTGTGTAAGGGTATACTTACTATTTCATCGTCATAGACACATAACAACCACTGTTACAACAAATAAATGAGAAAGTCTCGCCGCTGCTATTGTCTGCTTCACCATGACTGCGGCTGAGACACATCATCGCCTGGCATGTTTCAAATCAGTCACAAGTACAATGGGAAGATTGCGGAACTGGAATATACGAGCATGTGTGCACCTACGTGGGTAGGAGATAGGTACTTGAGGTTGTAAGAATGCATGTGTGAATACCTATCTTCACATGAATGTACAGGAACAGCAGCACAAAAAGATGGGATATGTCCATACGCTTCATTTCTGGCCGCCCAGCTGTGTACTGTAGACAGTCTTTGATGGAATCTGGCTTCGTTGTCCAGGGTTATTCCATTTCAGCATTGGCAGAAAAGATGAAACTTTTTAGAGATCTCTCATTTGTTGAACTTAAGCACGAAGCAGAACGCATCATTAAAATCAACAAGCCATGACGAACCATCAATGGCCATCAATATTCATGTCTGGAGTTACGAAGTCACGTCTTGACACGAGATTTCTCCTCCTGTCAGCTGGCGACTGCTCCACAAAGCCCAGCGAGCTGGTTGGTTTGACTGATTATACTAACCAGAACCAAGAATTCTGTCATTGTGATTGATTAAGAAGAGGGAATATCAGTATATGGTCAGTCCGTTGATGTTGCTGACTTGAAGAGAACATCACATTGATTGTATCACATTGACCACAATCAGTCATGCTATACTACTGATACTGAGTCTTCTGTAGTCCTGGCAATACATGGTAATACTACGAAGCATTTCATGCTGACTGTTCATATTAATTAACCATGATTCACTAATATCAACAAGTTCGAGCATAAAATATTGTTAGCAAGTGTTAACAAACCAGCACATGCCACCCACTATGGGTATGGATCGGTTCAGTCCTGGTTCTTTCAGATTTTGCTTCCGAGTTCTAGGGTTCCACCGGCAGGTGCTGAACTCAACCGACTTCCTTGATCTGGTGAAACCCCCCTCATGTCTGGTCGACCAAGCTCTACCCCCAAACCGCTGCATGGTATTTGATAAGGCTATGGACATAATTCTGATGCTGGGATGGGGTTGTCAGCCCTGTGATGAACGAGTCATGCTTCCCATACGCTTAAACTCTGTGAACCATTGCACACGTCCAGCATTGAGCGCATCATTTACCAAGATTCAGCAGGCGATGCAAAAAGTTTGGCTCGTCGTTCCTATTTTATGACTACTTGGTACTCATGGTGCCAACAAATTTACATGGATCAGAACCCCAGCTTGGGGCTTACCATGGCAACCACTTGCCAGCTTCTGGATGGTCAACGTAGTAATGAGATTTTGCTGTCCACTGCCGGTACACTTCATCTGTTCAAACCTACAGCCATGTAACAGCCAGTATAACCAGGATTAGGGAAACCTCTTCCAAATGTTTCGGAACTTATTTTGGCCCTTATTTTGCCACATCAAAAGTCTGACTAATGGTTCAAACCCTGCTGTTAGCAAGGTTGGTTAGTCATTTCAATTGATGCTCGTGACGGCTTGCTTGTCGCAGGTTGTGATTGACATCATGGATTGTTATCCAGCGTACGCCATGATTTATGGCCGTCATCCCAACAAAAATGATTGAACACGACCATCGAACAAGACGCAATTCCAACTGAGTCATCAGCTGATTAATATATGGATTTGTCCATAAATGCTGGGTATCCTCCAACCACCTGATGTGGATCAGTATTCATACGGGAACCGGTATAGTCGTTCTTACTCTGTATTCCGATTCCCCGCATAAACATTCCTATCAAGCGCTATACTTTACATATGTTAATCACAAATCAGTGATAATCTGAGTCATGGACATGAAGTGGTTCAACATGGCAAATTAAGCCCTTTAGTCATTGGCAATCATGGCCCAACTCGGCAACTAACTCTCAGGGGGCCTCGGCTGTAGCTTCGGCTTTCTCTGCCGCTGTCCTAAGCTGCCCAAAGGATGAACCAGCGATTTCTCTGGGTACATCCGTGGACCCGATGTGTGCGTACAACATATCTAGATCCAACCCCGTTTCAGAGCAATGAGTAAAGCTTGTGTGATGCTTCATCCCTGGGTGATGCTTCATCCTGGGTTATGCTTCATCCTGGGTGATGCTTCATCCTGGGTGATGCTTCATCCTGGGTGATGCTTCATTCTGGGTGATGCTTCATCCCTGATCGTGAAGAGGCTTACCCTCTGGTAAAATAACCCTGCAATGGAAAATCACAGTATTTCAGGGAAACCCTGGGAAATCAGCTATAAATGGTGGATTCTCCATTGCCAAGTGAGTTTACCATAGTTTACCAAAGGGTATCAAGCTGAAAGTGATTTGTGGTTGTAATCCTGACCGATTCGTGTCTAAAGGCTTGGGTATCCCGAAGTGATCGCACTACGAGGGATCTGTCTACGACGGACCCTGTTATTTAGATATGTACAGGTTTAGTGGTTTCTCAGAATAGAGGATCCCCAAATCATCGGATATTATGCATTTGTAGTATTTCAAAGTAGTAAACCAACCATTTTTTGGGTCCCTGTGGCTTGAGAAACCACCATGTAAAGTGTATCTTCTATCAACATCTTGAACCTACGACAAATCAAACCTCCAGGGTGACCTTTCAACAAGCACCCTGAAAGTATCCAGCCGTTTCGGACCATGGCTGAAACGAAACCTATGAACGCATTCATTGTTGGTTACCAATGTGTGTTTTTGCTGAATATTCCACAGTATTGCTTATGCACTCTTGGTTTGGGTCGGTTATATCGGATGATAGTCCCTATTATTCCGTGTCAACTAATTATTGACCCAATACTTACCTATTACAACCACCATTCGCCATTACCAGCACCCATCGTCACCCAAAGTACCATGATTGATGAGCCTGTGAAAACGTTGAAAACTGTCCAAGTCGGCCATGCATGCGGCTTCTCAAACTACATTAGTAATAGCCTGCCATGGTTCATGCGGCTAATAGCAACCATAAAAATGGTGGTTTCCAAGGGATTATAATGCTTAATACTACTCAAGACTAAGGATCTATAGGGATTAGTAGGGGATAATCACCTAATGGTCAAACAACTACTATATGGTGGTGTCTCAAGTTACAGGGGAGCCCCTCAGTTATCATCCAGTTTATTTAGCATTTATATAATCATCGACAAGAATGGTAAAACAACTACTATATGGGGGGGTTCCTTCTATTGGGAACATTTAGGTGTATCCCCAGCTTGAGAAACCACCATATATTTGCCTATGGTTTATAATGGCTTATAGGCTGCCATGGTTAGTCAGTGACCAGTGGCAAGCTTATCAGGTGGATCTCCGGTGAACTCATCAGTTTTAGCTGGCCCCAAACCATGCTTTCATAGCTTTCCGACTACATAGCCAGTCAGCGTGACTGGGGGTCATCACCAGGGGGTCCACTGAGAATTTGAGGGGTGATAGGGTGATGGGACATTGCTCACGAATTTACCCATTGAATCCCATTGATCATATTTGAATATTGTTGATCCATATCAAGCAGCTTGCTACCCAATATTGACCAGCATGAACCATGTATGCATTAAGAAACATGGAGCTATCGCAATGAAGCGTTCTTGAAACTTCAACAAGTTGATATGAAGGGGCATCTCACTCGCCGCATCATCATCATCATCATCATCATCATCATCATCAGCAGCAGCAACATCATCATCATCATCATCATCATCATCATCATCATCATCAGCATCACAGACCAGCATTATCATCATCAGCAGCAGCAGCAACATCATCATCATCATCATCATCATCATCAGCATCACAGACCAGCATTATCAATCAAGACGAACCAGCACTAGCCATCATAGACGCGATCAAGGATCGTTCTTAGCTGCTCCTCTCATAATCAGTCGCCGTTACCTTGTCTAGTCTGCTCACACACTTTACAAGTGAATCACCACTGATTACAATCAAGCAGCATTTGCCATTCAAAATCAAAATTAAGCCTGGTTCGCATTAAGCCTCCTTAAACCCAGTTCGCTGCTTGATAAGACCAACGATTGTTACCACGATAAATCGCCATGAACCATTGACTTCAATAATCCTTGACCGTCATTAGCCACCCATCATGCAGCATTTGCCAAGCATATGAGTGACCATTATGAGACATAAATAGAGAAGCACTATTATAAACCATCGAATGGTGATTTACCCATGACATATATAATTGTAAGTGGGACCACCATGATTCTTGAGCTGACATGACCAACCAACGGTTCAGTGTAACGATCATCAGCTAACACATTCTCATCCGACGGGTGGTTACCAACCATTGTCCAGCACATTCTTAACACAAGAATCCATAAGCTGTATCAAGCTTATCAGCCATACTATCAACCATTCTTGGCCATAGCATAGATACCATTTTATTCAGCCTACGATCAACCACACTACACTATTGTAGTCAGCAATGGTCCAATATTGTAAACCATATCACAAACCATAGCTATTCACATTTCATCGACCATATTGGAAACGCAAGGCAACATTCTCAAGCATGCTGTTTCAATAGCCATTTCATTGACTGCTTCATTACATTGTCATCAACCATAAGTAGCCTTTAATAACTATCTAATTAGCCATGATGATCCGTCATCAACTAGTCAACACAATTATTAACTATGTAATCAAACAATTAATCTTCTGATTCACCATATGACTATCTGACTATCCATGCATGTGCTCTTGTTAGGCCTTTGTGAGCGATTACTAGCCTAAATTAGCCATGTTATCAACCATCACTAGCCATTCCATGATCAACAGCATTCATCAAACAACGAAATTCGCCATATCTTAAGTCTCAACAAATCAACCTTGTACATGGCTCACACTTGTTGTATGAGAATATCAATTCATCAAATAACAAGCGAATCATGACGAATCATCTTCTTCTCAAGCATTGCAATAAAATCATAATCTAAAATAAATTCAATAAAAAAGACAATCTTTACTTAACGTTTTATATATATATGTTTCAATATTGTTCCAGGGCTCATATTCTTCATAAATCCTATAAATACATATAAAAGCCTTATCAATCCACATAAGCAATAATAACATTTATAATATTCATCATGTTATATTTATAGCCTAATCAAGGATTTATAGCCACTATCATGTTACTTAACAAGCCTTGGTTTCTTCCAGGGCTCAGATTCGCGTTCGCATCGGAACTCGCTTCCAAATCTTGGAGATCTGCGGCCGCCTGCCGTTTCGGCGATGGGCGCACAGCGCGCACGGGGACAAGGGGCAGTGGCAGGGCTCGGTAGTAGGGGACGGCACCAGTGGAAATGGATGGTTATTTATATTGCAAAGGTTTGATTTATTACTATACATGGTGGATAAACTTGATGATTTGGGGTACCCCTATTTTGAGAAACACCCAAATTGTGGCGAACTGATGATCGTTGACTGATGGGAAACTGATGATTGATTGATGGCTAGTCATGATGATGGTAAACCAACAATGGTGAAAATGGCGATTACTGATCTTGAATGGTAATGATAAATGGTTCATGATGGTGAAGGGTTCAATGTGGCTGATGGGATAATATCAAGCGCCAACCTCTATTGATGATTGGTCCTACTGTGATAGGCGACAGGTGGATAATCGTTCTCCTCAACCAACCACCGATTTTAAGCACCTGTATTAACACTCATCATGATTATCATAATGATTCAATATTTATGCGCATCGTTTCAAGGCTCGTGGTGGCTACAGCCATACAGATTGAATAGATTGAGCAACACTGTTGCTGAAAGATATTCTACTCCACCTGCGAAAACTGAAACCAGTGAAATGATCGGATGAATCATCTATGGACTGGTTCTGTATTTCTTTCGTCATCGGCGGTGAGATAGCAAGCTATTTGTTCCTCAAGTTGACCAAGATCTGCCAATAGTAAGTTTATTCATAGTAGATATCCACGTACGTAAATAAAATGCTTTCTTGACACAATTACAACTGAGGAAGGTTGATCTGATGAATGTCAAGAATCCTTTGCACTGACACTTGATTCGCTAGGTGAAGAAGAGATTTCATGAAACAAACTTCTTGATACCAAAACCAAAACATCTGGCAAGTAAAACCTTCATAAAACAACATGTGACACATCTCACCTGGTCTGTTCACTCCTGTATTCTCTGGTCAGTGCGCGAGCGGCACGATATGTCAACCCACCCAACACTTTCAAAACTCGCATGGGGATGGTTGAATCCATCCGTCCACTCTGTACCCTTATGTGCAAATACCCAAAAAAGACCAGAAAAATACGCTTTCCAAATGTTTCTCAGCCTTTTTTGGTATAAGTTGTATCTCAAAACCCACAACAATCTGGAAAACAACAATTAGTTGGTGAATAATATTGAAATTAATTATTGCTCGTGACGATGCGGTGGGTGATGACATTGACCCCCAAGCTCCAAAGATTGATCCGTACCTACACACACAAGTGAGAAGTACCGAAATCAAAACGCAAATGTAAATACATATAAATGTGTGTATATACATGTATTCACTTAATTATTTACTCATATCTATATTTTCACTTGTTTATGTGTGTGTGTGTGTGGAAATATGTTTATATATATATATATAAATTTACATAAAAATACATAGATATAAACATGTTCATTTAGTTCTATTCGTATATGTACTCGTATATATTGATCATTCTTGATATATTATGATGTATGGTGGTTCTTAAAGTTGGGGGTACCCCCAAATCATCCAATTCTAACCATTTTTAGTATTCAACCATTCATTGTGGGGTCCCCCAATTTTAAGAAACCCCTATGTTTCACTAGAGCCCTGGCTGTTCGGACTCACAAGGATGATGGGACGTATGACTTTTGAATCAATATATGAACACAGATGATATTAATAATATTGATATACATTTATACCCATGCTGAGACATGTACAAATCTAATCTCTATATATGCTTCCATATGTATTTACATGACACTGATATTCATGTTTGATCTGCACACGTGTAATGTGCATACATGTTTCGAATTGTTTAGATAAATTGCCAGCTATACATATTGCCAGCTATTTAATGGTCATTAGTAATTAGTGGTTCTTCAATGGTTCTTTACATGGCATTGATATACGTGTTCAAATATGAACATATGCAGTGTTTACGTGCACACATATCACACCGCTCGCAATGCGCCTCGACTGTCTGAACGGCTGTCCGAGCGCCAACGTCGTCTGTCGCGCCCATGATGGGAATCCTTAGCGATGGATAAAGGATGGGGGGCTCACCCACCCCACCAACCAAACCAGGTGATACTCATGATGATGATGATGATGATGATGATGATGATGATGATGATGATGATGATGATGATGATGATGATGATGATGATGATGATGATGATGATGAGGAGGGTGATGATGAGGTTGATGATGATGATGATGACGATGACGACGACGATGATGATGATGATGATGATGATGAGGATGATGATGATGATGATGACGATGACGACGACGATGATGATGATGATGATGGTGGTGATGCTGGTGCTGATGATGATGATGACGACGACGATGATGATGATGATGATGATGATGATGATGGTGATGATGATGATGATGATGAGGACGACGACGACGAGGATGATGATGATGATGAGGATGATGATGATGATGATGATGATAATGAGCATGATGATGATGATGATGATGATGATGATGATGATGATGATGATGATGATGATGATGATGATGGCTAATGTTTGGTACTGTAATTGATGGTTGATAGTCGGTAAAAACAAAAACACTTAAAAACCAACTAATGGATTCTCGTCAACAACGCTTGACAATAGTTAGTTCATGAAAATCAAATGGCTAGTTCATGGTTGCCGAATGGATAGTTTGTGGTTTGCTGGTGGTTTCTTAATGTTGAACACAGAATATTTCAACCAGACCACTATCGAACAACACCTGCGGCATCCTCCGAGTTTCTGCTCTCCATCTCTCTCCTGGCAGAAAGGCCGGAGAAAAACGAAGATACCGGGCCTGGCAAGGTAAACAATCAGAAATTAGTGAATAGTCAATGGTACATTGACGGTATCTTATCAAATGTGATTGTTGAAATATTTGAAAAATTGTACCCTAAATAACCAGAAACTAGGAATTCGGGAATTGTCAGCACTTGTAAATGGATTGTCAAGACTGGTGAATTGACGGTTGTTGAACTGTTAGTGGTTGCTTCCGCGAGTACAATCACCTTTCGTTCTGGACCATTCCAGAGGAAACCATGTTGTACTTGTTTGGAGTGCCAAAGATGTGCTTGCCCGTCAGAATAAAACAAAGCAAAAAGGATTGCTGGGAAGAACCCTCTGCTATGGAGAGTGAATGATGATTTTACTTGCTTCGGCGGATGCTCTCACACGACATCCCTGATCTCAGGTTGACCTAATCCCCCGAGATGTATCATACCTTCTGGTGAGCCACCGTGCCTTTTTGAAGATGAAAACGGCAGAAATCGTGCCGACCAATGGTGTCAATTCCACTCAAAGTTGTTCGCTTCAGAGTACGAAACTACCAAAGTGACTGGGCGAAAGGTGCGTTGCACTGGCTCATGAGGTGCTGAAAGACTCCCTCCCAGGCATTCAGAATGGTCGTCGCGCCAGCCAAACGCGAGTGTTTCATTGGTCCCAGAAAAAGTTGATAGGAATATCATGGAAAATCTATAATTAGGAAACCCCTGTGATTGGTGGTTCAAACAGCGTTTACAACATGGATTTGCCCATCAACCCGGTGAATTAAAGCCCCTGGCTTCTACCCAGAGGGGTGGGTCCCAGCACTCGTACGACTTTCCAACCGTGGAAATGCGAATCAGCTGGATGAAGGAGGCCCATCAGTCCGACGATGCTGAAGCCCATGTCTCACTACTGCATGTACACAATGCTGATACATAGAAGTAAATTGCATGTGTATATATATGTATATAAGAATAAATGTGTGTATATATATATATTTCTGCATATATGCATGTGTCCGGAAATGAGTGTATCCTACACCTTAGAAGCTTGATCCTTTTACAGTGGCAATCATTGATTTGGATTACCTCAGTGCAAGGAAACTCCCGACAGTACAAAGTAATTTTGATCCTGATAGAGCATCCACTTGGGGCTTCAATAGATTTGCGGTACCCAGCCTAGAATCCCTCCCCATTTGCTGGAGACAAGACTTATCGCTCTGCCCCCCGAATGTCAAGAGGGACCACCCTAACTTCCCAGCACTGCAATGACTAAGTCCAGCTCCGGCATCACGGTAGTTGTCCGAATGGTGCCACCTCAGTTGCCACGGTCAAAGTGCCAGGGATTCCGCAGTGGCACTGCGCGAGATTTGCGCATCGAGTATAGCTCCATACGCTGCAAAAATGTCCAGTTGCCCAACCGTCATATCAAGTGCCTACCAATCGTGGAGTACCAGGTGGCCAAACAATATGATTATCCCGGCGGCGCACCTATGCCAGTTTTCCTCGTCGAAATTATGATTTGTGAATGCTTTTTGGAACACCACCTCTCGACGTCCCCAATGTCATTTGAACAATGGTTTTCAGTGCTGTTCTTCAACTGATTGTGAAAATGTCGGAAGGAATCGGAAGAACCACGTGACCCAATGATGCCGCTAGCTCATGCTCATGAACATTAAAAATCACCAGGGTTAATCGGCATCATGTTGATCATTCTATGATACTAGCTCATCAGCCCTACTTCGAACAGCATTCACCACCACTAAGCAACATGAGTGGCAACGACTGGTCCAGCAAAACCCCTACCAATGATCAACTAGCGCTGCTGGCTCCTCTACAGCGTCCACGAAAACAATAAGAGAAACTCAAGGAATAGCTGAAAAAGGCCCAACATACTTCCCAGCATCCTCCGTACAGCCCACAGTTAAAGAGGCTAACTTTGGAATAACCAATAGCCCTGATCAACCAGTCATTACATCGGAAACTGCGAAGCATTCTTGGCAATCGTCATGACAAGTATTGATCCCCGTTTTAAGTGGTTGTTTCCTGATTGTTGGTGCTTGTGATAAGCCACTGGAGTCAGATTTGTTTGGACGGATTGTATTCCTATACACGCAGTTTGCCAGTTCCTTGATTGGCAGCTTTGTGCACGTATCTAAAGATACGGTATATGCTTGTATAAATGTAAAATATGACCATATTTATCACCAAACCAAAGAAGTTGAGCCGGTGACATGATCGACGCAAAAGATTGAGCTGTTACTGTAACATGTTTTGAGGTGGTAAGAAAAAGTGGCTGAATGTAGTCTGTGGGATTCAATCATTAGGCAATATCATCCATAGTTAACAATTGTTTAGCACTGTCAATCATCATCGTCCATTCTTACCAATCGATAAATCACTTGATTCACCATGATTAACAACTATGAGCCAATATGCACATTATCAACCATAATCATCATTGTCCATCCATATCAAAATCATCCATCCATATCAAAATGATATCTGTGGCAAGAATGGCCGAACGATACCTATAGTATCTCAAGACGCTTCCGATTAACCAGCCAAATTGAAAGGGGACAGAAAACGCTAAACTCTATCAAGCATCAACCACCATTCTCAATGATTAGCATCTGTTCCTAACTAACATCATTAGCATCTGTTCCTACCTAACATCAACCATCACTAATCATTACAAACCACTATGAACCACTGATCATGCTTAATTAACCACCATCAACCATTGTGATCATTTAGTAGCCAGTAGTTCTGCCATGAATCCTTGACGAACAATTTATCAAATACTAATCATCTAGCATTATCCTCTATATACCATGGTCTGCTATGTATCCGTTCCGCCATTCTGAACCAGCATGACACATCATTGACAAAAAATGATTAATAACTATTGCCCATCATCAACCATCATTCAACCATCCATGAATGAAAATAATCATCATCAACTATCGTTGACCACAAATTGACCATCATCAAACCACAACTAAACTAAGAGTGATATGAAAATAATCAATCAACATCAGCAATGATTAATTGATAATTAATCAACTATCATTGACACATCATTTTCCCATCATTTATCCATCCACTAATTAATCCGTAACCATCAATCTTGGATAGACTTTGTTGGGATGTTCACCTATCCAATTTTTCTGTGGTTGCGGCTACAACCACATAGCCACATATAGCTGGTATATTCCAGATTCAACCCTTGATTCTTTTCCCAAGGTTCAACCAGTCACTAGCTAGTCAACCATTTGTCATTAGTCATTAACTAGTGAATTGACTAGTTTCACTAGCTAATTAACTAATTCACCAGTAGTCATTAGTCATTAACCAGCTACCTAAGCGCTATTTAGTCATCACCAACCAGCTAGTGACCCATTGGTTGGCCGCTTGAAGCAACGCCAGGTTGCGGATGATCTCGGTGATCTCGCTCTCGATGGGCCGCCTGACGAACTTGCTAGACCGCGTGCCGACACAGTTACGTGGTTCCTAGTAGTTGATAGAAAGTGATTGATGGTTAGTGGTTACCAGTAGTTGATGGTTGCTTGAGTTACAAGTGACATTAAGTGGTTAGACATCAAACTGTAATAAGCTAACATCAAGATCATAAAGTTGATAGGTGGTTAACAGTGGTTTACAATGGTGAATACGGGCTAGTCGTGGTTTACGATGGTAGATGATGGTCCATAAGGGATGAATGAGGGTTAAGTGATGCTCAGTTCATGGTTAGTTTATGGTCAATACATGCTTGTATAACGGATGGTAAACTGATGATTTACACTGATTGATGAGTAAGTTCTGATGGCTCATAGCGGATAAGTCTCTGGATAATATATAGTGTTTAATAGTTGATAACGTCATTATTTATTCTCATAGTTCACATCATACTGGTTGATTGCGGTTTATTCTACTCAATACCGGTTAGAAGTGGTTGATAATGGCCGGCCCTAGTGGTTAGCAATGGCTAATGAGGGTTAGTAGTAGGTAACAATAGTTGATGATGACAGCATAGGTGGTTAAGCACACTTAATGGCTCAATTGGCAGTCCTAAAATTAATCGGCCATCATGAAACTGGATCATCAAATGTTGTCAGCAAGCACTCAGCATCATGTAAGCAACTGATCCACCAATTCGTGCGGGGCACCTCTGGCTTCTCACCATCATTAGTCGGCATGAATCGTCACCAATCGACAATGACCATCACTGACCACCGGCCAAGTGATTTTATGTGGTTTTCATCGCTCAACTAACCCATCCAATACCATGACCCCGCCTCGCGGCGGCGATTCTCCCTCTCCCGCCTCTCCTCCTGTGGGGATATGTGGTGTGAACTGATTCAGATGCAGGCAGTGTACATCTATGCACATCTATATTGTGCGTGCAAACATTAAGGTGTACCGTCTATATATGTATGTATGTGTGTGTGCATTTGCATTTACAACTATACAGTATACTTACTTGTCTGCAAAACAACATACCTTGGTGTGTGCCACAGAAGTGAATGTGGATATGTATGCAGATTGACCATGGATATCACTCACAATAGCTAGGGTTTTAGCAGTTTCCAGTGGATTGTAAGTGATTAAGGCTACTGACCACTGACAAGCACTGGGTGTGCGAGCATGAAAACCCGCTAATGCCATTCCTTGATTCCAAGGGTTCCTGGCTGGTAGCTTGAGAACTACAATCGAAAGAACAGGCCAATCATTTGAAACAATAATCGCAGTTACCTCAATGTTATAGCCGGTAAAACGATAGTAACACCATATATAAATCTCGTTGGTGGCTTCAACCGTTTTGAAACATATTAGTGAACCAACCATTTGTTCATAATTGCCAGTGGAAATAGAAATGTGAAGCACACCACAGGTCATTAAAGATGTACCAGATATGTCAATGACATGTGACCCGTCGGTTTCACTAGTGGCCATTGCGCCACGTGCACCCCCGCCTTGAGGCGGTGTCTCTCACGTCCATCCTGGGGGATCTGGGCTGTGAGGCTTTCTCAAGCCATAGGGGAACCCCCAAATTTGATCAAATTTATGGATTGTGGTGGTTTCTTAAAATTGGGGTACCCCCAAATCATCCACTAGTAGTCTTTTATGGTAATAAACCAACCATTTTTGGGGGTCCTCTATTTTGAGAAACCACCAAATGGGGCTTCCCCTTTGGCTGAACAAAGTAACCAAATTTAGATTTGTATTGTTTAACCATTTGGTAACTAAATGTAGCTTGGTGATTTTTATTTTTCATGATGAATAAATACTTCATAGACAAACTAGATGATCCAAAAATTACCATATGGTTTGTTACTGCACTTGGGGGTTATGATGACTGAATAAAATGGACAAATAGATAACAATGGATGGTTGAGGCATGGACAGGAAAATAGTCAATGGACGGTTAATGATGACTAAAGAGTTCATAAATTCTTACTGGATGATACAACTATGGCAATATTCATAGGGGTACCCCAGCGCATTACTATATGATAGCTATGTAAAAACTGGAGGGTCAACTGACTGTTCATTCAAGTTCCCCGAAAATGGCCATCTGCGCGAAGGAAACGAATTGCTGTCGGTATTGCGAGCGTAAATCTTTCGAGGAGGAATATGTAGCACAACAATGTGTATCTCAACATGCAAGTATCATACACAGATATAACTAATTACATTTACACATGCAACTATTTGTCTGAAACAAGATGAAGCCCACGAACCCGAATGCTCACACTCTTGGTCGGATTCTCTTGGTAAGAAACTCTTGGTGAGACACTCTCGGTGGGACACACTTGGTGAGACACTCTTGGTGGAACACTCTTGGGAAGACACTCTTGGGAAGACACTCTGAGTAAGACACTCTTGCAAGACACTCTTGGTGAGACACTCTTGGTAAGACACTCTTGGTGAGACACTCTTGGTGGGACACACTTGGTGAGACACTCTTGGTGGGACACACTTGGTGAGACACTCTTGGTGGGACACACTTGGTGAGACACTCTTGGTGGGACACACTTGGTGAGACACTCTTGGTGGGACACACTTGGTGAGACACTCTTGGTGGGACACTCTTGGGAAGACACTCTTGGGAAGACACTCTTGGTGAGACAGTCTTTGTAAGACACTCTTTGTTGGACACTCTTGGCGAGATACTCTTTGTG
>VSDK01008515.1:595963-645478 GCA_009767595.1 Symbiodinium kawagutii
GACGACGACGACGACGACGACGACGACGACGATGATGATGATGATGATGATGATGTGTAAAATCATATCTAACCACGTCATGCATAAAAGCCATGAGCTGCATCATGTTTGACTTCCAGTGACATGACTAGTCGTGAGGTGATCCATGATGATGAATCATGGTTGGTATCGATATTGATCAACATGTTGTGATTCCTGACTGGTACGTTTACCACCCAAAAAAACACGGTTCAAGTAGAGGAGGAACTCTTTAGTTTAGAGTTTCCCATACTAGGGGGAAGGAATAGATGATGATAGTCGGTCGAGAATGAGTGTCAGAAATGGAGGATGGTTGACCAACGATGGGTCAGAACAATATCCCAAAAGTACTTCGGAATGATTATATAATTGGTTAATAAGGCTACAATGGTTAGTCCCCTGATGGTTGATGGTTCTAAGCCATCCCAAAATGATGCGTGTCAACCAACCATTGGGGAAAATAACCTATATAATATGCATGTTTAAGACCACCAACCAGGAAAAAATCTACAACACGAGTATGCCACAGTGGTTTCAAACACACATCATAACAGGTTGGTGGACAGCGTCGTACCACAAGTGGATGGCTAAGCCATGTTCCGCCCTTGCGCTGAACAAGTTTGCTGAAGCTTATCAGGGTAATGCAAATCATCGCGATAGCTGCTGACAGCCTGGGCTGCATGAACAGTTTCAGCGGTGAAACCTCTAACTTGGGACGACACCATTTATTCAGCAAAAGTTAGGTTTGGTGAATAACCATCCATTCAGTTCTTGGTTTGAATTCCTTGGTGAAATCATTTATTCAGCAACCCATCTTCTAGCATCCCCCCAAAAAATGCACCCCACAGGTACGATGGAAACAAAGACCGGCCTAACACCAACCAAACACTTGTTAGTACTTCGGGGAATAAAATCAGCGACACCACCAAGTAGTAGTTATTTAAGCTCCGTTGTATGTTGGTGGTTATTGCCCTACTATTGACGACCGTAATCCACCATAAACTCTCTTTTAAAACCGCCCTAATCCTCTATTAACCACCATCATTCCACATTCTTAACCACTATAATTCCCTATTCTTGACCACCTCAACCATTATAAGTCCACTATTAACCACTTATCTTAACCATGGCTCATGTTGACCACCCTACCAGTCTCCCAAACCATGGCTCAGTCGGCTCAACGGCACATCCGTGCTCCTCCTGGGTGAGCTTCTCCAAGGATTTGTAGTCAGACTCATGGCCACGCCAATCATAGTTCCTGCGCCGGGCAACTGGTAGTCAGAAGCTATGGTCAATTAGTGGCTAATCATGAGCTTATAATGATTACCAGTCTAGCTATTACAAAAATAATACCAGTAAATAATGATTGACAATAGATCTATCATTGTTAGTGGCTATTATCCAATTGATACTAGATCAATTAGTGGCTATTATTAAATTAGTGGGTAATTATAATAGATAATTAGTTAGAATAGCAAGGGTAATTAGTGGCAAGTGGTAGTTAGAAGCTATGGTGACAAGCTAATAATAGATCCTGTCTATATTTTTCTAATAGAGGTTCTAATGATTGAACAATGGTTGTCAGTGGTTGCTGAATATGAAGAAATGAATCATGCTTATAATTTGGCTAAAGAATGTTGAATGATATTGGTGAGAATCGTTGTACATAAGTGGATAGGTAATTGGATATTGTTACGTAGTGGTTAGTGATTAATAAATGATGGTTACAACATATTTGCTGTAGTGGTTCACAATGATCATTACTAGTTCGTGGGCAATGTTGCCCCATCCCAGAAACATGAACAAGTCAATCACCCATTCCAAATTCTTGGGAAGATAAAATTTGGGAATCAGACCACAAACTAGATAACCCAATGACTTGATACTTAATTATTGTTGACTACCACCCAAACTGTGTTTGATCACCTGAAGTTTGGATTATGAGTGATAACCGACTGTGGTCGTATTGTTGTTAATTGTATAAAGTTGTTGATTAAAAAAGTATAGCAAAAAAACAATAGTTCAACAAATTATTGTTGTTAATTGTCGTTCAAAAACAACAAAAAGTTGTTGAACTGTTCACAGCATGCTTCGATCACTTGGAGAATTGCTTGACCTCGTCCAGACGGATCACCCAACTTTCAGATTCTTCGAGAAACAACGCACTCGTCCAGCAACCACCGGTCAAACCTTCTGCAAATGATGATGCACAATGGTAGGTTTACTTTGCAAAGTGTGATGCACGATGGTAGGTTTCCTTTGCAAATTGTGATGCACGATGGTAGGTTTATGATGATTTGGAAAAAAACGCATGACTTATGACTTATGATGATTCGTGATGATTGGTGGTAAATTGTGATTATTTAAAATGATGTGTGATCATTTGTGATGATTTACCTGTTTTTTTGTGTTCGCATCTCAGGAAAAGATGATGAGAACCTCACAGACTTGGGTCTCGCCAGCAACGTATTGGTCAAGGACTGCGATTGCCATCAAGATTTGTCAAGGGTGATCTTAGGATCACATGGGCGCATGGGCGTGCCAGGTAAGCTCCTCAATGAGTCAGGTAATTGGGGTCTGTCCATAGCCATGGTGGTACCTACAAAGCATCCCAGTTCATAGCCATCGTTGATAGGTAAACCGTCCGTCTTGGCGGTAAACCCGGGTGGACAAAGCCATATAATTTCTGTACTGGATGGTGGTTCAAGCTATCTTTTGACTGTTCCTCCAGGATTTGCCAACGGACTTTCGGAGTCAAATATGAGATATGTTCTAAAAGATCATTGTTATCACCCATTTTCCCTTACTTAAAGCTAAGGGAATCCGTCCGAATCCATCCATGCTCAAATAATTCAAGGGTGTCCAACAAAACGGGGAGGGAATTTAACAAGGAATCAGGTACTGGTCATGGCATGATGTTCCTTCTTGCTATACCGCATTGTTAATTGGTTGTGTCCCCCACTACTGCTTGCTTATTGGCTCCATGTTTTTACGTGTATACCCTTGTGGTTGGTTGGCCATATGCCCCTTGTCATTTGGTGATCCTAACAATCAGTCAACACGCGCGGGATTACGCTCTTTTTGATCAACAACAGGGGGTTCTTGTGCCTACATTTCAGAATGGTAGGTTGTCCGAACAAAACAATCAAACAATAAGTTCTTCAACATTTAGTTATTCTGAAATTGTTTAAACATTTTGAATCTAACAATGTGTCCTACATTGGTGGTAAGGTCTTCGACATTTAGTCGGTGATGCCAGCCTGTTGGTTAAGAAACAGCGAGTATCAATCCCATGTGAACCTATTTCACGGGACTGGATGCTGACCCCCGCTATGACTGTTGGTTAATGTAGAATGGTATCACCCCAACCAGATTGGTTTCTAATTGCAGGACAGCCCATTAGGATTTGATGAATCTGTCATGAAATACTGTAACCATAGCTATACTCAAATTAAATGCGAATGATATCATTTTGAATATAGCAATGCGATTCCATGTCTAAATGTCACTCATAGCCATTATATGGCTATGGGTCAAAACCCTGTACCCCTGGTTCCCCCACTATTAACCATTGTTTTCCTTCTTGTTGTTGGTGAATATCCCTACCAAAATGGTTGGTTAATATTGACCCATAGCCATCTAAGTTAATTAACTGATAGCCATATTGTTGGTATATATCCCCTACACTTGCTAGTTATCATCCCCTATTTGCTTTCTATTTAGAGTACTTCCCATGCAAATTCTATGGATTGCTTCCTCCCTGGTGGCCGCTCAGCGCTGCGGTTCTACCCTTTGACCGGTCCTTGCTACAGCCCCATGAAGTGCCACCGCCAAATGGCTGGCCCGTTCATAGGTGATCTTGTTGGGACCACAACCTCCGAAAAAACGCGCACTCTGAGGCAGCTTAAGGTGGGGGTTGATGGGTAGACCACGGTGAATCTTGGATGGTTAACCCAACCATGGTTTATAACTTAACTTCAAATGGTCAACCAAACGCCTCTTAGTTGAAGAGGCCGTGGACTTGGTGAAGCGTTTCAGTGGCGCACAAAATATGTTTATCCAGGTGGTTATATCATTTAAACAAATTTTGGTTATATTATTTAAACAATAATTTAAATATATTACTTTGGTTATATTTTGGTTATAGTAAATTATGCTCCAAAACACTTGGTTTTATGCCTTGGTTAATGTGAAATGAATTGGCTGGTCGTGTGTTGTCCAGCTGCCCCAGCGCTGAGGAAACCGTCGTTTCTGAGCGCACGAATAAGTCAGTATGTGGAAAAGCGAGGTGAGATAGGAATAGATATGAACAATAATCTATCACGTAGCCTCCTGGAAACAGCCGGAGCCCACTGAAAGTGTACCGCTTGCGGAAACGGGTCATCCAACATGTATCCAAGAGTGTAACCCATCCAAATATGAGTGAATTAGAAGCCATCATCCCGAGGTATGGTTTCAGAATGTTTCAAACGAGAAACACGTGAAACACCCAATGAGTGGCGCGATTTCCCTTCATTTCCTATACCCTCCACTGGAAAATCCGCAATTTCTTGATTGTTGGCCTGTTGGGAATAGCAATTTTCCAGCCAGCCGTGTTTGATTGCCAGAGGGTAATTCCAATCAAAAATCCTCAACAGTTGTGGGACATCCCGAGAAGGAGCAAAATGATTAATGAACTATGTACGGGGAACCATGATACGATGGAAATGCAAGAAAAGTGTTTCCTCTCTCTCTTCTCGCAAGCTTTACATGTGTGCAAGAAGTTTTTAAGTGCATACTATATATTTCCACATATTTGTAAACTCCTCTGATCTCCTCTGTGCACGGTTTTGACGAGTTTCCGCCTTTCTTTGCTGTACTTACTTTTAGGGGCACCAAAGCATTCAGTTTCCAGATGCATTTCAACGCAACTAAATGTATACATATGTGAGTTTCTCAAAATAGGGGTACCCCTAAATCATCCTTTATAAACCATGTAATGTAATAAACAGGGCCATTTTGGGTTCCCCTATGGCTTGAGAAACACCCATATGCACCCTTTCCCACCTATGTTGATCATTTGCATATTGATATAAACAAAGGATCTAGGTGTTTGTACCTCTTGTTTGATGGTGATGATCATGACTTCTGATGGTTCACAATTAGTTCAGTATCAACATGTACCAACCATTGATCGGTTCAACATGATTCACCACCAATGGTTTCATATGTTCAGCAGACCTTAATCAAGTATTAACCTTTCATGTTCAGCAAGGTCTCGAACATGACATCCCCTTAGCACACCCGCCATCTCCCCCTGCCCCACCGATTCCATAGAGCTGAGAGCCCTTGATCTTCGCCAAACGCCAATGGTACTGGGCACGGCAGCCGCGGGGAAGAGCCCATCCGGGAAGCGACTGGACGTGGCGAGTCTCATCTCGCAACGAGTGGATTATGAGGCTATGGGTCAAGCAGTTAACCAACCAATAATAGTGGTTAATACCTAACAAACTATAGGGAAAACAAAGGTTAATGATGGGGAACTAGGGGTACAGGGTTTTGACCCACAGCCATGAATCAAGGACTGGAATTGGGTCTTGATTCTTCATGACCAACCATCACACATTGTGTTGATCAACTATTGGTGAGCTGTAAGCATGCTGACCATTGGACCAACTTACGTTAGCGACCCCGTTTGTTAAACAAGAAGCATTGATCAAGCAAAGTATGTTGGTGGTATTTGGGGTTGGCAGTGTTGGGCTGATGAACTAACCTGGAATGTGTTTGAAATGATCATCAAGCATGACATGATTGCTGTTCTTAGTGACAGTGTTGCTGCAACACCACCTGCTGCTGTTGCTGCTGCTGCTGCTGCTGCTCTTGTGGTTGCTGTTCCTGTGGGTCTTGTTCTCATTAGAGTTTCTGTTGGTTTTTCTCCTGTTGTCGTTGTGGATTGTGTCGTCGTGTTCGTGTTTTGCGTTGCTCTTGTGTGTTTTTATTATTGCCCTGGTTCTGTTGCTGTTCTTGTCGTTTGTGTTGTTTCTGTTCTTGTTCTTGTTCTGTTGTCATTGTTTGTTCCTGATGTTGCTATGGTTGTTAGCATTTCAGCGTTGCTGTTGCTGTTGCTGTTGATGTTTATGCTGTCACGTTGCCGTGGTGTGCTTGCTGCGGGGAGGTGGTGAAAAACATGAACCAATGGCCACCGGAACCCTTGCTGAGGAGGTGCCAGGTGCTTTTCCACCGTTTTTGCATGGTGAAACCGCGGTTGCAAAAACTGAGACGAACGAACCTCAAGATGACCTTATCACATGGAACCCTATCTTTGAGGTTCCATCAGAAATGTCCTCAACTTGATCTTGCAAGGAAAAATGTGTCATAACATCTTATGCCCCTATCATGTGGTACAATCAAATGTTGCATCATACTGTTGCTGCGCTACATCCTGCCACAAGACCAGTTGTGCAGCATATCTAATATAAGTCTTATCAAATCTAACTCAATCTGATCGATCGATCGATCTATCTATCTATCTAGCTATCGATCCATGTTATCTCATCTGATCTTATCTTATCTTATCTAATTACATTGTTTAAGTCAATTTAATCGATCTTATCTTATCTAAGTCAATTTAATCGATCTATCTACATTCCTATTTCCTTGCTGAGAAAAAATAGACTATGGGGTACCATGGATACACCCGCCTGTTGCTGACGCCTATAACCAGGCAGCTTATCTTATAGTAGCCCTGGTTAAGCATGATCAGCAGCCTGGTTGTACTGACAAGGGCTAACTTGGCTGGTTATAGACGTTACCAATCATACATGATAGCTGTAAACATGGCCATCACTTGAAGCGTTTCTCAAGCATTGCTCAGCATGATGACTCGATGACCGCAAAGGGCTTTACCAAAGCTCCCCAGCACACCGACGGCGCTCGACAAGGCACCCCGTGACAGAACTCTGGCAGCTGATTCAGCCTGCCAGGATGTGAAAATCCAAGGCTGAGCACAGAGCTATGATGCAAGTCAACTAGCGGGTGACACTGGCCCTGAGCCATACCCGAACATATGGGGTTGTCCATGTATGGCAACACCCCTTAGGTGGACGATGAAATCAAACCCTGACCATCAAACGTCACCCCCCCACGCCCCCAAAGTTCAATGTTGAAGTGCTTGAAGCAGGTTGGCGGGAGTGGACGAAAAAATCAAACCCCAGGTGCCAGCAACTCAGTGGCACGTTTTGAACATCGAGATTTGGGGTCTGGGGCTTTTTTAGTTGGGTTTCGGTGTTTGGGGGTTGATTTTTTTGTCCACCTACTACTACCCCTTGGCTCATCCCCAGTCATGGCCATGTTCATGGGAAATAAACCAGCTTCCTGGGCCATGGACAAAGCCATATCAAGTCGCCAGTTTGGTTCAGCTGGTCTTTGAAGAACAATTCAGTTGAGTCAACGACCTTCCTTGCATGCAACGACTTGATCTCCCCGGAAGATGTTGCCCTGCAAGATTCTCGTTGACCGACCGCCATGCAGTTCCAGCGTCGTGCAACAACACAATCCACAGTTGATACTCCCCTAAGCATTATGACCATTGTCAAAGAACACCTGGGTTCAGCCTCGAAAACTGGGGTTCTTATTGATCGACCCAATGCCAAGCAAGCTTACAGCTGGGGTCTTGGGGAACCTTGTAGGAATACGGACTCGCAGGCGACTTGCTCCCAAGATGTTCTTTTCGTCTTCAGCCCGAAAATGTGACCCATGCCCTCACCCTCATCTGATAGCAGCTTGTTTAAGTGCAATCAACTAAAAACAATATTCAGAATATATCAAAATATCAAGTGCAAAAAAGCCGATGGACGTATACCTGCACCATACAGTGACCATGTTGCCCTTGTAAGGATAGAGCGAAAGAGAGAGAGAGAGAGAGTGATAGGAAAAATCAAAGATGTCATCCACATGTATACAGTATAGTATACACCTAAGAAAAAACAGTCAGTTCACCCTGTACCCCTGCTTCCCCCCATCATTGACCACTAGTTTCCCTACAGTTTTGTTGGCGACCTTTTTCCACAATAAAATTGATGGTTAACTGCTTGCTTGACCCATAGCCATAATGAGTCACCAAAACCATTGCAATGTCACCTCTGCAAAGCACTGCTCACGCCGCTACACCCATGGCCCGCTCCTGGGAAAATTGCTCTTCGCTTCTTCTGAAGTGAAAGTCATGTCCACTTCTCCGAAGTGCTGGCAAGCGAGGGTACAAGTACAGGAGATGATGGACAATGCTGGACCCTGGAAGCAAGTGATTGAAATCCCCTGAATCATTGAGGCTTGGAGTAATTTGGAAGCATAAATCTCTGATGTTAAATTCCTCACGGCAGTTAACAGGATGCACTGGCATCGTCTTTGCAGTATTTCGGAAGCACTGTACAGAATAGCTGACAGATTCTTGAAACAAGTCGAAGTTAGAGTTCCGCGGTATGTCAAATGAGGTCATTCCATGATATTCTGATATGGATACTTGGCAATTGTTGTGCATTACTAGAGTTGTTGACGCTCGGCTTGACTGGTTAAGAGTGGCAATACCACAATCCACACGATGGTTTCTCCAAACACCACTGGTGGTCACCCATCAGCTTTTAGCACTTATTTTTTCTCGAAACCCTTCACGTGGCCATGTCCAAAACGTACAATGGAAAGGCAATCTAACAGTCTGGCAGAAACGACCCCGCTTCATCGACGAAATTCTCCAGAGACCTAAACAACTCATGTGGACAGTTTCCCAAGCAGCATTAACCATCATGAACCATTGACAAAGATTGTCATGCAACCACTGTCAAGCGTGTTCAATAGTTGAACAAACGACCATCACTAACCATTAACCATCAATAACAAGTCATTAATTGTCACTAACCAGTTGATCGTCCATTAACCAAAATAAATAGCAATTGATTGAACACTATGAACACTTGTAACCATGAATATCAATCTCAGTAACCATCATTAACCACCATTTCACCATCATGAACCAACATCTAACCATCAACCATGCCAAATAATCAATTCACCAGTCCAACAGGCATCAGCTTCGGCGCCTGCGCAATGGCTCTGCCATAGCGAAGTGCAGCGGGTGGGTCCTTTTCACCCTCACCTGGCGGCCCAACCATATTGGCTGGCAAGGATAGATCATGGTTGGCAGCGGCGCATCATGATGATGATGATCATGATGATGATGATGATGATGATGATGATGATGATCATGATGATGATGATGATGATCATGATGACGATCATGATGACGATCATGATGACGATGATGATCATCATCATAATGACAATCATGATGACGATGATGATGATGATGATGATGACGATCATGATGACGATCATGATGACGATCATGATGACGACGATGATGATGATGATGCTAATGATGATCATGATGACGATCATGATGACGATCATGATGACGACGATGATGATGATGATGATGATGATGATCATGATGATGATCATGATGACGATCATGATGACGATCATGATGACGACGATGATGATGATGCTGATGATGATCATGATGACGATCATGATGACGATCATGATGACGACGATGATCATGATGATGATGATGATCATGATGACGATCATGATGACGATCATGATGACGATGATGATCATCATCATAATGACAATCATGATGACGATGATGATGATGATGATGATGATGATGACGATCATGATGACGATCATGATGACGATCATGATGACGACGATGATGATGATGCTAATGATGATCATGATGACGATCATGATGACGATCATGATGACGACGATGATGATGATGATGATGATCATGATGATCATGATGATGATGATGATGATGATGATGATGATGATGATGGCTCATAGGGGCTGAAGATGGATGATCATGGTAAATGACGGTTGATGGTGGTCGGTCGTGGCTAATTAATGCTGATTGATGATGGTCGGCAATGGTTTGTAAAGGTTTGATAAGCTGGCTCATCATAGGGGTCCGCCATAAATCCAAGCAGTTCTATGTGCGGCAATGAGGAACACAACATGAGGGAACATATACCTGCATATATGATAATGCGGACCTGTTTCCGGTCATGGCCACCCCCTTTTCTCCAGACGGTCTTCCTCTTACTAATCACTTGCTAGCGGAGCACTCGTGGCGACCCACTGAAAAGGAAATTCGCCAACGATACCCACTACGTTCGGCCATCACGGCATGTCATATGTCATATGCGATGACATTAAAAAGTACTGATTGGATATGATCAGTAGAAACATGTCTTTCCTTTAACTTACTATGATATGAAAAAAGACATCATATGTTTCAAGGTTCATTGAATGGTGATTCATATCATTACTATATCATTACTACTTTTCATTGACCATGCATCAAGAAACATGACGATTATTAACCAAATACTGTACTTCTTGATGCATGATCAATGTCATGAAGCATCACATTCTAAGCTGTCTCCAGACCCGCGACCCAGCTGTGGACTTACCCAGCATGGGTCCCAACGCGCCGGCATTGACGCCCCAGGCTGGTTACTACGTGTACGGATCAGCCATGATAGAATCGGCAGGTCACGAGGTGTGGCCTGTCTTGTGCTGTCTAGTTGGTGGTTGAAAAACATTCGTTAACCAACCAACCATTTGGTGATACTGGGGAAGATCAAAAATATCAATCAATGAACCAACCAGTCATCGTTCAATTCATGGGGAATGATCTGCCCGTGGTGAGATTTGTGGGTCACGCTAAAGGGCGACCACCTATGCTGATAATTGATCCTTTCTAGGGTAGCCATGAGCTCATCTTGAGTCACCATCAGCAATCATTATTTTCATGCTGAAAATCTGAAAATCACCATTCTTGTGTTTTGTCTAGCCTTTTGATGAGCTGTTGATGTATATACACCATGTTTGATGAAACCACATGATTTGGGGTGCCAAATCTGCATTTTGGGTGTGCCAGCTGGACACTGTGTGGAGCCATCTCTGTTGTACCAGCCGCCACGTACCCCCATCTCCCACAGGTCTGGGCCACTCAGCAAAATGACTGCCCAATCCTGGCTGATGCTGATGGCCAATGACGCTTTTTCTGGAGTCATGATTACAGTCATGGTTGCAGTCATGATGAGTCATGGCGATCATCATCATCATCATCATCATCATCATCATCATCATCATCATCATCATCATCATCACCATCATCATCATGATTGATGATTTATGATTAACCAGCCAATATCAAGTCAACATGAGAATGATTGATTGCAAAACTAATCCCCGGCTTACCACACCTTGGCCAGACCGAGGTATTCGTCAGGAAATCCCCACAAAACCAGGGATTAGTTGAGGCGTTGCTCTTCTTTCGAAGAATTTAAATGCGTGAGCTTTAACCACCAAAAGCATCGCTTATGCCATGCCCTGTATATACGTATAGATTGGGTGTCCGTCGGTGCCCATGGTCACGAGTACTACATTGGTGTCAAGAACCGTCAGGGATATTTCAACCATGGCCGCCAATTTATATACAACCCTCTGTGCAAAAATAATAACAACATAGAACCCAAAGCCTCCTGGTGTGTAGGTAAAACAGGTGCTTGGGAAAGGTTATCGATTGGTTTTCCGAGATGTGTAATCTTTTTGTAACAGCCTATTCACTGATTACCAATAAAGGCTTCAACATGGTCATAACGGTGTAGGTAAGTTATGGTAAGTTCATAGTAACTTGGCTGACTCGACGCGATATAGAGAAACAGGGGGATGAACCTCCCCAGAGGTTTGGCGCTCTTGCGTTGATGTGAACCAAAGACTACCAGCCGAAGGCGACCACAACATGTGACCCTTCTGTTTGTGACACTTGAGGTATGGTCATGGTCAGCCATGGTTTCTGTATCCCAATGAAAGAGTACACTGGGTGGTATAGGGGTGAGACTGCCACTGGAAACTATACAAGTGCCAAACAACATGAACACGCAGACCTACCATTCTCGGAACGGTCCGAACGGCACCGCTTGCCCAGAAATAGGTGAGAGGTGCGATGGCACGAAGTGGCGGTTGATCAAACCTAGACACATTAGAGCGAAGCTCAGCAGCACGGAGCCCGGCGATGCCAACTTGCGCGGCCTTGTTGCCAAGGTAAATGGCACCGATTCGCAGATTTTCATGTCCCATGGCGGCGGCTGGGCCGAGACACACTCGGCGGACGCACGTGCGTCGCCCCCGTGACGTGCGTTGAGCAGCGTCTGCGGACAGCTGGGCAGTCGTCATTGCTGGATGCCAAGAACAACAAGAGCCATGGTTGACACAAGTGGTTCATTATGGTTGATGATATGTGCTTAATGCTTATTAATAGGGTAAAATAAGCAACAATACTAAGGGGATATACCAACTTTATCGCTATGGTCACAGCCATATATGCTTATAGACTCATGCTGCATTATCAACGGATTGTTCACATCAGTTGCTGACTACAAACAAGCCAACAATAACAACAACAACAACAACAACAACAACAACAACAACAACAACAACAACAACAACACTCGGTCAAGGTGGCATTTTAAGCAAGTGCATATTGCGAACAAGGAATAGCAGAATGCTAGATACATGTATTAATGCAAAATCATATACATATATATGCATGTATTTCTCATCATACACAATCATACAGGTAATTGTCGAATGTTTTTTAGATGTAGATACAAATATAGACAAAGATGTAGATTTTTTCATACATATATAGCTGAGATGTGCAATCATGCATAAGCAGGACCTAGTCAAAATTGAGCATGTTGAGAAGACATGTTAAAAGGTACATAGAACATGATAAAGATCATATGTGTGGTGAAAGAGTATACCATATGAACACAAGTATGTCTATGCATAACCAAAGTCATATGCCATACGAACTGAACGCATGATTTAACAAAGCTGAAGCCCATCAGACCTCACAAGCATCCCGAATAATCCCTTCAGCAGCAGATCCTCATGATGGTCGGGATCGGCCAAGTAGTGTGATTCCGCATGGCTATCAACTTGGGATTGCTAATATCAACCATGGTTGTTAACATGATATTCACATGATCAATCAAGCGATTGCAATATCAACCAACAGTCGCTGCGAATGATGGGACATTGCAACAGCTGGACAGTCACGACTTGAAACCCTCCCAGCACAAGCCCTTAAATGTAATTTGAAGATACTTGGACAAAGGATAACATTGCAACCATCTCATATCGCAAAGCCAGGAAAAATATCAACCAAAAACAGTGCAAAACAAAATAGGAGTGTCCGTTGATGTTTAAGCAATGAACAGTGGAGAGTGGATCTGCGGTCAAAAGCCGTGTGGATAAAAAATAGCAATGGTAGCGACAGTTTAGCTTTGGCAAAGCATCATTGTCATCATGCTTCACATGAGAATACCTACTGATCATGGTATCGCCATTGACAACTGACAAACACCTTGCAACTTCAGGTTCGTAGACTTTTCCTTGCCTACTTGGACTAGCGATGGCTCAAGCGGCTAAAGTGATCAGCAGAAAGTAGGCAACCACCACCATCCACCACGCCCCCAGTGCCACCGAGGTGGGGCTCCATCTTTGTGTCGTTCAGCGGAGTACAGTCAGAGCTGTCGGCTCGTGCGAGCCGCCACCAGGCCAGGACAGGGATGCTCAGCGGATCAGGCCACAACTTCAGCGGATCACAACCAACTTTCCGTGGTTGGTGGTTGAACCAGGCCCCATAAGCTAAGTTCCGCTAGTGGTAAACTAGTGGTAAAACTAGTGGTTTATAATCATGTTTTATGACCAGAAGATGGGTAAACTCTAAAGATCAACAGCTAAGCCATCTCAAGTCCTGGAAACTACTGTAACAGCTAGGCCTTCTACAAAAGATTAAATATCAACAGGTGAGGTCACTCAGCTTTTCCTGGAGACTAACAGCTAGACCCCTCCCAGAAAAGAGGAATGATAAGTTTCCCCACTTGGAATAGACCGTTGGCAGGGTCCATGTTGGGTTTCAGGAGGGTAGTCGGCAATGATTCTGTTGTAACTTGATAGTCCAAAGCCGAGCTCATGTGTTACGGAGAGCTGGTCATCAGCATCCACCGATACGTGGTTCCGTTCACAATGCTTATAGGGGTTAATTGACCTAGCTTACAAGTAACTTACTGCAGTCATGTCCCAGTTGAAGCCCGAGCTGCATATCCAAGTAGTCGCCAGCCATGCCAAGTAAAATGTAAGCGGAACAAGTAGATCTGGTTGGGACCATGATTCAAGACTATCACACATGATTGGTTCGCTACAATGACCATTCTTCATCATCAATGACTCACCCATCTCCGCCTTCGATCCTGCCATCCATCCTATATATTAACCACAATTTAGCAGTCACAAAATACTACAGATATGGGTGTGTCTCAAATATGGTACCCATCCCATGTTGACCATTTATAGCAATAAACGATTCAATTTGTGGCTACTCCCCATTTTAAGAAATCCCCATATGACTAACGGGAACACCAATAGGATTGCTTATTGTGGCTTATTCCAAACATCCAGGGACGCATGTCGCCTAGATTATCAACAAAACTATTCATGAAGTATTGCAGATATGTCTTACAAATCCAAGGATACAACCAACTATGTTGGATAGGTTGATATGTAACCTGATAAATATGGTTTACGATCAGTTTGACCATGTTTAAATGGTTCATTGACCAACTCATAACTGAGGGTTCGCCACTTTGCCAACATTGTCATCACTACCTCGTCGACCTGCCTTACCACCAGTTGGACAATGGATTGCAACGCAAGATGCTTTGAATTGAATCCGCTGCTCTAACCATTTTACAACAAAAATACTTGCATCTGTTTGGATTCTTTATTACTTTCCCGATCATTTGGTTGTTTGGTGTGTTGTTTTGCTGGTGGTTAGTCGGTGAAGTACTTGATTGGGTTGCAAAACTATGGAGCTAGCTACTTTCTGCATCTGAAACTCAATGCTACAAGTTGAAAGCTCTCTGATTCGCTGGCTAGCTGGCTGGGTGGTTCGCTGCATCAGCATCCACACCCTCGTTGCGAAACAAATGAAAGGACAATATCAAATCAATTGCTGAATAGCCACAAACAACAAGCTTCTGGCTGACCAATCATTGCAAAGAGCAAACAAAGATCAATATCAAGTGTTGCATAGTGTCAGAAGAAATCAATGCTTCACGACTACGCGTAGCTGCACGCTCACGCCGCCTGAGTAGGGAGAAGCAACCGTCCAAAAAGAAGCAATGGTTTGAGAAGGGTTTTATAAAGCTTAATGATGATTGATAATGGTTGATAATGGCTAGTGATTCATGATGGCTGATGATGGCTGATGATGGTTGATGATAGTTGATGATGGTTCATGGTGAATAGTGGTCAAACAAGTCAAAACTGCTCAACAATTAAATAACAACAGTCAATTGTGCTTAATATATGATGCAGCCCAGAAAGAATCAAAGGCTGGTACTGTACCTCCAACCGTCCCAAACAGGACAATTCTAGTAGGAATCTCAGTGCGGCGCAGGCTGATCGACTGCCAAGCTCCCATGAAGGGTAGAACTCTGCCCACCAAATCTATTCACAGCCCGGTACTCACGCTGAACCGAAATGTTCATCGGTCATCATGCTGGATCATAGTCTTGATAATGAAACGCACCATGATAATTATGATCACTTAGAATGATCTCTAATGGTTAATTCATCATATTGAATCATTATCATGAGGTTAGTCACCTTATTTATCATAATTATCATGGTTAATTAAGTTAACATCTGATTAAGTTAAATCATTTCTTTTTTGAATCATAATCACAATATCAGCGATTTAACTTAATCAGAGGTTAGTCACGCGTTCCTTCGATGTTAGAAGCCCTGCAGATACATTTTTAGACCCATTTCCTGGGATACATATGCTGCCGTTTTTTCTCAAGTCTATGGGATGAGCCCGAAGCAGGTGTTGCACAACCCTCGTGGAAAACTCCGACCGTTCCCCGACTTGGATGTGCAGAAACGGGCTTAGTTTCTTGAGATATGACCAGAGTAAGTAACCCTGAAGGTAGGTGAACTAGCCGCTATGACCATGGTGAATGGAACAATTTACCAAGTTGGGACGCTTTCCCCCACCTAGCTATTGCTCCAGCAAAATTCGGTCGAGCCTACCACGAACGTTGGTCATGGACGAAGAGATGATAGATCTAGTCATCCAACATGGTGGATTTTCCACCACCAGGTTAGGGACTACCAGAGTAGCCAAAAAAATTGCTAGATCCAGCCGGAGCTGTGACCGACCGACTCCACACAGGCTGTCCAACTGGGTCAATGCAGCAACCAGCTATGGTCAATAAGCAATGTTTAATCGGCTGATTCATGCACTCACCTTGTTTCACATCGAAAGACTTTCGGGGTCACGGATGTTGATTGTAGAGGTCAACAAGGCTTTTGCCTATTAATCCCACCGCCTCGCTGATGGTTGTTTGTATACTGTCCTTCTCCCAATATTGCGAACTGAATAACCCCATAAGCTTACACAAAAAACACGGTGTGTACATTTTAAACTATACATGTGTTCATGTTCAGCAACGATGAGAACATTGGATATACCTTTTGTTCAGCACAATTATTCAGGCATGATCCATCTAATATACTCATGATTGAGCACGAATCATCCGTTATGTACCATTTGACCATGATGCATTGCCAATCGCAAACCCTTCGTTAACCATCAAGAACCATCCACCTAATTTGGGATTTATACCAAAGATAAAAACTCATCCCCCCAAATTTTTACCTGCATAGGTTGGAATTTAGCTTTCCAACTCATCCACCGAAAGAATCCACCTAAATTAGCCATTATCAACCATTCATCAACCATTAATAACCCACTATTACTTATCAGTAACCACTATGACCAATCAGGAAATAATCCACCTATCGTCGCACTTGGATCTTTGCCGCTGCCCGAATCGCTGCGCTTGGACGGATGGCTGCCCTCGCCTGCGATGGCTCCTCAAGGGCCTCCTCCTAGAGCCATGGGGTGCGGCCCGGGGCGCCACCGGTACCGTTGATGGTGGCGCTGTGGTTGGTGAGTGCGTGGTGGCTATGGCATTGGTTGAACCATAGGAAGATATGGTTATCCATAATTCATGGCTACAATGGCTATAATGGCTATATTGGTTGGAAAGGCTAGTTGTAGTCAGTATATAATCGACTATTAGCATGATGATATACTCACCGACTATTGTCCAACTGTCCAGCTGTTGATGGATGACATACTTGGATGTGCACCCCCACGGCTCGCAAGTGGTCATCAATTCCCATGGTTTCTAGGGTTAGTTCAGCCACCTTACAGGCCTTATAGCCATGGTTATAACCCCAACTGCACATCCAAGAATGATTAGGGTATGGCCCCTGCCTTTGATTCACGCACTTAATAATGATTATATAACGATGGTTCCGGCAATTTATCATGGTCAGAGAATGGCTTATGATTGTTCGAGGTATGGCTCGTTGATGGTTAATGATGGTTTCAACTGCCATTGGGAATGATGGAATCAACATTCGTACGGTTGGTGGATGGAAGTGCTTGTGGAATGATCAACATCAATTGATCTTGTCGGTGAATGGCTGGAATGATGGTTGGGGAATGGCTAATGAATCTCCAGGGTATGGCTTTTTGATGGTTAATGATGGTTTCAACTACCATTGGCACTGCTACTGCAGTCATAACTTGGTTCATCAGCCATTTAAACGATACTTGTATCTCGCCATAATTCAAGCCTCACTGACCACTACGAACCACTACCAACCACTATGAACCACTATCAAGTATTACTGACTACAACCATTATGAAGCCACTATAATCTAAGCGTCTAAGCGCTACTAACCACCGTCATGAACTGCTACTACACCATCAGTCGCCCTGCCGAGGAGTCCTCCATGGCATCAGCTGCAGCCCAGCTTTCCTGGCGATCAGGTGGGGGGTTCCACGGCTTAGCCGTGGGGAGTTGGTTTACAGTGGTTCACCATGGTTATTCACAAGGGGATTTCAAACAGTCATAGGGGATATGCCAACTATAATGGCTATTACTATACAAGGTTCAATAGTGGATGATAACGTCCACATAGTTGTTGAGCTTCGCATGGGTACAGTTGGCGGTAGCAGAAATGAACAGAATCATTTTCTCCTCAGAGGCAGAGAGGCGGCAGAGATCATCTTAGATACATGGATTGCAGACCCATCCCAAAACGGAATTCGCTTTCGGTGTCTGATGTGATGCTAGTAACAATGATCAGTAGAGGGTTCGTGATTCATGGTTAGGCCCTGGCTTTACTGCTCGGTTTAACTCAGATTTCACGGCCTAGCGAAGCGGCTCAGCGAATCAGCAGCTCGCTGCCTCCACAATCTCGGTGACGCGGCGATTGTATTCTCGCCGGTTCTCCGACCTGACGAGGCGGCGAGGCGACCAGGCTATGACGTCACCAGCATGGACCAGGGACCGTTGTGCATGTGTTATCAGAATGGTCCGTGATAAAAAAAAATGGTTGGGCTGATGGTGATTGATCGGTGATCACGGATTGATAGTGATTGATAGTGAATGGTAGTGATTGATAGTGATTGATAGTGAATGGTAATGAATCGTTGATGACAGTTGATGATGCTTACGAATGGCCAAATAACGGTCAATGATGGTAGACACGGCGCAATTGTGTAGCTGATACTGGTCAATAAGAGGGGCTAACAAGTGAGAATCGTCACCATTCGTGAAGATCAGTTCGATTGCTTAATGTCACATAGTGGATATCCACATTAAGCTACTGTAGTCTATGTCACCTATTGGTTGTGGCTTACAGTAGTATCAGTGTTAGCTAGATAAATGGATACTTTCACACAATAATGACACCAGGACCAGGATCCTGACCAGCAATTGGGTCAAGCAAGGAATTGCCAGGAAGCTAGTCAGCATCTACGAAGGGATGTGAAGCTGGTGAGATAAATGGATAATATAGCAGTGGTAAATACCCCTGTAAGGTGGAGGAACCAATTTCTGTAAGCACGCAGTGGGGTTTACATCCAAGTAGGCTTGTTGATTCCCTCTGGTAATCTATCTGACTGGATCATCCGCGATGGTTGAGCTCTTGGGAGGCTCCGTTTGCCGGTCAGGTCCGGGTGGCACCGGCACTGCCACATGGGTTTGTCCAGAGCTATAGGGGTACCATATTCTTGGAGCCATATAAGGTGCTCATGTTCACCAGTTTCAACGGCACAATCTCACCGAAGCACCTGCGAATCGCTGGTGAAATATTGAGTTGGGGGGACAACTGCCTGTTGTGCTATCCTTAGCTATGAGAGTGCTAGTAACCACCCTCAGCCACCACTTGGATGTGCATCCCGCAGATAATCACTGGGAACTAACCATGGTTCTAGGGGTTAGCGCAGCTAGCTTCTAGGTTGACTTACCATGGTGATATCCTAGTTGCAACCGTGGGTGCTACGCATCCAGCTGCATTTACCATGCTTCCAAAGGTGTTTGCTCTACACCAACGAGAACTGAGCTGGAGAAGCAGGAAGCTATGATGGTGGCTGACACGGACACGCTTGGTCCACATAAGAATGGGTTCACCTAACGATGGCTTCAGTATCTCAAGGAACTAATGCCAGTTCATCAAGGTATTAGCAAACGTAGTTACATCCAATCATTCCACTGCCCGTGATGGTTGATGATGGTGTCCTGATCTGGGCTAAAGTTTTCAATCCAATAAAGTCAGGCTGTCATTGGATGCTGACCTTCCGAGGGGTGTCCATATGGTTCGACTGTTCAACTTCACTTATTTTCGTCACTGGGGGAAACCCATCGAATGCACTGCAGCTGGATGGTCTAACTGTCTAACTCTCTTGTTCGTTGGTTGATTTGCTTTGAAATCTAAGTATCATTCATGGGTTTTCCTCGTGGGAGATACATATGAATGAACCGTCAACCCTTCAACCAGAAACAGCTTCAAGTGATTAACGGCAACGAACATGAGAGGAAAAAAAAGAAAAAAACAATGCTAGGATCTACCATGGCCCATCGGATGGTTTCTCCATCTCACGGTCTGTGATCATGAGTTCTTATCAAATACCCCCACTTATCATCCTTTGTGGCAATCATCGCTAGTGATAAACCAACGATTTTGTGGGTTCCAAATGTCAGCAATGAAATCTGATATTGATATTTTTTTGCAGGGGGCATTCGTAATAAAACATCATATTGACCACTAACAACTCAACATTAAACAGCGATTTCACCAACGGATTCACCATCATTCGTCATCCTCTTCCATAATTCACAAAGTATATAAATCCAACCTTGCAGAGCGGTACCCCCCCAAAGGTTTTAAGTTGGCTAATAAGATTTAATAAACCATTTAAACTAATTACAGTTCTATCAACTCTTTGCCTGCTAGCTACCCAGTGAACTAACCTAAGTTAACTAACTGGGGGGTCAGTTGCCATAGTGAACTAAGCTAAGCCTGGGGGTTACTTAGCTAGTTATAACCAAAGTCAAGTGCCTTGGGGGTACCACCCTGTAGGACCCCACCCCCACCACGCCACCAGAGCTTTGCAGCTTCGCTGTTCGCCGGCGAGTTGGGGTTGGGATCCATCAGCAAGGACTGGCAGCGGCATGGTCAGTGCCCCCGCGATCCCCCGTGTCACGTGATGCTTGGAGCAAGCCAGGTTGGAAGGAACAATTAGGGGGTAAGCATTTCTGGTTGGTGGTTTTAAGCCCTGTGACCTATGAAAAATATGAGGCTTGTTAAGCAACCAACCATTTCTTCATACATTTGGGAAAAGCACAAATGTTTGAAACCACCAAGCAGATCAGTGATAGGTAGTTTCAATAGCCACCATTGGTAGTGTTTGCTAATCTGGTCGGTGGTTTCAACCACTCTGAAAAATATTGGGCAACCAACCAATTGTTAATGATTACTAATAAAATAACAAATGTTTGAAACCACCAACCAGTAATGGTCACCAAAGATAACGCTGTGAGTGATAAATGTCAACCGCCATGAGTCGGGCCACTCATCAATAAGCACCACAAGCAGCGTGGCACCAAGAAGCGAATTCAAGTGGCATCTGGGACCAAGAATCTCATGGTGATGCCAGGGATTCGTGAGCTTTAACCGACCAGATACTGTGGGGATCCAAGGTCTCAGGGCAAACATCAGTTGGCTCATTGTGACTTCCTGATCTCCAGGTCTGGTTTTTGGACCAGCCCTACAACCATGGTCAATGAGTGGTTAATAACGGATAATCAATGGGAAATTAATGATCATGACTGTTTGGTGGTCCATTCACCCCTATGAAAAATCTGCGCAAGTCAACCAAGCAAACCTCCATTAAAATTCATTGGGGAGAACAAATAATTCATTGGGGAGAACAAATAATGTCTTTCAAACCACCAGGCAGAGTGTTTCTGGGAGACACTGATGACTTGGGACTTACGCTGATGCTTTCGATGAAAGGATCTGTTGGTCCCCCCAACTTGGGACTTTCGATGTAAGTGGAGGATCCTCTGGTTTGCGACTGACCCATTGGAAAAGCGCAGCATGGCAAGCAATCCAGGAGATACGTTTGGTTGATGATATGTGGTCAATAATCTCTGGTGGTGAATAGTTCTCAAAGAAGTGTCTGATCGTAGTCAATGGTCAATAGCTGTCAATAGCGCAACTTCGAGGATCATCACCCGTGGATCCACCCCTGCCTGGATGGACGTTAGAATCGCTGAGATATCGTAGATGGGGCTCCATTGGTTCTGCGCGAGGGCAGCTGCTGATGACTCACTCTCCGTGACCCACAGTTCGTTGCGTCGAGCGAGCTAGTCCTTCGCAGGACCTTTGTAAAGTTCAATCTGTGTTAGTTGTACGAATTTTACCATGACCTGACCGATGGCAATGGATTTACAACTGCGGAATTCGCCGAGCTGACCCAACTGCGACCCAACTGTTCTGACCCGGGTTGGTTTTCACTGGTTGGTCAACTGACTTGTATTGGCAAATGACGACCAGTGAAACATCAAGTATGACTGGTCGGTGGTTTCAACATGGTTCAGCCCCTACAGTATGAAAATGTTTAACCACCAACGAGATGATCTCTAAGAGTTGGTCACTGTAATTGGTCATCGCAATCTCAGCAACATCGATCCTTACACCCCCAATGACAAGCTACTTCTTGACGTGTGTCACAACAGCGGATGCTTTGGGTTATATCATGTGATATCCAGCTCTACTGTTGGGTACCGAGAACGGACATTCACAACATGGGCTGGTTCTACTGGTTGTGACCACCTTTGTTGGTTACTTCCCGGTCTTTGTCTGTCTTCAACTTGATCATAACAACATCAAAAATATCCTGCTCAGATCCCTACAACAACATCCAAGCAGGCTATAAAACGACCGTGTTTGTGGTTGATGCTCTCGAATGGTGTTGCTTACTGCGAGAACTGCTGATCTTGACCGACTTGAATTCATATTTATCAGTTGAAAAAATGCTTCGTCATGGTTAACAACTGGTTGATGCTCAGTGATGGTTGATATTTGTGAACCCATGGTCATTGAACGCTTAATTCTTGATTCACAATCGCTAGTTCATGAAGGCTCAAGATGCTTCGCCAATCATAAGAACACCAACTATTGATGACTATGTAACTAGCCATCCTTGCTAGCCATCAACTATTACTAGCCATAGGCCATGGTCACCACTATTGTTCATGGCTACTGATGGCTAGTGACTGGTCATAGCTCGTGATGCTTCACCTGCTACCGCTTCCGTCACGTTCACCGCCCTTCCGCCGTTTTTTCGTTACCCGCACGCGGCGGGGCGGCTGGCGAGTTCCAGCACCTGGCAGTCAATTTCTGAAAAGGGCCAGCATGGCATCACCATTAGCAACCATTAGTGACGATTAGTAACCATTAGTAACCATTAGTTGGGTTACTTGGTTCATAGGAACCATTCGTAGCCATTAGTTAGTAACCATTAGTAACCATTGACTATTAGTTGTTTTATTGTTTGGCTGGTTGGTAAATCTATGGGCTAGTTGGGTTTAGTGTGAGATCAATAGTCCATTTTGATCAATACTATTGACCATTGGTAAGCATCAGGAACTGTTTTTCATGGGGAACGTTGGGGTCAGAGTCAAGCCTTTAAATACGCGTTACTACAATTGTGATCACTAACTACTATTGACCAAGAATGTGCTGGCTTATTCTCAATGATTACTGTACTACCATGATTGGCATTCCCATTCATGGGTGCAAGTATAGCAACAAATGATTATCGGCAATGCACTCCAAGTCATATACAGTACTTGGTAATGGTTCAGACAGAATTTTGTCTAGACAGCACTATGGTTCTTATTTCGACTAGTCCTTTTGAGCGTTGTCAACCGCTGATTTTCCTCGATGAACCGTCAGAAATCGGCATCAACAATAATCCGTTAAAATGCAACAAAACGGTACTCCTCATGGGTATGGTGGGTAATTGAGTAATTGAGGAAATGAGTGGTTATGCCAAAAAATGGTCACAAAGGACTCGCAAATATATGAAACCATATTCTGGAGGAAATCAAACAAAACATGGAAGGTGATATGTTTGATCCCCAGCCGAATCAAAGGAAACAAGTCCTTTCAACCTTCCAATGCACCCAGTCCTCTAGCAGAGATTGCCCCCCATCCCCCCATCTCCCCATTCCACATGCCCATATCCATTCCTCTATCTATCATTCTGTTGCAGCTAAAATTGGCTTAGGATCTTCATCCACGGCGTCCACTCGCATTTGTGGCCCAACTGGTAGAGCCCTCTGGTTCGTCCACATGACCCTGTGGTATAGACAATTCCATGGATGTAACGATTTCCTCTATTTTTTCGATGGCAAGTGACCCCAGCAAGAAAAAGCATGTGGCTCGAGTTTCCTCCAGTCTTTGGCTGCAAAGGGCTGGTCAACACTGCCACTGCCACCATCTGCACAGTTTCTGCGGTTACGAAGCCTAAGAAGCTTTAATCATTTTCAAATCTGCCCTAGACACATAGGTGAATGTATCCTACTGTGATTATAGATCATTGGCGGTGATTGACACGGTCATCGACCCCATTTAGTCAACCTTGATTGGCAATTTCATCCACTAAGTAAGAACCGTCATCAACTAGTGATAGACATGATTAGTGGATGATGATCAATTGTTGATCCATTGCGTACTGGAATCTATTGGAAAAAACCACAGACCGGGGCCGGCGTCTTCAAAAACTGCACCTGAGATCATCTCGAGCCGGGCCAGAACCTTTGTGCTGTCTTGGCTGGGAGGGACCAGGGATCAGCCACACCATGCTGGGGCAGACCAGACCCCGTAGACTGTAGGGCCCTGTTGATTCCGCTGACTTCAGTGCTTCAGGACTCTGACATTCCCATGTCTTAGCTTATGATGCTCATAATGCTGCGAACCGACCCACATCTCTGAAACAAATTCGAGTAAAGTCTTGAGTACCTCTATCCATCAAAAGACACCCCTAGTGGGATGATGTCCCAAGTTGGATGATACACATGAACACATAACAAGCCATAAAATTGAATAAAGACCATGGCTATGAAACACTGGTTCTTAACCATTCACCATTCGCAGCCATTGGTCGGTCAAATTGTGCTTCACCAAGTAAATCAATCACTACAAATACGAATGATTGACCATGATTCACCATCATGAATCGTGACCAAATGGGTTTGCGTCCATGCCATGTACCCTCTTGTTCACATCCCATGAACGACCAGTCACTAATTTTCCTTCAGATCTTCACCTACAACTTCTTTGATTGGCTAGTATTGACCCATAGCCATATTTACCGTACCTAATTTCCCAGCATTGTTACCAACCATGGTACTGCTTATTATGAATTATGAACCAATATTACGATCCACAACTATCACGACTAATAACCATCATTGATGACAGGAACCATGACAAAACACCAATGAGATATAATGGTTAGTATTGACCCAGCTCGCCATAAAGAGCTCGTAAATCCCCTAGTATTGTTGGAGCAAATGCCTATGGGTCAGTTCACCCTGTCCCCCTGGTTCCCCCATCATTAACCAGCACGTTTTCCCCGTGAAACTGTTGTGATTATCTCTTCAGTAGTTGGTTCAGTAATATTGACCCAGCTCACCATATAGTTGGTATACCGCTTAGTATTGTTGCTGATTATCCCCTCTTATCAGCCGTAAACCAGCCAATTAACCAATTAGCCCCTATTATTAACCAGCTTAACGAGCTGTTTAACCGGCCAAGTTGGTTGATTAAAGCCCATTATCCCATAATGTCCCATATACTTCACCAGCCTGTAGTAGCTGGTATATCCCTTAGTATTGCTGGAGTTGTTATCCCCTAAGCATTATACTTCCTGCAAACCATAGAAAATCATAAGGAAACCATAGAAAATCAAAAGGAAACCATAGAAAATCAAAAGGAAACCATAGAAAATCAAAAGGAAACCATAGAAAATCAAAAGGAAACCATAGAAAATCAAAAGGAAACCATAGAAAATCAAAAGGAAACCATAGAAAATCAAAAGGAAACCATAGAAAATCAAAAGGAAACCATAGAAAATCAAAAGGAAACCATAGAAAATCAAAAGGAAACCATAGAAAATCAAAAGGAAACCATAGAAAATCAAAAGGAAACCATAGAAAATCAAAAGGAAACCATAGAAAATCAAAAGGAAACCATAGAAAATCAAAAGGAAACCATAGAAAATCAAAAGGAAACCATAGAAAATCAAAAGGAAACCATAGAAAATCAAAAGGAAACCATAGAAAATCAAAAGGAAACCATAGAAAATCAAAAGGAAACCATAGAAAATCAAAAGGAAACCATAGAAAATCAAAAGGAAACCATAGAAAATCAAAAGGAAACCATAGAAAATCAAAAGGAAACCATAGAAAATCAAAAGGAAACCATAGAAAATCAAAAGGAAACCATAGAAAATCAAAAGGAAACCATAGAAAATCAAAAGGAAACCATAGAAAATCAAAAGGAAACCATAGAAAATCAAAAGGAAACCATAGAAAATCAAAAGGAAACCATAGAAAATCAAAAGGAAACCATAGAAAATCAAAAGGAAACCATAGAAAATCAAAAGGAAACCATAGAAAATCAAAAGGAAACCATAGAAAATCAAAAGGAAACCATAGAAAATCAAAAGGAAACCATAGAAAATCAAAAGGAAACCATAGAAAATCAAAAGGAAACCATAGAAAATCAAAAGGAAACCATAGAAAATCAAAAGGAAACCATAGAAAATCAAAAGGAAACCATAGAAAATCAAAAGGAAACCATAGAAAATCAAAAGGAAACCATAGAAAATCAAAAGGAAACCATAGAAAATCAAAAGGAAACCATAGAAAATCAAAAGGAAACCATAGAAAATCAAAAGGAAACCATAGAAAATCAAAAGGAAACCATAGAAAATCAAAAGGAAACCATAGAAAATCAAAAGGAAACCATAGAAAATCAAAAGGAAACCATAGAAAATCAAAAGGAAACCATAGAAAATCAAAAGGAAACCATAGAAAATCAAAAGGAAACCATAGAAAATCAAAAGGAAACCATAGAAAATCAAAAGGAAACCATAGAAAATCAAAAGGAAACCATAGAAAATCAAAAGGAAACCATAGAAAATCAAAAGGAAACCATAGAAAATCAAAAGGAAACCATAGAAAATCAAAAGGAAACCATAGAAAATCATAAGGAAACCATAAAAAATCATAAGGAAACCATAGAAAATCATAAGGAAACCATAGAAAATCATAAGGAAACCATAGAAAATCATAAGGAAACCATAGAAAATCATAAGGAAACCATAGAAAATCATAAGGAAACCATAGAAAATCATAAGGAAACCATAGAAAATCATAAGGAAACCATAGAAAATCATAAGGAAACCATAGAAAATCATAAGGAAACCATAGAAAATCATAAGGAAACCATAGAAAATCATAAGGAAACCATAGAAAATCATAAGGAAACCATAGAAAATCATAAGGAAACCATAGAAAATCATAAGGAAACCATAGAAAATCATAAGGAAACCATAGAAAATCATAAGGAAACCATAGAAAATCATAAGGAAACCATAGAAAATCATAAGGAAACCATAGAAAATCATAAGGAAACCATAGAAAATCATAAGGAAACCATAGAAAATCATAAGGAAACCATAGAAAATCATAAGGAAACCATAGAAAATCAATGAAAATCATAAGGGTGGCCTGCGAGCCAAGTCCATGAGCTACGGTAAAACCTGTCCGGTGGTCACCCCACCCCACCGTTGCAGAGCTCCCCGGCCCCAGGACGCCACCGGTGCGGCGGCCAGGGTCGGCCGCGGTGGATTTGGGAGCTTCCAACAAGGGCTGGTTCAGCACAGCATCGCAGCGCATGGACTCCTCAGGGTGGACGAAGATGAAGGATGAAAAATGAAAATGCTTGGTAGTTTCAATCGCTATGAAAAAAATGCTTGTCAACCAACCATCTGTTAATGATTAGTAGGGAAAAGAACAAATGTTTCAAACCACCAACCAGTGGAATGATGGTGGAATAATGCTGATGGAATATCATGGTGAAATCATGGCGAATGGGCGCCCAAATGATGGCTCATTTATGATTGCTATCAACTCACCAGGCCTTCCTCCGACCTGTGCCACTTGCGCCGGACGCCCCTGGGCGCCCCTGCAAAGAGCTTCTTTGGGTTGATGAACTCCGTGGTCAGAATCAGGAACCTCGAGGGCTGGTGGCTGGTGCCTGGATAGTCCCTGGATGGATAGTGGCTAATGGTGGATGCGCGTCCCGACGGTCTGGTTACTGTGGTTGTCGGGGTCAGAGGGTTGATCAAACCACCAAATGGTGGTTTCTCAAAATAGGGGTACCCCTAAATCATCTATTTATAGTCATTTAGTAGCACTAAACCAACCATTTTGGGGGTCCCATATTTTGAGAAACCACCAAATAGAAGTTCTTTAGCCGGCACTGCTGGGTTGCTATCCGCTATTATTACTTTGCATAATTCCCTTAAACATGTCCATCAAACCACCAACCAGGTTTGGCTCCATGAATGGTGTACCCCTATAGCTGCTTAATTTCCCCAAGAATGGTTATGAATTTGTGGCTATGGACATACCCAACTAACTAGTAGTTGTATGTAGTTCTTTAACCACTATCGTTCACGCACAACTCGGACAGTGCAGGCGCCCGAAGATCATGCCCTTTACCGTAAGGTAGGTGATTTAACCACTATCGTTGGTTCCACCATTCACCAGCAAATTAACCACACATAACCACTATTAACTATCACCACTAACCAGCGAATTCACCAATTACAACCACATATAACCACCAGTCACCAGCTAATTAACCACATATAACCACTAGTAACCAGCTAATAACCAGCTAATCAACCACCAATAAACCACTCGTTGCAACCACCATGGCGAATGGACACGCCCTTAGCGTTGCAACCTGCAGCCCTCCCCTCTCGGCGCCTCCGTCGCCCCTCTTCCAGCTGCTGCAGTCGTCGCAGGGCGGCGATCTCGCCGTAGGTGACGCCACCTCCGTGGGGTGATGATTCCGGGTTCGTTTGCGGATAAATAGTGGCAAATTACTGGTATATCATGGTTTATTAGTGGTTAAGAATGGGTTTATTAGTGTTTAACTGGTAAATTATGGCAATTAACTGGTATATCATGGCCCATTAGTTTCTTAACCTAATGGGTTACAGTATAACATTTTGTACCCAATGGTTCTATAACCCATTATGAACCGTTATATTATGGTTCATTAGTGCTTTCTAATGGGTTCATTAGTTTGCTAATAACGGTTGAATAATGGCAAATTACTATGTATGACAGTTAACTGGTACAGCTATGATTATCATATGTTCTATCAACTATTGTATGTTTTAACTGGTACAGGTATACCATTCCATATGCACAATAATAGTGATATGGTTCATTAGCGGTCAATTTCTGGTTCATATCCATGTTCATATTCATAGGCATATACACATATATAATGGAGAATCACTGGTTCATATAGAATGGTTCAAATAAAGGTCCGTAAAGAAAGTTAGATGTATACATGCTCATTAGCGGCTAAAAGAATAGGTATTCACTTTCTACATCATGGTTAAGTAAAGATCAATTACTCATGATTAATGGTCAAATAAAGTTAATGATGGTTGAATTCTAGTTAGTGAATGGGCCGATTAGTGGTCCGTGAATGGTTAACCAATGTTTAAATTGCTGGCCAACGGTTAATGAAGGGTGCGTGAATGAGTACACGAATGGGTCGATTCATGGTATGGTCAATGTTTCATTTACTACATAGTTAATCATTTATTCATGGTTGATTTATGGTTTATGACGGGGTTAATTGGTGCTGGTTGCTTGATGGTATGACCAATGGTTACTTATTGATTCATGATATGATTAAGACTTAGTCATTGACTGGGATATCAGCGTGTCATTGTCAACAAAGTTTTCTGAGAACCCCCAACATGATGGATGACCAGCTATAAGCCGTGGGGATGCACGTCTAACTTAGGATTCACGATGATTACAGAGCAATGACAATCATTAGGCCATTCACTATCCGCTAATACAGTCACAGTGGTTGCAATGAGCCAATGGTTTTGTATCCGAATGATAGCAAGCCAATCATTGAAGAACACATGATGACGTCGTTGGCCCATGCTGGGCCGTGATACAAAAAATGAAAATACAAAACTACAGTACTGTAAGTGCAGAAGCCAATGGACCTATGAGATCGCTGTAGGGGGTTCATTGGGCTTTTTGACAATCATAATCATAACAAAAGAGAAACATGAGACACCATAATTAAAACATGCACAGACCCCATCAATCACCATCAAACACACACACACAAATAAGCTGGATATGCATCGAAGTAGATAAGATACTTATATGAGCAGCCGACGAAATTACTTGTTTGGGTGACCATCATTTGGGGAGGGCTCGCTTTTCAGTCGGACCTACTCGCTTTTGCGGGTTCTGTGTTTGAGCAAAATGGACTCGCTTTTCAGTCGGACCTACTCGCTTTTGGGGATTTTCGCTACTCCTCTGAACCAATGATTGCACGAATAAGAAAGTAATTGACGATAATTTTGTCGGGTGCTCATATGGTATACCGGTATACCTATCCATAGGTAAATACACAATATAGATCAGTATAGCGTATCTAGGTGCATATCCAGCAGTACATAACCAGAGATCCTATGCTTGATAGGTGCTATGTTCTCCCATTTTGGGATCCCACGAACGCGCGCAACTCGCGCCTAGAAAGCACACCAAGACCACTGGGGGCTGAGGCTTTGAGTCTGGCCTGGGAGGTGCCAAGGTGTTGGAACAGTTCTATGAAGAAACCACTTCGGTTGGCAAATTGCTACTCAAACAAGTAGTGGTACAGAGCCAACCACTGCGAATGATAGCATTGTGTGCTACAGCAGTCTCTGGTGGAAGAAAACGATGAAACATATGGGTGTTTCTCAAGATAGAGCTAACCCCCAATCATCCTGCACGGTATCAACCATTTACAGTAGCACAGTAAACCAACCATATTAGGGGTACCCTGTGCTTTGCGAAACCCTCATGTCTCTTGAAATGGGGATTCGCTGCTCAGTTGCTACCCCCCTGGTGCCACACACAGAAAAGCACCCGTCGGCGCTGCCATGCGGTGGCGGTCAGTAGCGAGGTTTCCGTGAGAAGAGCCGCCAATCCTTGGATTCCTAGGGAATATTGCCGGGGAGTTCTTCACTGCCTACGCAACTTATACTGACCTTGATTTCACCGCTACCGACTATCAAGTCTTAAATGACTGATCACCAATTGCCAACCATTCGCCCCAACCATCAACAAAGAAGCCCAAATATTCACCACTCACCCAGCCAAGCAATCTTTGATCAACTCCCACATCCAATCAGTGCATCTACCTACTACCCACTACCAGCCACAGGGAGGAGGGAGGCGGGCAAGCATAGATTCAACATATATCTATATATATATATATATTTATTTATTTATTTAGAAACATGTGTGGTACATCTCAAGCTCATGCCAACTTCTCTTTTCGGAACCAAACAACCTATGAAGTTTCTGCAATCAGCAACCTTTGCAGAAGTCCCACTGGCATCGTCCATCCAACACTTGTCTGAGTCTCATGCGTCTCACGATCTCGCACTTCCTGTTGTAGCTCCTCTACCGGAAAGCCCTACACTTGGTGCCTGACACCAGGGGTTCCTGTTGGGGTTTCCTGTGCTTGTAGGGGGTCCTGTAATTTATCGGTAGATTGTGGTTTTCTTCTACCCTCTGGTAAACTAACATGGCAATGGAAATTCACCATAAATGGATGTTTTCCCAGGGTTTTCCCGACAAAATGGTGGATTTTCCATTGCCAGGTGAGTTTACGGGAGTGTAGATTTTGGCAACCCAAACTGATGTTGTGCAGCTGGAAAATCCGCTGAAATGATGGGCTGGTCATCCCAGTTCTGGCACCGGGCAGGCTGGGTAAGACTGTCTTCAGCCTAACTACTGGCTACTGATCATGATTTGAATCATGACACAGGACTTTGACATCATGAACCAGCTTATCAAACAGTATGAGTCAGCTTCAAAATCATCATCATCATCATCATCATCATCATCATCATCATCATCATCATCATCATTATACAGCGTATAACCCGTATCCAGTCAATTGACCAATATTAACAGCTGAATTCTGCTTGTGATGGCTGATCTTCCAGGTCTTCAGACGCCAACCTCGCGCTGGGTGGGACAGTGGCATTCGCGAATGTGGCTTCATAGGTTTGAGTCACAAGTGGGAGGCTGTCGGTTGTAACGATCTAGGGTCATTGGAGTCATGTTGAACTGGGCACAACAAGAGATAGCGAATAAACAATAATGTACTTTGGGTGAATTTGAATCGCCACCGGATTGTTCTGAACCTGATCATTCAGGCACATCAAGTCTTTATGTAGTTAACCACTATTGCTATCCCCCACAATCAAACTACTGTTTACTACTGACAACGATCACTATCACCAAATATGACTTCCGATTGTTAGCTACTAGTGATTTCATGACTGGCAACTACTATTCGCATGTATTATCAATCATGAACCATTGAGCCCAGACTATCAACTATTCCCAATCCTTGTTAACAACTTTTACAACTCCCCAGGAAAAAAAGAAACTGCTGTCAATTACTAGCTATAACAACACGTAATAGCTGTGATCATCCATTTACTGTATACTAGTACTTATAATTACCAAATTAGTAGAATGACTATGAATGACTATCATAATTGATAATAAGTGACCAGAGCATGATGACCAACAAATATCAACTCATACTCATTGTGTGCAAACGAGGTCGGTCCCTTACTTGGCTAGTTCGCCAGTCTCGCGTTGCGTCGCGCCGTCTCCTTCACCGGTCCGTGAAGCTGATTCCAGGCCTGAAACGATGTTTCGACAAGCAGGCCATGGAGGGATTGACCGCCATGATGATTACCATTAACCATTGGAAAGGTCCCTGATCGCTATGGATGGCACGTACCTTCCATCGCTTGTGTTCTCTTCCCAGGCCCCCACGAATTTGTGGGTTCTGATGTCTTTCTATGGTGAACGATGAGTTCTAATGATGAGTCATGACATTTCTTAAGATTTGATAATTCATTGTGCTGAATCATGTTCGCAAATGTTTGATGGTGCTTACGAGGCTTGTGATGCAGCCTTCACGATTCACCCTCAGCCTTGGCTTTCCCTGGTGCTCAGCGCTGGGTGCCCTCACATCCAATTTCACGGCATTCCAACCTTTCGGTTGACTCCTGCAGCGATGAGCTGCTGGAACTGTCCGTGAACGTGGCAGCTGATATTGTGCAGATGTTTCTGGTTGGATTTGCCATTATTAACCACCATATCATCCAATATCTATTGTTTGCTTCATATTCCAGCGGTCCTTGCCCAAGCTGCGCTATGTATATGCAGGATTACCTGATGGTTAGTACTAATGGTTGCTAATTACTTTTCTAGTGGCAGTGGTTGCAAATGATTACCTATGGTCACTAATGCAAACCCATAAAACCAGGCTTCGTTTTTCATCATTACCAGTAGTGACCATTAGTGACCATTTAAAGCGACTGATTGTAACTAATCGTCACTACTAGTAGAAACTAATCAAACTATAATAGAAACCAATAGGTTTTACCACTAGTTTTATTAGCTTTATCACTTTTACTACTAATAAGAATCACTCATAGAAAGCTAAATGAAACTAATAAAAACCATTAGTGATGGAAAACTAATAAAACATCATAAAACCCCCGCTTTACGTTGTCCTGGTCATCTGCACCAATCGAACGCTCAGGGGCGCATAGCCTCGGATGAGCGTTGAAACGTGGCAACGGTGGCGACGCCCTGCTGATGACTCCCGAATTTGTAGATGGTGCAGTGGTGATCCCAGATGGCCATGGGTCAATATTAACCAGCAATAATGGGGGATAATAGCCAATAATATATAATAGGGACAACAATGGCTAATGATGGTTCTTGTTTTGTTGGTTGTTGTTGGTTGTTGGTAACTACTCCAAGTGTTGTTGGTTGTTGTTAATTGTTGTAATTACAGGTGGGTGTTTCTCAAGTCATAGGGGTACCCCCAAATCATCCATTATTAGTCATTTAGCAGTAGTGAACCAACCATTGTTGGGGTGCCCCCATTTTCAGAAACCACCATGTAACTACTCCAGCTTGTTACAACTTCTTGCTGTTGGTTGCTGGTGGCTCACCATTTCTTCAGATGGTTTAGCTCTTGGGGAGGCCGCAGTCGTGGAGGGCCACCGGACCGCTGTAGGCGTAGCTCACATCCTGCTCCACCGCATCCTGCAGGGGTAGGGATGAGATCGCGACTAGAAGGGAAATGGTCAGCTGCCAAAACAAGGGGCTGGCTCATGGCTTTGTGGGTCTCATATCACAGAAAGAAATCATGAAATACGGAAAACCTTGAATCATCCAATCCTTCCAGGCTAATTTTGTGCAATCTCTTGATACCTAGGGATGATCATTCCTGCGGCTAGGTTCATCCTGGCGTGACCCCAGCGCCATGTTGGGAGCTTTGACATGTCTAATGATCCGGATCGCAGCTCGAACCCCTGGCAGGAGCTGCGAAAGCGATAGCAAGATGGTGGATTTCCCTGCTAGATCAAGGTTGGACTGGAGGTTGATCGCCACTATTTGTGATTGTTGGCTCTATATTTCACTAGAAAAATGTGGCACCCTAAAAAAAGGGAGATTGGATCAGAGGTAACGATTTTGTTCTAGTTAATATTCCTGAATCAGGTGTTTTTCGAGGGGTCCTTTATCTTGGTTCGACATACACACTCTCAAACTCAAGTATCAACACCACAATCAATGAAAAAAAACATCATAGGAATCCTGGATGTCCGTTGTCATAGGCAATTTCCAGCCATCTATTCCAGTCCATTTCGTGCGGCTGGGAGATCATGGACAACCCCACACATGATGCATGTCACATCCACATGTACATAATATGAACATGGATATATATTGCATGTATAGATGCGAATATATAGATCTATATGTGTGTGTGTGTCATCTGCATCAAAAAAATAGTGATATTTATATTTGAAGAATAATGATATATCATGACATATCTATGAACTATCAATCAATATCAATGAGGCTACCTGGGGATACTTTCAACCCCATACCCCCGAAAAACTCCTTTTGATATGTCCAGTTGATGTCACCAGGCCATGCGTCATCACTGTCCTCAACGAAGAGATTGAACTGGCGTTTGATGGTTCCCCTCGCGACGGTGATGCGCTGAGTTGGATTTAAGTGTTGTTAAGCAGTCCCGTACAATGAACCGAGCTGCTCACCCTTGTCAAACATCATCTTTCTGTGCATTCGCTATCAAGTAGATCGGGATGATATGACAAAATGAAACACGTGAAATATGGCTATGGGTCAGTATTAACCAACAATGAGGGTTTTGACCCATAGACATATAGTTAAGCAAAAACATTATATGCTATAAGCCATGGTCAATACGTACTATATACTTAGCATTTAAGTAACTCCAAGCGGGGGCAATATCTCATGCTCGTGAAAAACATCTAGCCATCAATACAATGATCATCCGATATGCTGGCCAATACCTCCTGCTATTGGCCACACATAGCCGACTCGGGGTGCTCTCAAAGTACTTTCCGAAATGTCTCGGGATCCGTTCAGAAATCCTGATCACTTCACAGGTGCATACATTTGCATATTTGAATGTAATGTGATCAATACATAAGTATATATTCAGACATCCCTGGAGCCTCAAAGAACCTCAAAGACCTTTGCTTTGGCAGGTTTCCCCCACAAAATTGGGCAAAGTAACCATCCAAGACGTGGACCTTCCATGGCTATCAGGGTGCGACCCTTGCCGACCTCGGCCCTTGTGTGTCCCTGTTGGTTGGCGCCCTTCACTGAGCTTCCGGACCATCCAGACTTGCCCTGCTGTTGTCTCAACAGCCCAGCACCTCAGGCACCAAGGATCGCTAGCAGCGATCCCGGGCCGCCGTGCGCCAGCGGCCCAAGCCGTTGGGCTGGCTCACCAGGGCAACTACCAGTTGTGGTAGATATAGAGTTATAACCAAGTTATAACTGGGGGGGGTAACTACCAAGCTATATATGTTAACCCAGTTGCTAGGGTCACTACCAGTTATGGACATAACTATAGTTCAGTGGCCTTATAAACCAAGTTATAACTGGGGGGTCCACCTCGTAGCTATGTTCTGATCCGTTGGGACATCAGCAGCGACCAGTTCAGGAGCAGCCAATACTGGTTGGTGGTTTCAACCCATATGAAAAATCTTAGTTGGTGTTTCAATGGTAGCTAATGATACGGGTGTTTCTCAAATTTGGGTCCCGCAGTTATCATCCTTTCTATTGACCATTTGCAGCAATAAAACATGTTTGGGATTCCCCTATTTTGACAAACCACCAACCAGTTGGTAGTGTGTGAATAGCTGCCATCAAGTGACTGTCCATGTTCTCCAAGGTCAATGTATGCTCAAAGCCATAGGACCTGCAGCGGGCGAACCGGGACCGTCAGACATCCGCTGGTTGGCACTGCCAATCGCAGGAAATGACCAGGCAGCAAAACTCCAATGATCGACCATGGGGTTGTGGAAACTGTTCATGAGTTGATGATTAATGGGTAATAATGGTTTATCATGGGTAATAATAATGGGTACTAGTGGCGAATAACAGTATATAATGGATGAGTCACGAAAACGTATTGCAAATCGTGAACCGTCCTGGACTGGCAGAGGGTTCGATTCACAATTTGCCTGTCTCTTGGCAGAAGATTGACAGGTCTTTGACCAATGAGAGTCTGACCTATAAGAAATCTGCCGTAGCCTTGGGAGTAGCTACTCATGGTGAAACTGCAGATGTTTCGTTGCATACTTCTGGGCTAGTCTTAACCATCAATGGGTAAAATGATCATCACAAGTCGATTCATATCATATGATAAGAAATGGGTAAAATCTTCTCAATGGGATTCATATTAAGTCGAGAAGATTCCTGGCATGTCCCACCCGTATCCCATTGAGACGTTCATCTGCGAGAACTTCTCCGAACTCACAGTGTCTTTCACATCGCCGCTAAGATTGATCAGTATCCAAACCATCGATGGCCAAGATAGGGGATGGTAAATAACTGCTGGTTAATGATAGTTAATAGCAATTTATATGTGTCCCCTATAACTGCTTGTTTTCCAAACATGTCCCTGTTGTTCCCTTTCATCTCGGTCATCTCCAATCGATATCGATACCTTTGAAATACTGACATCGCCGGCAGATTTCAGGGCACGGATGCTTTCCCTGGTGTCTGATCAGCTGCAGATCGGCTGTACCTGAACTTGGACTCATCTTGGACTGCAAAAGATCCATTAGCTGTTGCTATTGGTGGTCATTATACTGAGCAGCTGCCATTGTTCATCATTTTCTACGCCGCTGGTGAAGATATTTCAAGATTCTCTCGACCAATCCATTGAATAATCCCTTCCCTGTAAAGGCTAACAAAACCCACCGCACAAAAATCCTGGCTGGGAATCAAAAACAAAATTGTAGGGCGAGATTAGGGAATCTGGCGTGGTTGTGGCTGCCTGCACCTCTGGTGAACCACAAAGCTTTGGCATGTTCATTGATCCATTTTTGGGATTGGGAATGATCTTTTCCGATGTGCCCCTGAAAGTCAGCCATCTTCATGCCTATCAACCGCCATGACTCATGATTGACCATCATCCATCATGGATCATGATGAACCATCAATGATGAACCATTCTTCACTACCAGCATAGACTACAGCCGCCATTATTATATATATGATATGCATATATGTGTATGTAGTGACAATAATTGACCATATATTTTGGCTATACAATTCATTGTCTATATCTTCACCATAGCACTCCTCAAACTCATCAGTAGCCAGCTTTCAACGGCTTCCCAGGATCCCGGACTGTTTGAAGGCGGTCTTCAATGGGTCCAACTGCTGCTTCTGCAGCGCGAGCGCGCGAGGCGGTTGAAAGCAAGACTCGGCTCAGCCGCATTTAGATTAACAATGGTAGATGACAGCTGATGATGGCGGTTGATGGTTGTTGATGGTGGTAAATGGCTAATAATGGTAGATGACAGCTGATGGTGATTGATGGTGGGTTCACAATGGCTCACTGTCGTTGACAAGCTGGCTAATGGCGATAAATGATGGAAAATAATGGTTGATCAATTACTTCCATGATGGGTCTAGAGCTGCTAACTGGTGAATTGTGGCGCCGCGGGTGGAGCAATCATCCAGAAGTCATTCACAAATCTGAAACCAAGCCAGGCTGCATGGCTTTCTTGAACCCCACTTTTGGCGAGCAATTTGAATGCGCTTGTCACATTTTGATGAGCATGATCAATGTTGCCACGAACTGGCGCTACCAAATTCTACAGGCAGCTGGTGTAACACATGAGGTACCTTGGGTCTCAAGAGCTTCCAAGGGGGCTGGGTAGTGCCTGGCAGAGCTCCCGAGAGTGTAATCTCTAGGCCTCAAAGCATCACTTCACCACTAGCTCGTTGACCTCCTCCACATAACTTTATACATATCTACGCGTGGATTTTGCATGTACAGATGTATAATATATATATATATACATATATATATATAGAGTCATTTACATAAAAACCTAGAGATTCAGATTAAAGAATATACAATGATGTATATGTGTCTATATGCTTTGCATAATATATAGATACGTTTTAATTTCATTGATTATTGAGTTTTTGCCAACACGACTTAGAACGGCCAATGGAACACCATATTGAGATTCGGTCTACTAGCTTATGCATTCCATGGACGAGTGAATAGAAATCACCTCTTCTGAGATCAATAACCACTCCATTCATATCATCATATGATGCGCGTGTACTACAGGTGTCCCCACCATACATGTTCCAACCATTGAAGTTCATTACAAATGCATATTTGCAGGTATTTTTGGTCAATATTTCAAGTATAATCTAAAATAAGTAGACTCCAGATAAAAATGCAAACAAAGACTGCTCTGTCCATTTTTTGAATATGAACAGAATTGGTACAGGCTTGAACTCACCCACAGCTAATATCTCTACATCTGCAAGTACAGCTGCTTTCCTACTGGAAATGCGTTTCCAACTCAAACAAGTCTCCTAGTAGGAACGGCGGTGAGTTTATCAATTTGGTGGTTTCTCCAAATCATCCATTAATGATCATTTTTAGCAGTAAACTAGATCCATTTACAGCTAAAAATTATCATTAATGGATGATTTGGATCATTAAGCAGTTAATGATCATATTTTCCAACCGAAACAGCTTTCCAACAGTTTCTAAGTGCTTGTCCAGCTGTTGGGATACCTTCCCAACAGCATTTCGTCATGGCTGCGGTTGCCCCGAGTGGAAGTCCCTGCGGTCGCCCGCCAAAGGTTGGCCCGCCTTAATGCCGTTGTTGACCAAGGAATGTAAACACAAGAGGCGCAAGGCCTGGCACAACAACACCTCTGGGAGAATTCATCAGCTGAGAACAGTCAGCAGCAGTCAATAGTACTTGGATGTAGTCATCCATGATTAGTTAGTAGTGCTGGGATCATAATCATGGCTAGTTACACCCTGTAAGGTAGCTGATAACCCCTAGAAACCATGGGAATTGTGACCACTTACGAGCCGTGGAGGGTGCACATCCAAGTAGGTCATCCATCAACCAACAGTTAGCCATTTAGACAATAGTCTGTTAGTATGTCATCATACTAGTAGTAGACTACATGTTAACTATAACTAATTGGTACTGCTAGTAGGTTAGCATATAGTAGTCGAACCATTAGGCAATACCAACCTATGACATCCAATTCGGATACGCTTAAATAACAACTGAGTATCATGGGGATATGGCGCTCATATCGGGATCGTGGGTCGTCTGCCCTCTAGTGGGGCAGCTTCGCCCTGTGGTTCAACCAACATATCATCCTGCTATAGGGAATCCACACATTTATGTTGGCATAAACACCAGCGATCATCTGAGATATATATAATATATGTAGATCATGAACCAACAGTAGGGACCATGGAGACTTTAAATGTGTTTCTTTTTGGCTCAATGACAGTTACAGCCCGATTGTAGCGAACAAATGTTGGCTAAACATTGACTAAATGATAGTTCGGCATGACCAATTAATGGTTCAGCGAACAGATTTAAGGGTTGGTATGTGGTTCTACTCCGCACCTGAATTTATGGATTTCTTACCTGCAACTGTGGGATGGCCATTGCCACTCAGTGAATGACTGGCTAATCTCTTCTTCCTATTATCAAACCCCGCAAAAAGGTATAAAAACCCGAGGGAGGGTTGGTATTGGCGGAAATTACCTGCAACCAAAACCTAGGGGGAAGAGATTGCTGTTGCTTCCAGCTTGCTGAATGATCGAACCTCAGGTGGAAGTACTCGCATCAGCAGGCGCGGCGCGAGCACAGCAGCGTCTGCGTTTTTCTCGAGTTGAGACGTGCAGTGAACCACCGCCCAGCAAACGAAGCTCCAGTGGATTGACCTCGCTGAGTTCCTGATCCACCCAGCGATTGCACCAGTGTTTGGCGCCTTTGTTCTAGGTAAAAAAATGGCCTATGTTGGATTGCATACAAGTATGACACTATACCAGTGATATGAATATGTGCATATATATAAATATGTATATATATATATAAACATACATACCTGTTTACATAGATAAATAGATATAATATACAAATAGAGATGTATATGTTCATACTACGCATATTGTTTCTATACATAAATAAAAAACATATGCAATATGTCCATGTATCTTTCCCCCAACTTGGCTTCGCACAGGGGCTCCCCCGTGAGAGGCCTCGATTCGCGCCAGGAATGGGAGAGAAGTAGCGGGTTCATAATGGGATGAGGCCATGGAGTAGTAACCCATCAATGAACCAATAGCCCATAAATGGTGGTTTCTCAAAATAGGGAGCCCAAAAAATGGCTGGCTTATTACTATAAATGACTAATATTGGATGATTTTGGGGGGTCTCCTATTTTGAGAAACCCCCAAATGAACCAATAGCCCAGGAGTAGCAGGTTAATAACCCATGAATGAACCAATAGCCCAACCAATCAACAACTACTAACCCATCAATAGTGATGGATTTATGTCTAATTATAAACTACATCAACAAACTACTGATTCAATTAGAACTAGTGATGGATTTCTAGCCATCAACAAATAGTGGGCTAATAACATGTCTGATTATCAACCCACTGATGAATAATTACTCATGATGGGCTGATGCCCACTATTGACCAATCAAAAAGTCACGGTTTCATAACTCATGACTATTCATTGATTGGTGATTCTCTGATTCACCCATCATTAACCCATAATCGCCCAAGGATCAACCCATGAATTGTGGCTGGTCAAGAAAGCAGTCCAGTGAATGCTCAACCAATAACTGGTGAAAAATCAGCAAGTGGTCAACAACTCAATAGTGAATACTGAAAAAAACATAGCATTTTTTCAGCAAGTAAGTCTACACGTGAATAATTCATGACGGAAACAGGTGTTCGTCAATAAGTAAGTGGTTTACAGATCGTTATAGCCAACATGTGAATTTCAATTACCTGCATCGATACTCTCCCACGTGAAACAAAAGTAAGGCAAAACACTCATATATCCTGGTAAACAATGAGTACATATTCTCATGTAAATGGTTATTCCATTTGAAACACAAAGGTTTTCATGTGAATCATCAGTGAAAATCCTGAAAAAGCATTGGCGAAGCGCACGATACCATCCTGACGTCCTGCAGTACAGTACGGAATGAGTAGACCAGCCGTTGCTTCAACTGTCGAGCCGTGAAGCGAATTTTACCCCTATATCTTGGATGGTGGATCACCAGCTGCAAGCGGGAGGGTTAGTTACGGTTAGTTCGTTAACTGCTACTTCTCCTAGCTAAAACTGATAGCAGTTTTATTATCTCAAGGGGTAGACTTAATTTAGTACAACTAGGGGATCGATCACTAGCCACTGGATTGATCAAAGTGTCCAACCATCTGCTTCCAATTCCTGCAAAAAAATCGACGCTGTCGCAAACGGAGCGGCTTGACATCACATTGGACGTCAACCAACTCTTGCGGTCGACTCGAATTCTGAGGAACACTGCAGCTTAAGCAATTGCAGGGTCGCAGCAACAACTTGCATGAAATCCACCTTCACCATCATGCGAGACCTACTTAACCCCTACAAAGATGACATCCCATTTGAGTTACCCCTTTACCATATTAACCACCATTAACTATCATAACAACCATCGATATGAACTAACTGTCAATACTACAAATACCATTCACCATCAAACTATTGAACCCTAGGCTTACCCTGTTTATTGATATTTTCCTGGGCCTATTTTTCGTTGGTCATTGCTGGTCATTGCTGGTCATTGCTGGTCATTGCTGGTCACTACCCATGGATTCACCACGGCTTCGCCGTGGCATCACTGGGCCCGGCACCGGCGGGGCCGGTGCTTACGTCTTGACGCCGCGCTTCTTGCAAGGCGCGCCGCAGCAGCCGAGAGCTGCGCGTGGGATGCAGGGCCCCTTCCTCCTGCGGCGCAGGATGAAGGCTTGGGGAAGGAGTGGTTTCAATGGTGGGTTGATGGTGGGTTCATGGTTGGTGAAAGTGGTTGGTTGAAATTGATTTTCAAGGTTGGTGGAAAATCTTTGTTGGCAAAATGGCTATGAAGGGTTGGTTTAAATGATTGGTGAGTGGTAGGTTGAAGGGTGATTCATGGTTGGCTAAAGGTTGGGGGATGGTAAAATGATTGGATAGTGTAGGGGGAACTTTATACGACTCGTTTTCTGAGGGTCATGTCTTCCGCAACAAGAGCCAGCAACAAAACTGCGAACGACTCGCATTCCTAGCTCAGAAGAAAAGTGAGGACAGCAAATGGTGGTTTCTCAAGCCATAGGGGACCCAAAAATCATCTAGTTATTATATAATCAACCAACCAGTTTGGGGGTTCCCTATAGATTGAGAACCCCATATGAGCAATCACAATAAATGTCGAACAACAGCTCCCGAAGGTGTTGTAGCTTCCCAAATGAAGCTTCGTGATCCAAGCACTTTGGAATCAAGGCATCATCAGCTGCTTCGATCCGCTTTTCTGGACTCATTCCAAAAAGCGGCTTCTTGCTCCCTAACAAGTTTCACCTTTTGCCATGCTGATCGTTAGTGATGGTTCGTGATGTTGATGGTTGATGACGGTTGATGATGGCTAGTCATGGCTGATAGTGGCTAATGATGGCTAACTTGGTTGCTTACAGATCACTGGCTAAAACTGTAATTGTCAGTGGGCATATGGTTCACCAATCAAATCCCAAAAAGAATTAAAAGACTAAGTTAGTAAGCCACCAGCCAACAAAAACTAATTAGTAAGCCCCACCCAACTTGAGTTTCAGTGGCAAGCCACCCAGCTGCTCAACAACAGCACAACAGAGCCCAGCCACCCAGTCGTCTCTCCTTCCCTTTGGCCCAGGTCAATACGCGACTTGCGCCATGCCAGCCATAAACCGGCGCACCGCACAAAGCACTGCAAGCCATGTACTCCACCAGGAGGTCGGGAGCCTCCAGCTGGTCTGGTGTACTCCCCAATGGCGTTTGTGAGTAGTCGGAATGGCCCATGATTGATAGTAGTGGTATTTAGTGGTGATTGATTGATGATGGCGAATGGTAAATAATTGATAATGATTGTAAACCATATCATGCTTGACAATTACCATCACAGTTGAGCATGCAATCACCATCAGTAATCAGCATTAGACTATGTTAAACCATGGTTTGGTGATCCATGATGGTCAATGATTGTGAATGGCAGATCACGAGCTATTGAGCTGGCGAAACTTGGGTGGTGGATATGATGAGCATGAAAGTTGAATTATGCAGTGCAAGATGCCTTGTGCTGGACATGATTCTGTAGCGCTCTGTCGCCAATGATCTATTGTCCATTTACGTACATTCAAAAGAGATAGTCTCTGATAGTGATAACCAGTTTCAACCGACCCACTATTGAATAATGATGATAGCTATCATTACGCGCAGACGCCGTGGTTTGCCCAGAGGGCAAACCACGGCTGGTCCTATCAATTGAACATTGCTCGAAGAATCAGTGAGAAACACTGGCTATACGCTGTGATTTAGAGTTTAGGGTTTTAGGGTTTAGGGTTTGAGGGTTTTAGGGTTTGGGGTTAAGGGTTTAGGGTTTATGATTTTTGCGTTTTAGGGTTTAGGGCTTAGGGCTTCTTGATTCTCAGAGTTTCAAAACAACGGGCCTGGGCAGGGTTTTGAACAGTTGACAAGACTAACTTCTGGGCAGGTCTTGTGCATCCGGGCAAACCATGGAGTCTTGCCGTATGATTAGTCATCGTTCAGCAACAACCATCATCAACCGGCTTGGTGCCACCGTTCTGTAGGTGAGTAGATCGATCAAGATCCCACCAAGCATTGGTTGTTGACTCATTTCCCGTGTGATTTTTCAAAACCTTACCATTCAAAGCAGTACCGTTCTTAACCCATCATTGACAATGATTGTCCATCTTATCAAAGTATGATATTATTAGCGGATGACATTCTCATTCAACCGTAGCGATTGTAGCCATTGGTGTGATAAACAGTTGCTCATTATTGACCACCCACCCCGTTGGTAATCACTTGAAGTACCATTGGTAAACCATTTACCATTTATCATTGACCCACCATATCAAACCATTCCTGAATCATCATCGCTGTCATGATCATCATCATTGTATTTCATCGTTAAAGCGTTGGTTTACCCGTTGGTGATTAATCATTGTCAAACTACCGGCCATGATCAACGACTATTTAGCGCTAATCATTAACCCCATGTGTCATCACTTAAACAGTTCTATGCCAATAGTCCTGACTCAACCTATGGTTACTGACCACCATTCAACTTTAGTATTAACCCAGTTGTCATTGCTTAGCCATTGCTTCACCCATCAACCTCCACCCCTTGGCGGCCTGCTCGCCCTGTGCCGTCTCCCGGTAGCCATCGATCTGAAGCACGCGGCCCGGAAAAAGCATACGGCGAGTCCTTGGGGCGGTGAAGGCTTGGTGGATCTTCGTGGATCTTTTCCAATAAAAATGCTGGTTTTACAATAAAAATGCTGGTACTCACAGAAATGCTGGTTTTACCTACAGAAATGCTGGTTTTAACTATGAAAATGCTGGTTTTAACTATGGAAATGCTGGTTTTAACTATAGAAATGCTGGTTTTAACTATGGAAATGCTGGTTTCACCTACAGAAATGCTAGTTTTAACTATGGAAATGCTGGTTTTACCAATAGAAATGCTGGCTTTACCTACAGAAATGCTGGTTTTAACTATGGAAATGCTGGTTTCACCTACAGAAATGCTAGTTTTAACTATGGAAATGCTGGTTTTACCAATAGAAATGCTGGCTTTACCTACAGAAATGCTGGTTTTAACTATGGAAATGCTGGTTTTACCAATAGAAATGCTGGCTTTACCTACAGAAATGCTGGTTTTAACTATGGAAATGCTGGTTTCACCTACAGAAATGCTAGTTTTAACTATGGAAATGCTGGTTTTACCAATAGAAATGCTGGTTTTACCCACAGAAATGCTGGTTTTAACTATGGAAATGCTGGTTTTACCTACTGAAATGCTGGTTTTACCGAGAGAAATGGTGGATTTACTTTTGAAAATGGCGGATAACATCCGATAACAAACTGGTGGATTTTCAATGGCTACTCTCTAGCAAACTGACCTGATTGCGGTAAAAATCAGCATTTGTAAAGGTAAAAAATGGTAAAACCAGCATAAATGGTGGATATTCCACTTCCAGGTTAGTTTGCCAGAGAGTAATAACCAGCAACAACCAACTCCAACAAGGCTTCGTGATGCACAATCATGGATGATAGGCGGTTGAGGATTCAAAAACTGGTGATAGTGGTGAATGGTAAACTTCCACTCATGAATAAACCGTTCAATTTTACAATGATTAAACATTGGTGAATTGTGCTTCAAAATGCTCCAGACTGAATAATAAACAACAATAATAAGTTCGGCCTATCTACACACATATCACTCATTACAATGATGAAAATCAAGCAAATGGGTAATTCCCATCCAAAAACGTCAACATTGTGGTCTAGCGCGTGTGTGTGTGTGTGTGTGTGAGTGTGTGTGTGCAACAACTATCTTGAGAGCATCTACTAGCCAACAGATCGTGCTTGGACACCACCAATGAACAAGCAGATCCCAACAGCTCTCGATCCATTAATGGATGATTTTGGGGGTCCCCTGTTTTGAGAAACACCCACTTCCCAAGATGTTTATGGCTCAAGTAAGAGACATGGAACCAGTGACAGGATTCCATTTGTGTTGCATGGCAACGCTGGGATGATCCCGGTGAGACCAAGTTTGTTGCTTCGAGCCTGTTCAGAAACCGCTTCCTTTTCAGGGGTATGGCGCAGCAAGTTTAATTAGACCATTTGGAGTCATGATATGTGATGATTGAATTGGACCATCACCAGCTTTGCTTTGAGTAGTAACGCTTCATAAGTTTAAACTATTGTTACTTCATGACTACAAATTCAAGTAGCTCTAGGGGTATGCCGATAGATTGGCTGATGAAAATGGTTGTTCTATGAGAAACCCCCGCGCAAGTTCACCATCAAAAACCATCACTACTTGGCTGATGTCACCGTCATATCAAAATTAGTTGGTCAATCTCAAGGTGCATCATGTGCACATAAGGGGCGCCACCCATACCTGAAAACGGCATTCTTGGGATACCACGACACCCATCCAGCGAATCGTTTAAGCCACCGATGTCAATGGTGATAGATCGAAGCAATAGGACTGTTCCACCAGGACCGTAGCTGTTGGGAAACCACCATTGATTGATACTAATTTTGAAAAAGCAAAAGTTCTTGATACACACTTCTGCAATGCCTTTGCTTCACACGGGTGAATTGTATTTGTGGTGCCTCTCCGCTGGCATTCCAAGATTCTTCACCCAAACCAATTGACCGACGGAGAAGCCAAGGCCCAGTTCTGACCGCCTAGCCACCAGATTGGGAGACCAGATTTGGATGGCGGGGCCAGACACAAAAGTTGACAATGGGTACCCAGTCATGGATCAGATTAGTACAGATATCAAATGATATCATATAACATATCATATATATAATATTGTTGCTACCCATTTTTCAGGGAACCAACTGATTGAAGGGGGTCACTTGATGGCCAAATGGGCACACTTCTCTTGATCTCTCCGACCTCTCCTCAAACACCCAGCCATCTTAGTTGCCATCGTGGTTCCATCTCGAGCTTTTGCTATGCGCTAAAGTCATATGTGTCACAAATAAAAAGTGAACGTTTGGCAAGGGACCAATACACATCACTTGTGATGCTGCTGTCATGCCTTTTACACCTGGTTTCAATACTCAATACCACAACTTGGACCCAGATCAATAGAAACCTGTAAACGCAGAACATGAATGATGACACTGAACAAAAATACGTTAAATCATAAACAGGATAATCAGAAGTACACCAAAAAAATAGATGAAGGTAAATCATGAGGCTGTGGGTCCCCGATTCCCCAGATCCCATAAATGACCAGTCACTAGTCGAGCTGCTGTTGGGTTACTACAGGGCACCCCTGGTAGCTCCAATTGGCTCTCCCATGAACTGAGCTCATTAGATCCCTCCCAACCAACAGCCAGGTTGATCATGGCGCATCCCGACGTTTGTAAGTTTTCTATCCTGTTATATAGATGTAAGCTCGATAATTTTCTTCCATTCTCAGGCATAGAGGTCTATCCCTCGCACCACGTGCATGCGAATACAGAATGATGAAATCTTTACAGATCATGTGAGGGTTGGTAATCGGCTCGAAAGGTGGTGGCAAAAACGAGTGAGCTATGTTGCTCAACCGCAGCCAACCAAGCCGTCTCTGCCGAAGTCAAATCATCAGCGTCCAAGACCGCAGCCGATTCCCGTTGCAGTCGGTCACTGATGGAGGCCAAAGCGGCATCCAAAAGGGCTTTACACATCAAGCTAGGATACTCCTTAGCTGAAGCTGTGCGAAACTGGCGATTCAGCCAATCATATCCTCCAAGATGGGTGGTCGGTCTCGACGTAGTGGGGGACTCACCATGTGCGAGAAACTTGGAATGAAAGGCTGGCAATCCAGCACTGCGCAGTATAGTTGGTTTGATGGCACTCGAGCCATACCTCCATTGTTCAAAGGTGAACATGCGCGCCGAGGGCATCTTCATCATGTAGTTCAAAGTCACCGCCGTTGCCCAAATGCTAGCATGGCTTTCATCACGTGGAAGGGCAGGATGCTCTGTGACACCAGCTCCTCCACGAAGAAGAGCTGCCAACTCAAGACGGAGTCCACGCCACATCAGAGAAGTTCCTGTCCTCAATTGACGGATTTCGGCCAAGTCCAAGTACTTGAGGCCCCAGGGGCGACTTCGACTTCTCAAGGGACGAGGACCACCTTCATGCTGCAGATGTCTGGCACTTGTCCAGGTCTCACAAGGAGGACCGGCCAAAGTCAAGCCCACCGCACCTTTCTCACATAATTGCAACATCATGTCAAAAGGTCGGCCCATGATGTTGCACAACGTGGCATGGATGGCCGTGTCAATGGCCAGCAGGTGCACCCGAAAATGGGGCAAATGCTTGGCGGCCAATTCAGACAACCACGAATGGCAGTCACCTTCTCGACGACGACCGGCAAACAAATGCAGAATGTAGAGATGCAACTGTCCCTGCTGATCTCGTACAAGCGGCACTCCCGGAAGGGTCGGCAAGTCCACAATCTGGCGTGAAGTGAAGGCATCAGGCAGAGGTTCACGAAGCTGAGGCAATCGACCATCTGGGTACGACTCCAAGAGATGAGGCACCAGCTCAGGCTCAGTCTCATGGGTCAAACGCTCCTGCTGGTCAAGCAAAGCACCCAGAGGAAAACACGAAAGAAGCTCCAAGAACTCCTCTTCCACATAGGTGATCACATCGGGGTCCTCAAAAGCCTGCAAGAAGTCATACATGTAGCGCCGTCCCCATAAGCAAAAAGCCCAAAGCGCCGCAGTATCCTCTGCAGGAAAGTTGTCCACAAGCTCCAGCCACACAACCTGCAAACTACCATCAGACGGAAAGGGAAAGGTATGCGCGGCAATCCACTCTGCAGTCACTTGCTCGATGAGTAGCCGAAGGTCAGGTAGCACCTGTTCAGGAAGGTGTTCAGGGTAACCTTGACGAGTCCATTCTTGCTGCCAAGCGGTCAACTGAGCTGCATGGTGGCGTTGCCAACAGGTCTCAGTGAAGGGTAACTGCGGCCCATAGACCGGCTGAGCAGGCAAACGTTCCACACAACGAAGGTGATCGGGAACATCGGAAAGAGCACGAGGAATGGATTCCAAAGGCAAAGGGTCCACATACTTCTGAAGGACAAAGAAGCACCCATCAGGAGAAGCTTGTGATCGACGAAGATGCTGCTGTAATCGTTGCGTAGACCAGTAGCAAACGCCACAGGCGCGACATGTGGTGCTGTCCATAAATTTCCTCTCTTTACTGAGCCATCCATGGGCACGCCAGCGGTGTGCTGCACACGCCTGGACAGAGGCAAAAATAGAGCCACAATCCGAACAGACGTGCTGCTGTTGAGCAAGTGGAGCATCATCGGAGGCTTCAGCAG
>VSDK01008515.1:645502-688265 GCA_009767595.1 Symbiodinium kawagutii
CAGGATCCGAAAGGCGAAGTTGAGCCGACAGACAGGACCGGACCATCCATTGATAGCCATCTCGAACTTCATGAATCGATTGTTCCTGAAGCAAAACCCGCTTCATCATGTTGCGAAGGGCTTGCCCATCACGAACAGTCGTAGTGGACATCCATGCGAAAATGGCCTCAGGGGAGAGGTCAGAACCACATAGGGGATGAGAGGAGTCCTCACTGCACCACCAACGCAAACCATGTCGAAGAGCTTGAAGCCAAGACTGGGAAGATTGGGCATCTTCCGCAGAAAGCGTGGCCATGAAGTCCCAAGTAGCGGTGTGGGCCATCTGCATTGCCAAGAGCAAACGGTGCTTCGACAAACGCATTGCCAAAGTGGGCAGCTTCCACGTTGCGCGAAAGGCGGCATCAGTTTGAGCCTGAGCTGCTCCATGGTGTTGATGACAAATACTCCGCTGCCATCGGACCAATTGACCTTCCACCTGACGGTAAAGGGTTGGAGAGAGCAAAGCCCAGGCACCACACCCGTGAAGCATGATAGGAACAATAAGGGACTCAAGCAACTGCAGTCTCAAATGAGTTGGGATCTTCCTGTTGAAAAAGAGCTTGCGAGAAAGTTGCCGATACGCCAGCCGGGCCTTGGCAAGGCGTCCCGTAATCTCTGCCTGGAGGCTGAACGATTGCGCGAATGTCACTCCCAAATGTTTGTAGGAGTCTGTCAAATGCAAGGTTGCTCCCGATGACAAAGTCAAAGAACAGTACTCCTCAAACATGAGTTGTCGCCTAACTTCAGTCGCTCCGGGTCCACGCAGTTGTACCACGGCCTCCGTCTTCCCTGGCTGGAGATTCAATCGTAGACCGAAATGACGAAAAAGCTGGACCACCTTCGGGACCAAGCGCTGCAGAAGTGGCGAAATCGCTGTCGCCGAAGAGGCGATGAGCGGCAGCGCCACATCGTCAATCCAAGTGAGGCAAGGTACCGGGAGTTCAAGACGAGTAACTGCAGTATGGATGTCCGGATCCTCATTGACAAGCTCCATCAACTGTGCCAGTATCACACTCATCAGTCGATTGAAGACTAAGTCAGCAATCGGTGATCCTGGTCGACTGCCTCTCAGTGTGTGACTGAAAACTGGCTCTTCCGCATCTGGCCCTGGAAGCCAGAACCATGTGTCCAAATGGACGTCCCGGAGCACCCGTAGAGTAGCTGCAGGCAAACTAGTTGAGAATTCTGCACTATGTGGGTCAATGGCATCAGTGAGCTGCTGGACATCCAATCCTTCCTCTTCAAGAATCTGGCAAAGCGCCTCTGTCAGAGGTCCTCCAGGGCCTAGTACATGTTCTCGAAGGAGAGAATGGAACGCGTGGCGTACATCCAAGAATAAGACTGCTTGTGACAGTCCACGTTGTGTTGCAGCCTGTCCAAATGCACGCAAGTGAAGCGTAGCAAAGTGGGTCTGCTGTCGGGCGAACCCGCCCAACTGATGTCCAAGCTTCAAGTGCTCCACCACCGGCATAGCCATCCGGCGTAAGACTGCATGAAACAGCTTGCTGATGGTATTCATCAGCATGATGCCTCTGACGTTGGTCAAAGTGACTGGGCCTGCTTTCTTTCCAATTGAGCACAAGGCTCCTCCTTTGTTCTGAATAGGTTCTGCCGCTAGAACCCACATTTTCAAATACAATGCATAGAAAGCACTGGAGTGTTGGGGCATCAAGGACTTGATGACATCAATGGAGATGCGGTCAGGGCCAGGGGCGCGGTGAGCCTTGGTCCGCAAAGTGGAAGCTTCCAAAAGCGAACGGCTCGGGAGAGCATTCAAAGGGGTCACCAGCGTCCTCCAGGGCCTGAAAGCTCGATAAACTTAATCAACCATGGTCTAAGCATCAAACCCAGGTTGTGCCCAAACCCCGCCATGCATGGCGCCACCGATGGGCACACCGCAACGGCAGCACTGCCTGGAGCAGGGATGGGGACGCTCGATGTGCTGCGCTGGGCCGGCCTTCCTGGAAGTGGTGCCGACGGGGAAATGACGAGCAACAATGGGGATATACCCAAGAGCTACTGGTGATGATGATGATGATGATGATGATGATGATGATGATGGTGTTTGATGATGATGATGATGATGATGATGATGATGATGATGATGATGATGGTGTTTGATGATGATGATGATGATGATGATGATGATGATGATGATGATGATGATGATGATGATGATGGTGTTTGATGATGATGATGATGATGATGATGTTGATGAGAATGATAAGGGAATCGTCCTGTAGCTTCAGGTTCACACTGCTGGTTGTTTGGGGTGTCAAGCTGCCAGCTGGATCTGTGGCTAGGGCTACCACCATTGATGGACCATGGCCACACCCATCAGATCCCAGCTGCTTGTTGTTGCTGCTCCTTGACTGGGCAACCACCAACCATCAACGATATCATGATTGGTGGTTCACATGTGTCAGATTTTTTGAAATCTTCGAACTCGTTGATACTTCCCTGCAAACCGAAGCTCTGGTGAAATCAGCTCAGAACCCAGACCATCACCGCCACCGTTTGGATTTTGAATTCACAAACATCAAACATCAATACCTAACGAATGGTCAAAATAACCATCAAAAATGCTTAGCCATGAAAACTATCATACAACATCAAGTAAGTGGTGATGATTCACTGTAGTTGCTGATTTACCCATAGGGGGGATTTATCAACAAATGGATCTACCATGATCTACCATTTGTACGCGATAGCAACCCTCTATCAGTTTCAATCAACCATTATCAGCCATTCATTCCTTAGTATATACCCTGTAGTTGGTTATCACCTCCCATACTTACCAACTATCAACCATTCATTAATCAACCATTATTAGCCATTCATTGGTTTGCAGTAGACCATCTGGTTGCTCATAATCCCCTATACTTAACCATGATTTGTTAACCATGAATCAAGCATCAACCATGATTCATTAACCCTAGAGTTGGTTATAATCCTCTATAGTCCAGCACTATTAACCATTCATCAACCATTCTCAGCTATTAATTGGTTAGTAGTTGGTTATAATCCCCTATGGTTATAATAGTAGTTGGCTATTAATTGGTTACAATTGTTAATTGATTAATTAACATCCATTAGTAGTTGGTTATATATATCATGTTATAACCCCTTATAGTTCAGCATTATTAACCCCATATTGGTCATTATTAACTATTAACCATTAATTAACCATTTGGTTGGTAGTTGGTGATAATCAACCATTAATACTTAACCATTAATCAACCATTGTCAGCTATTAATTGGTTATTTACCATTGATCAATCATTGTTAACCACTATGGTTAACCAGTGCTGACCCTTCATCAACCATTCTTAGCCCTCATGTGGAGCATGATTCAGCGAGACCATCGACTCCGCGACCGATCCTCCAAGCAAGGCAGCACCGACGTCTGCAAATGTCTGAGATGCCAAGCATTGGATTAGCTGGCTAGTTAGTGGTTAAATAATGGTTCAATGATGGTTAAATGATGGTTCAGTGATGGTTAAATCATGGTTAAATGATGGTTCAATGATGCTCAAATGATGGTTCAATGATGCTTAAATGATGTGGTTCAATGATGGTTCAATGATGGTTCAATGATAGTTCAATGATGCTTAAATGATGTGGTTCAATGATGGTTCAATGATGGTTCAATGATAGTTCAATGATGGTTAAATGATGTGGTTCAATGATGCTTCAATTATGGTGAAATGATGGTGAAATGATGGTGAAAATGATGGTTAAATGATGGTTCAATGATGGTTCAACGGTGGTTAAATGATGGTTAAATGATGGTTAATTGGTTCAATGATGATTAAATGAAAATTCAATTATGGTTAAATGATGGTTAAATAATGGTTAAATGGTTCAATGATGGTTCAATGATGCTTCAATTATGGTGAAATGATGGCTAAATGATGGTTCAATGACGGTTCAACGGTGGTTAAATGATGGTTAAATGATGGTTAATTGGTTCAATGATGGTGGTTAAATGATGATTAAATGATGGTTCAATGATGGTTCAATGATGGTTAAATGATGTGGTTCAATGATGGTTCAATGATGGTTCAATGATAGTTCAATGATGGTTAAATGATGTGGTTCAATGATGGTTCAATGATGGTTCAATGATAGTTCAATGATGGTTAAATGATGTGGTTCAATGATGCTTCAATTATGGTGAAATGATGGTGAAATGATGGTGAAAATGATGGTTAAATGATGGTTCAATGATGCTTAAATGATGGTTCAATGATGCTTAAATGATGGTTAAATGATGGTTAAATGATGGTTCAATGATGGTTCAACGGTGGTTAAATGATGGTTAAATGATGGTTAATTGGTTCAATGATGGTGGTTAAATGATGATTAAATGATGGTTCAATTATGGTGAAATGATGATTAAATGATGGTTCAATGATGGTTCAATGATGGTTATATGATGGTTAAATATGATAGATTAATCAAAAAACTGTTAACATGTATTAATGAACTACTTATCACTATGAATCACCACTATCATCCTGAACAATCCTCCTTATAGGGTCAAATCTCCACTTAATCAGTGGAATATTGGTCAACATTCGCTGGCGAATGACTAATGGTTGAATATTTGCTACCGTGACGAGGACAAGTTGGAAGGTGCTAGTGATTAGTTCGAGACTGCTACTGATCATGGCTGATGGGTCAGGTCATTGCTGGCAGGGACGCCGGTCACATGAATTGATTTTTTGCCATCCAATTTGGTGAATTGATGAATTGATTTTCAATGGTGAATCGATCCTTGAGATTATCAATAGTTAATAACCAATAGTACATCAAATAGTTTTGAACGATGTTGATTTTTACTTCATGGACCGTACATCAATAGTGATTGTTTGCTGCATCGACGGTTCTTGTTCTTTGCTTCATAATTGATGCGTTTTGCCGTTGATTGATTTCCCATCTACGGTTAGCAAGTAGGGGGGCATCACCAATAAGAATCATCAAAGGGAATACCCTTGCCAGGTTTGCTTCTGGCTAATAAATCCTATTGAAATTAACCATATTTGAACATTCAATCTTTCATGATGGCATAAGGTAGAACTAGTGCTTTTTTTAATAGGAAATAGCCCGGCAATTTGACCCGGAGTGGCTCCTCCTTTTCTCTAAAAAAACATGCTTGGTGTGGGATAGTAAAGCTCAACCAATCGGGTTTGAGATCTATGATGAAGCACCATATGAAAAGCCAAAAAAGTGCCACCGATTTCTGATCAGATGTGGCGTTGTCTATTGCTATGGATCTCTTTTCCTCAACAGATTGCTTGGCAGTCCTGGTCCCCGACTTCTGGATTGACGTCATCCAGCTGGTCCTTAAGTACCATTGGTACTAGCCACCAGCTATTGAATGTTATTCCCTGGTGACTTCAATCAGATTTTGGGTGAAGATCTTCTACAGTGTACTGAGGTGACCCAATGACCCAGACTTCACCTCCACCACTCTGGAGGTCTGGCTTCGCAAGCACGGCTGGCTTGCGCACCACGCTCAAGCTTCGGTCCTGTGCTCGGATGACCGCGATAATTCGTCTTGAAAATCCTGGTTGACTGTGGAGAACCGAGGCATTTGAGGGGCCACACAGGGAGCGGGCCAGGATGGGGGCATGATGTCATGGAGTGGGAATACCGCAGTCTTGTCCGGTCGGCAATAATTTGTGTTTTTCATTTAGAAAAATGGATCAAAATGGATCAAAACGGATCAAAATGGATCAAAATGGATCAAATTGCTTGTATAAGTGCGATTTGTGTTTAGCAAGCTGGATCAAAATGGTTCAACTGACCAGTTCATAGTAGAGAACTTGCCTAGATACAAATTATACTCACTGGTTCATTGAGCTTGGAAGTGAGACAGTACTTAACACCTGCAACACCTGGAACTTCTGAACTCTCTCCTGACTCTCCTGGATGCCTACGCATTGCTGGGCGCTTTGCGCTCTGCTCACACGGCTCGGGGGTGGCGCGATGAGCATGGTTGGCGTGGTCCAGGGAAATCCCCAGCAATTCTATGAGCCAAAAGACACCACCGAAGTCAATGGCAAGAAAGTGGCTCTGCAGAGATCACGACGCAGAGATACCTGGTGTTAAACTACATGGATGATGCTTCTATTGAGAAATGGTGCCTCTCCACATCCATGTTTAGCCAAGGGTAACGATCTTCATCCACTGGTACATCAACCCCCGGAAAAATCCCCAGCCTTTCTAGATGGCGAAACCCATAGGCTCTGGAAGATGTTCAGCAAGTAAATCCTTTGTTCTATCACTACTAGCAATAGCTAAGTGTCATGGTAATTGATATATATATATATATGGATATAGAGTGAGTGGTTGGTAGTGAATGGTACTGACATACAGATTAAGCTTCGTCTCCTTTCAGCGCAGCAAATGGTAGTGAACTAATCGACTACTAATCACTGAATTCGTAGCGATTGGCACATGAATATCAACTACCCAATAATAAACCACCATGGACTACAATCACTACCCAAGCATCAACTAGCCTGGCAATGAACCAGTTGTAAGCCGTTAAATCTTGGACAATTCATACCAGTTTGCTACCATCGATTAAGTACCATGAATTAGCCTCATGAACTACCTATGGATCGTTGATGAGAAATTACATCTCTGAGATGCTATGGGACCCACATCCACAAGACTTAACCATCCAGTGGACCATCTCATGAGTTCCAGCTTTTAACAAATTAGGATCTTCAGCATAGAATACAGGAAGCAAACCTCAATGATGGTCAATGATGGTTAGTGGGACATGCTGATGGTTGATCATGATGGTGAAAAATGAACAATGAGACATGTTAATGGTTGATCATCATGGTGAAATATGGTTAAGAATGGAGAATTATGGCCGAAATTGGCCGATGCACGTTGAACGATGGCTAACAGCTGGGGATAGCTCACAGGGGGGTTTCTACGAATCATCAGCACTTTTTCCTGAGAAAATGGCTGCTGTCACAGCGTCAATGTGAGGACGATGTTGGGGTGTGGCGCTGGATCCAATGTGACGAATGGAAGATCCGGTTTATTGACAGCTGGGCTTTCCAATCGTGCATCTATATATATATATATATATACTTATATATTTATTTACTTATTTTTCTAAATACAAATATAAACATGAATACACATATATAAATATAAATATAAGTATAAATATAAATATATATAATGTATACATGATGCGTGTTTCGTTCCTAAATTAACCTATATAGTTCCTTATTGTTAAATTCTTGGTTGGATATCCCCAGATGTTAATCATCATTGACCTAGCTACTAAACGCTGGATCTCCCATGACGCCCAATGCTCCCAAGCTGTGAAAACGCCAGCCCCCGCCACATCAGAGCCGAGCCTCGTGAAAAGGTTTCTGGTCATCCATCATCTCCTCTTGGGGTCGTCCATGAGAACAGGACTCATGAAGTCGAACCACATGTGTCAAGCTCACGCGTGTGCGGACATCATCGTAGCACAATACATCGTATAGCATACGTGTAAATATGTGTGCATATGTAAATATATATATATATATACACGCACTTATCTATTTAGTTATTTGTCTATTTATTTATGCACATACATATCAATAAACCTACATATATATATTACTCATCGTAGTGTTCATTGTGTATTGTTTTGTAAGACTTACAAACGCATCGGGATCTGCTCATGATGGGTGTCACAGTTTCAAAGTAGTCAAGGTGATGGTTGACTACAAACATGGTAGTGTTTTTACACCGAAGAAAAGATTTTATCATGGTTAACGAGCAACAACATCATCATCAACAACAACATCATCATTCATTTCATTCATTCATTCATTCATTCATTCATTCATTCATTCATTCATTCATTCATCAATCATCAATCATCCATCATCAATCATCACCCATCACCAACCACCAATCATCATAAATCATCGCCCTTTATCATCAATCATCATCAAGCATCATCAACCATCAACCATCATCTTCATCAATCATCAACCATCATCCATCAATCATCAATCATCAACCACCATCATTACCCCACCACCCCTCGCTTTTGTTCATCCAACTACAGCTGCTCCTGCACTCGCTCGAGGCAATGCGCGGAATCTCTGCTCTGCGCCGTGATTTCATCCTGACGCCGTCGCTGGCGACGCTGCCACGGTGGAAATCGCGATGGAAACCAACGGCTGTGTCCGGGATTTGCCGGAACCTGTCGGTTGACGGTGTTGTTCAGGTACAACAAGTATGACTTGATCTGGTGTAGTCTCATGGTACAACAAGTATGACTAGATCTAATCCATAGCTGTTCATCATACAACAAGTAGAACCACTTAGTTGATCATATAACTTAATATAGCTGGTGATGGTAGAAACACAGTTGAACCCATGTCAAACTGTGTGTCAGAATCCCTGCCAGTCTTCTTTTGTCAGAACCAACCGACATCAAAGTAGATGTATATGTACATGAGGTTGTCCATGAAAGGCGGTACCCCTTAATCAACCAAAAATGATCACTATGATTCCAAAAGCTGGCAGTTTTCGGGGTGCACCATTCAGTTGAGGACTACACAGCTGGTACACCATTTGATTGTTGATCATATCTGTTGACTACACTCACGTCAACGAATATGTCAGACTGCGTTCAAGTTGCTGGAGTTCCAACCACACAAAACCGCAACGTGGCAGCTGTAGCTCCCGTTTCCCCCCAACGGATAGCACGGGATACCCTAACCAACAAGGGCTGCCAAGTAGAGCCACATCCCGAGCCTCCAATTTGAGCAGCTGCTGAAATTCCTGCGAGGAGTGAACCGGATCACAAGGCTACCCTCTGGGACACGAATTTGGTGGAAAGCTTGTGGCAAACTGCTAACCAGGTTGAAACTAGCCACTTGTGAAGGACAGCTCACCTAGAAGTGAAAAGAATTACAACCTGGTTGAGGATTTGGAAACTATGCACGGCGGGAAGCAAGGGGTCTTAGAGGAAGGTGGCTCACAACCGACCAGCATCCATTGACATGGCACCTCGCTATTCTTAAGCATGATTGATTAGCCACTGTTAAGTAGTATAGTTGGATTTCAACGGATTTCATGTTGGATCATATTATCGTTACTCTTCTGGGAGATCAACCTTGCAAGCTCGGAAATTTGGTAAAGTCTCTGTTTTTCCCTCTCCTCGACAAACGTCTTGAGATTAAACAAACTTATGTTGCCCCTTAAAAGCTCAGGAGACCTGATGCCCACCGAGAAGTGTATCATGGTAAAAGAAACCTGCATCATTAAACCTCCCCTTGATCAGCCCTTATTGACCATTGGTAGCCATCATCAATCATTGGTTGCCCGGTGGTTGGAAGGGAGCGGGCGAGCCAGGGGCATCGTTGCCCCAGGATCGAGCCGCCATGGGCCATGCCGGCCATCGGTCCTCGGACTGAATCTTCTCGTTGAGGTCATGGGCCAAGTTGATGTAGACTTCCAACAACGGATGCGCAGACCTGGACGTCAGCGATGCGACTTCTCAGTTGCCATGGCAGATCCAGCAGGATTTAGCAGTACCTGCCAGATTCATGGTAATTCACCAGCTATTTGTGGCTAAACTAGCTGGTAGATCCATTGATGTGGTGGCTAGTCACCAGCATTTAGCATGGTTTGAGCTGGATCCGCTAATAGGAGATGGTTGATCTGATCGGTGATAAATGCTACACAGGCACGCATGCATCCATATAGATTATAATAGGTTGATTAGTATGTTTATATTCCGTATATACATATGATAGATCACGCATGATTGATTTGTATTGGTGTAGTTACAGATTATAAATCCACCACTGTAGGACTCCACAGAAATCACATAAACAGACACATGTGTTGATATAACACACATGTAGCCATGTGTATAAAATAACATTACATAATAATCATCTTTGAAATCAGATGGCTTCTAGCTGGTATGAATTCCTCCATGGTCATCCACTCCCCGTTTCGCTTTTGCTGACACCGCCCTGGTTGGCCCCAAAAAAAACGCCGCGAAGGTCCTCCACTGGGTCCCGCACTGGGCGTTTTTGAACTTGGGGATGTACTCCATCATCTCCTGGGCCCAGGGAGCCGGACGTAGTAGACCCCAAAGTTGTGGTTAGGTTTTTTACTATAATAGTAACCATAGTAATGACTATAACTATAAACTTTACTTTACTATATATAATAAGGTTATCATCTCAAAGTTACAGTAATATATGTATATAATAGTATAGTGATATATTATAGTAAAAAACTAACCATAACTTTGAGATGATAACCTTATAATGGTAATATTTACTAAAATGATAACTTTGAGATGATAATAATTATAATCTAAAATGATAATTATAAAGTTATAGTAATAGTTACCTCTCAAGGTTTTTTACTATAATAATAGTAATAACTTTGAGATGATAATCTTTTATAGTTATAGTAATATATATATATGTAAATAAAATAACAATAATGATGATAATAATGCTAATAATAATGATAATGATGTATAATAATAGTAAGAATAGTAATGACAAAAATAATAGTAAGGCTATGGGTCAATATTGACCAACCAACTAATGGGGGATAATAACCAACAGAAACAAAAGTTGTGGGAAAACAATGGTGAATGATGGGGGAACCAGGGGTACGGGGTTTTGACCCACAGCCATAACTTACGACTATTGGATGATAACTGGGGGCACCCCTCTGAGAAACACCCGAATCTGTTGCATCGAAGGACTAGGAGATATGTATGCTACACCATGGCGATCTCCTGACAACAAACCAACAATCATTACAAACAGACTTATGTCCTGAGAACAGGTGATTGTAGTGGTTGGTAAAAGAAAGTACCTTGCCAATTATTCATCAACTAGGAACATCTATATAACACTGTCACAACCACTTGATTTTTCATTTGGTATCATTTATCATAAATCAATCATCTGAGATGCCTCTCACATCATAAATTAGATCTATGAATCTATAACCGGATGTGCCTAATTTGATATATAACCATAATAATGGTTATGGGATCTCGAGAATTTCTGTGAGATGTACCATACCTCAGGCGTATACGGGCGGCGCTGCAAAGCCAGGTTGCTGAGGCACTCTTCACGTTGTCCTGGTGGCAATGGAAGCGCTGACCACGCGAACCGGTACGGTACGGTGATGAGGGGCGCATCCCCACTGGTCGTAACTGAAGACATGAGCCGCCCTGCGGGTTTGTTCGGGGTTGGTTCACTCACCTTACAGGGTGACTTAGTATCTTAATGTCACCCAGATATGACCAGTATGAACAACAACTATCAACAAATCGTTGATATGACCATTATGAACTATCAACCCTCATATCTTGTATATGACCATTGTTGATTATCATCTCAAAATCATTTACTATTATCAACAACTATCAACCCTCAGAGGCTACCATGGTGATATCCTGGCTCCTAGTTGCAGAGCTGAGGTTGTGCACCGAGTCTTGGGGAGAACTTGAGCTTTGGTTGACAAACCACTCGGCAAAGCAAGGGGTCGCGGCTGCACACACGACCCAACATGTCGGCTGATAACATGGTCACCCGGTCTGAGTTGTTGGCTTCAATGTTGACCCAGGATTAATAAGCCCCAGGTTGATTGATTGGGGGGTTTACCATTTAAATGGGAAACCAAGGCTTGTGGGGGATACCCCCTATTGATCAACCAGGGGATACCAGGGGTTTATTAATCCTGGGTAGACATTAGGGGACATGGCGAGACTGGGAGTCGAGTTGGGACAGCAGGAACCAGTCTGCTGATAACATGGGATTCGTCCAGTGGAATGACTGCCCAACCTTCCGACGACGTGCTGGAAGCTGTGCCACGACCGGGCATCCGCAGTTTCTCCCACAACCTGATAACGTGCTGAATAGCTGAAATATACTCGGCACTTGTGTTGATTGATCAACTGCGAATGGACTTTGATACCTGGAGATGTCCGTCTGATTGTTGATCCATAATGCTTCAATGAGATACTGTTAAAGAATCAATGCACATAATATCCAATGATCCCAATGACTCTGGAAGACCATAGCGGATGTTTGAATTACTTCCCAAATATCATTGCTTTGCCGTTTTGAGTTATATATCACGTCAGGAACATTTTCCACTTCCGGCAAGGAAACCTGAAAACTGCCAATTTGGCTGTCCAACCAACACTTTAGATGATCAAGAACCAGATACGAATGGCTGTTTCTTCATAACCACCCAGGCTCCAAATGCAGAACTGAATGCATAGCAGTCTGTATGTGTCTGGTTGGTGGTTGAAGCACCCTGCTCAAAAATATTCTCGTCGTCAATCAACCAACCATATCCAGTTGTGGGAAAAATAAAGAATTTGAAACAAACCAGCATCCACTGTAGTTCATAGTAATTAATCATGATCCACCCCTTTTAGCAAGCAGGCCACGTATATCTGTACTAGTAATCATGATATTTTTAACCATCCCTAACCGATATCAACCATCAACCCATTCTCAAAACAACCACCTAGTTCTTTCTGTCCAATACATTGATCACTGGCAGTGTGATTTTCGGCTCACAACTTGGCTGCTGTTCCTTTTCGGAGTAGGTTTGTTGGATGGCCCGGGCTTTCTCCTGAAGCGGTTGAGCAAGTAGAATGGTCATAGCTACATGATGCTACACGGGGTTTTCTCTAAATGGGAAACCCCCCAAAATGAATCGTTTATTACTCAAATTACACAAAAAAAGATGATTTAGGGTACCCCCTTGCAAGAAACAACCATATTGTGTACAAAAATGGCGCATGTATATGATATATAAATCTATCTATCTATCTATCTATCTATCTATCTATCTATCTATCTATCTATAGCATAGTATATAGCATAGTATATGCATAGGAATCAGACTACCGAGCAGGCTGTTGAAAAATTGATGTGCTTACACCTGATCTTTGACGGCTGTTTGTTGGTTTGGGGTATGGTTTTGCATGCAGACACTGATCCGAAAATGTGCCGACGTTCGGGTTGATCGTTGCAGCTGGATCAGGAACTCGGGCTTCATGCTAAGCCATTGGGCTTGATCAACGAACATCAACGAAGCGGTATCAATTAGAATAGCTGAGTATGATCATTTGGTGGTTTCTCGAAATAAAGGTACCCGAAAAATGGTTGGTTTATTACTAATGATGATTAATAATGGATGATTTGGGGGGTCCCCTTTTTTGAGAAACCACCATTTCACCCGAAGCTCCATGGAAATTTCGCAACAACGAGGCACCACCAGTTCCCCGTGATGAATCGTCATGGCAAACCCGGCTGCTACCGTTTGATCCGCGACCATAATCATCATCATTCATTGAGAATTAAGAACCATCAATTAACCATCATTAACCACGATTAATAATCATTGGTCATCAGTCATTCATGATAATTTGTAATCATTCATAATCATCAACCCTTGCTTCCAGTTGAAAACCAAACGAGAATAATCATTTATCATATTTAACCACGATGATGAAATCACCATGTATTCATGATTAATTAATCGTCATTAACCATTGACTACCATCATAAACACCATCATAAACACTATCATTCATCATCACAACACCAACTGGTGATGATCATCAACCATCATGAACATGATAAACAATCAGTAATCATCAATCATAACCATCATCAATCATCAACCATGAAGCATCATCGATCATGAACCATCATTAACCACTATCAGTAACCATCATCAATCATGAATCTTTCACACTGTGGTGAATCAACTGGTCGTTATCAACGAGTCCTGGCACCCACAAACGGCTCCTGTAAGGTAGCGCCCAACCTGTCCATGCACAGATCTCGAATCTCCTGGAACACTCGGCGGGTCGGAACTGCTGGCTGAGCTTAGCGAACCACGCGGAGACGAAGCGGAGACGTTCGCGGGCGGAAGATTCATACGACTAGTGTTTTAACTGGTGTATCTTGTCCAAAAGTTGTGTTTTAACTGTTTTCCAACGTTCACTTCGTGTTCCTAGATGTATCATTTGCTAGGGGTGTTCAACTGATCACTTATGACACCAACATGCGACTTGTGTGTTTTGGAATTATAAGTTTCTAGGTGTAACAAAAAAGAGGTGTTTTTGTTGTATTGAGTTGGCTTATTGAAGCACTGATCGATGTGTACATGTATATAAAAGTACATGCCTGGCTGGAAATATAGTAAACTACAAGAGAGCTAATTGTATGTAGCTATACAATGCTATAGAATGCTATACATATTATCTGAATATACAAGGAGGGAGACGATAAGAATACCAAACTCTCAGGAAGAAACTCTAGAAACTCATTAATTGAACAAGTCCATTGATTTCTTCAGCGCCAAAGTGTGGCGGAGTGGCTACAAACGCTAGCTTGTAAGGTGATCATCTGACTGATACTTAGTAATACTTAGGTAATTCAGCAAAAATACATATGATCCAAAACCAGTAAGCATCAATAATCATTGGTTCCCTACGTTATTCAAAATTGACATTCCAATGACATCCAAAAAGCCCTTGTTGATAACTCTGATTGCTAATCTGTGGCGGTGACACGTGCAAGGAACTTGGGGCATCAAATCAGTAATTTATCAAGCATTGAAGTTGTGGTGAGGCCTTGGGTGTTGTTGAAGCTGAATCTTCAATACAGTTTCGCAATCCAAAATTGGGTATGCTAATCATCATGACCTCTCTACAATGTAGGAAATCCATATTAACAAACCACCACCAGTTAAACCATAGCTGGTGATCTACCATCAGCTAAATGAGGTTTATAAAAATCTTCCATTACCGTGTACCACATTCTCTTTCAACTTTTGGCTGTGGGTCAAAACCTTGTACCCCTGGTCCTCCATCATTGAGTACTGTTTTCCCAATTTTTATTGGTAGGTTGTTGTCCCCTATGTTCGATGAAAAACTGCTTGACCCCTAGCCTTCATCACCATCTGGTGGTTTCTCAAGCCAGTTTGGGGTACCCCCAAACCATCCAATTGAACCATTGAACAGCAGCAAACCAACCATTTTTGGGATACCCTATTTCAAGAAACACCCATCTCTTGTTGGGAAGGCGGCCCTTGTGCCATTGCCGCAGTGCGCCGCCTGAAATAAGGTATCCTCTGGGGCAAAGCGTACCTTGCGATCCTCCTGGCAATCCCAAACTACAGAGTGGCACGTTCAACGACTGGTAAAATGAGTGAAAATGATTTCTGGAATGATGTACCCTCTCTCGGACATTCGTCTCATGTCTCAAAGCGTGAGACTGGGCTAATGGCCGACCAGTACGGTGAGCCATCAGACCACTGTGGAATGGTGTACCAATTGTATGGTTGATCGATGTTGATGGAATGAAAATGATTTATGGAGTGGAAAAGGACCTTTAGAATTACCTGGAAAATTACTTTTGGACTTATAGGCCAAAAACCTGTGGAAAATCGAGGATCGCCATGAAAGCTGGAACTACCTATAAACAGGAGCTCCCACTTCCACCAGGCAGCTACGATGATGGCTAGTAAAATCGAATGGTAGCCAACCCAGCTCTGACTATCATTATGACTTGGGGGGTTCTTAAAAACGAAACCCCCAAAGAATGGTTTGTCTGTTACTATAAACGGTCAAGAGGGGATGACAATGGGGACTAAGCATCCATTCACCACTATGAACAACCCATGAACCATAAATCAACCATGATGAATCACCAGCAATCACTGTATTTCCATCATGTTTGACAACTTTCATCACTCCCCAAGCCATATCCAAGCCACCACCACAGCCGTCACCAAGCCATCACCCCACTGCCTTGCCCTTGTTCCAGGACGCAGCGCTCACGTCGATCCTCCGCCAGTGGAGGAGGCGCAAGGTGAAGGTGCAAGGTAATCAAAGATGGCAGCTATTGGGTACTAAGGCTGGTTTCAAATGTTGGTTCATTGGTTGTTATGAATTGGTTTCAAAGGTTGCTTAATTAACCATAAAGCAACCAAGTGGTGGTTGTTAATGGTTCACAACGGTCAAACAAGGTTAATGATGGTCCAACTGGTTTTTGATACTGGTTGGAGCTATGCTATTACTGGGTACAAATTGTGATTACAAATTGTGGTTACAAATGGTGGTTCAAATGGTGGTTCCAAATGCTGAATCAGGGTAAATAATGGTCAAACAAGGGTTGATAATGGTGCGAGCAAATAGTGAAGGTTACTAATGGTGGCTAACGACTGGCTATCATGCTTACTAACAATGATTAACATGCTTTTCTATCTTGGTGAAGGTTTCTGGTGGTGGACACTAATGGTTGACAATGGTCAAACAAGGTTGATGATGGTTTCTAGTGCTATTGGTGGTCACAAATGGAAAACTTAAGGGTTTTTTGCGGCTTTGCGGCTGTCCAACGTGAGCCAGCAATCCAAATGCTTAACAAGGAATAACAATGGTTGGACACGTGTCAGCTTTTATAGTGCTGTGCCATGATTTTGTGATGGGCAGTGACAGTAAATGATGGCTGATAATGGTTCATGCTTGTTAATAATGGCATAATGATGATCAATGATGGTCAATGGTGGTCACTAGTGGTTAATGATGGTCGCTGAATGACAGTGGTAAATCATGGCTGATGATCCATGATGGTTTATGGTAATGATGGCAATGATGAATAGGATGGTCAGTGGTTGATGGGTAATGATGATCCATGATGGTTAGTGATGGGCAATGATGGTTTTAAAAAGTTGATGATGGTTCATGATGTTTTGTACCAATGAAGTTTCCCTTTGGCAATGAATGGGACGTCATAGCAGCAGCTTTCTTTGTGCAATGCTGCGTCTGACGCACATTCAAGTGGCGGAAAAAGGACAATGTGGAGCATCAAAGATACTCTAGCCAACTCAGTTCATGAACCAACATCAATCATAAACCATCAGCCACAATGTTGGATGCATCTGCATGGCTAAAACCAAGCTGTTCGTGACAAAACAATCCATCACCTGGTGCTGCTGCTCTACTCTCCATGAGCTCCACAACAGCTGAGTTGAAAAACCACGATCAGCCAGCTTCATCCATGAACGATGCACGACCACCAAGCATCAGTGATCAGTGATCTTATATATGGGTGTTTCTCAAAATATGGGACCCCTAAAATGGTTGGTTTATTAATAAATAATGACTATTATGAGATGATTTGGGGGGTCCCCTATTTTGAGAAACCACCATATACATATATATATATATATATGTTTAAAAATGAATACAGAGCGGGAGAGAGAGAGAGAAAGAGATTTGCAAGCACTCACCACTGGAACAAAGACAAAGACACTGGACCCCCCTATTCTCACTGAACCTTGAGATAAAGTCTCGGAATTAATGATACATATATATATATGCTACGAATACAAATATACACATATATATATATGTATACATGTTTGTAAGATTTTGCAAGCATCGTTGGATGCATCTTCGCAACCAGCGGCTATCGTTTGCATGCTTCGAACCATGACCAGCAGCGAACGTTGCTGACAAGTTGCGAGTTGTTGTGAATGCCATACGCGAAATCGATCAAGGCCTGGACATCTGAGGAGAGGCGAACCAGTTTCTACCGTTGATCCATTGCAACCATCAGAGTGACTTGATCATAGCATTAATGGAGTATCAACCATAGTATAGATATTCATTGACTAGTATGAATAGTGAATATGAATAGTATTAGTCCTAGTATCAATCATATAGTCATAATGTCCTTAATCCTTGACAATCAGTTTCTACCTTGGTATTCATAGCATGGACGGAATATCAACCATAGTATTCATAATCATTGACTAGTATTTACCATAGCATTAAGGACTATAGTGATTATCCATGATGTTAACCATAGTACTAAGGACTAGTGATTATCCATAGTATTAATCATAATTAATTGACAAGTGATCAATTGTAATAATCATCGTGGCTTCATTGTTGAGGCCGCTTCACGACAGTACTGGATTTAATCCACCTGAGTGAGATCGGCAAATAAGATTGAATAAAATGTCAATAATTGTCTTAGTGACTATTGATTCATGTGGACAGCGGCTTAAAAAGCAGTAGCGATGTGACACAGGTACCCAGTAATGCTGCGAGTAGCGAGTGTGGGATATATTTGACTGCTTCACATCGACCAATGCACCAAGCTATAATCCGAATTTGAACAAATGCATGTAACTTCATGGAACTAGTCAATATGCCTTTGTTCATAAATGTTGGTAGCTACAAACCATCCATTAACTATCAACTACTGAAAAAGTTGCCAACATTAATCATGAATGAATCAAGAAGCCCTTCTATAAACCATGTTTAAGCATCGCTGACCGTGGTTATCAATGGTACGAAATCTTGATCAAGCATTATTCACAATGATTAGCTAACATTAGCTATATATATATATCTATATATATCATACAGTGACCATTCGCAATTCTTAACCAAAAGAGGCTGACCATCATCGAGAGTTCCCTACTGACCATGATCTACAGATTCCTAAATCCATGGAACTCACCTCAGTCAGGACCCAGGATCTAAGTTTCAGTCATGTTCAGCGCCGCTACAACGGCTATGTCCAGCTATGGCTATGCCGAAGCGTTGGGAGGACCTTATAACCGCCTGGCACGTGCACCACACCCCGGCAACTCCCAGAAATTCAAAGCTGCAGCGCGGCGGGAAAAACACTCGTGGCCGACCACTCCACCAGTATGACAGTAGCAATGTGACCACACGTGACCACTATGAATCATTCCAAATGGTTTAGAAATGATTATTAACATTTCATTTTTATAGTGGTTTTCTATGGTTAAGCCCTGAAATCATTCTAAACCACTATGACCTATCAATTTTAGGGCTTCACTTTAGAAATGTAATGTTACTTCTTTCGTGACTATCGCACAAAAAATCTGATGATAACCACTAAGCATCAATTTAAGCACATGCAGCTTCGCTGCTGTAACCATACACCATGATCAAGCTACAAGGTTGTTGAGCTGATCAATGAGAGTCCATCTTAAGCATCATTGGTTGATATGGTGAGCTTAGTGCCTAATCATTCACGTTCATACTGATCACGATGTTAATCATAGCTACTGATCTATGATGGTTAAACAGAAGTAATGATTCGTTTGGTGCTTCATAGCTATAGTTATATTAATAATGATACGCAGGTGTGGTACCAGAAGCACCTGGACGTGGTGTTCCTTAATCGAACCATGGATATGACTCCGAGTCAGCAGCAGGATGTTGATAGGAAAGATTCTGCAAGAATCTCCCACTGATCGCACGCGGCCCCAGTTTTGCAAGACGTACGATGCAACGCTTTCACAGGCAGGGTTGTCCATGTCACTTGGTAGCCCACATCATAGCTTTCGAAACACAAGAGATTGCTCCTTTGAACAATTTTGGTGGGGATACCCAGTTTATGAACACGCCCATGTCACGTCTGGATGTTGGTCACCCAGAAATGTTGTGAGACGATTAGAATTCGTCGCCATAGCCTTCTTCCTCTCCCTCTCCCTCGGCTGTTTCGATTCCAACTTCTTCGTAGTCTTTCTTTGCTTGTGAAAACACTCGAACACAGTGGATTTGGATCCAAAAGTTGAAAGAGAAAAATCATACAACATGTCAAAAATATTCAAAAACAACGATCAAATCCCAAACTAAAATCCCAATCATTGAAAAATGACTGGCCAAAAATATCAACATGTCCAATCCCAAACGATGATGTCAATACCAAGGATCTCCAACGCTGCCAAGTCCTCGCGAGCCTCGGAGAACTCGCCCTCTTCCATGCCTTCACCCACATAGTGGTGCACGAAGGCACGCTTCGAATACCTGCAGTACATAAAATTTGATGTCCCGACGAAGAACCGCGAAGAGTGTGGCGAGTCACACCCTAAGGATTGCAGTCTCCAAGGATGATATGATACAGAACTGTGAGATGGATAATTTAAATAAAAGCTGGTGATACTTGGTGATGCTTCTTTCTGCTTAACGGTTGGAAACCGCCAAGGCCAGTGACCAAGTTCAAGTTTCTGGTTGTTGATGGTCCTTGAAATCAATCAGAAATGGGTTGTGATGCATGATCTAAACCAGTGGTCTTATGAATGGTTTTGCGAGGGATTGACTAGTGGTTAATGACAGGAAAGACAAGAGATAAGTTCACCAGCCATAAGACCGATATGGATCGATATGGTGGTTTCTCAAGCCATAGGGAACCCCCAAAGTTATGGTGGGAGTTTATTCCTAACTGTACAAATGATTCAATCAAACATCCATGTCTGAATCTGTCTTGATGGTCGGGCATTTGATCAAGATGGAGATTCCACCTGGAACAAAAAATCACCAGTGACAATCAATGAAGATCAAGCGGCTCGACCAGCTTGGGCCGTTGAAAGCTTGGCCATCAACCCATACTTTGGGACTCATGTGACCTGTGAAGATTCAAATGCAGTTGGTTTCAAGAACCAAGTACGTAGAGACGGAGTAATTCAAATGGCCAGCAGCAGGCATTGGACGATGGTTCTTCTAACGCCATCTCCCTGAGCCTTTATCCTGGCCGCAGCATCTGGTCATACCCAGGTGCATGAGGTCGAACTTGTGGTCGATGCGTGAGAAGACCTCTGCGATCGCCTGAGTGGCTGGTCAAACTTGTAGGTCCGAATGATGGTAATGGCATGGCCAATGATGGTTCATATGAAGTGATGGTTGATAATGGCCTAGGGTGGTTGACAAATGTGGTGCTTGGTTGATCATGATGGACAAGGGTTTAAAATGGCTTCTAATGGCTGGCAGTGGTTGATAATGAGGATGATTAATCATGCTTTGTCACGGCTAACAACGGATGCTGACTGTTAACCATATGAGGTAATAGGGCCTAATAGGGGTTCTCCGGTGGTTGCTTCTCAAGTCTCAGCCAACAAGGAGTTGGTATAGTAAGCAAATTATTGGCTACCAATTAATCAATGGTTGGCTGATAATCAACAATGGCTCATTCTACAAATAAGAATTCTCATCTTAAGCCACCTGGCATTGCCCCTTCCTACCATTCGGTTCGGACTTCTGGTAGCTACAAATCGCTCCCCCTCTCAAGGGCAATAGGGATAACCCTGGCTCCAAATCGCCCCCTCCCAACCACCAGCAGTTTCCAAGTGAAGTGGCGGTGGAGTTGGAAATCATGCAGCACGCACGCATAACCTTTGCCAAATCACCACCTGACATCCACCCCTCGGATTCGCAACGGCCAACAACTTGTTAAGGTGCCACACCGAGCAGGTAAGCTGGTTTAGGCAACTACCAGTCATGATACACCCTGGTAAACTAACATAGCAATGGAAAATCACCATATTTTATAGAGATTCCCTAGGAAACCATTAATAATTGGTGGATTTTCCAGCCAGCCATGTTAGTTTACCAGAGGGTAGATATCGGACAGCTGGTCGATTGGGCTGTGCGTTTCCATAGTATCTGACACATATCTGGGGATGTACCCTGACCGGACTTTTTGTTGACCTATGATTGCTGTTAATGGACCTGCACTGATACTATTGTGGCACTTGACGTATGATGTATGATCCGAAAATCATCTTGATAGACTACATGACACAGTGCTTATAACTCGGAGCAAATGCGAGCACACGTTTTGGAGGACGGTGCTATATCATACACCATCTAGGCATGCGATATCCACTGACAGTCATGGTGATCACCAAGGACAGCCGTCCGCCTGGGACCACGGTTGGAGGCTGATAGTTGATGCCGCACTTGAAGCCAGTAGGGCACCAGTCGACAAACTGGATGGTGCGCTTGGTCTTGATGGTTGCAACTGCCGCGTTCACATCCTTTGGCACCACGTCTCCTGGGCTGCACGAATGCTGCTTCGCAGCATTGGTGACCCTGGTTGGTCCCTGTGCGTGGCTGCGTTGTAGATATTTGGCTACGTGTTCCTATGATTTCGGAAGTGTGTAAAAAGTGAAACCTGCAATTATATTTTGTCAAACATGTTTTGGCAGAACCAGTTGCCTTCGCGGGTTCTCCCTGTCATAGTAATTGGCCTGAACGATGAAACTACAGTAGCTACAGCGGAACACCTGCATTGTTCTGTGGTCAGCTCAACGTGGGTGAGCTGGGTACCTGCCTCTATCACTGCTGGATTCATCTTTCTTGCGAGTGTCCATGAATATCTTCACTCGCCCGAGGATTTGGCATAGGCAGCGCAGCTGTCAGGCATAATGAAGGATGGCCAGATGTACGGCTGGTGAGTCATAAAGTGCTGTAGAATAATTCAGATGGCCTACCGCATCAAATATCGAATGCGGCAATCTTTTCTTTGCTGTTGATGCCTTCCAGTCCGCTAAAAACCAGTCAGAACTATGGTTCTCTCCCTTCTTGCAATCGGTTTAGAATCTCATGCCGGATGATCGTGTCTGCTGGTCAGTATTGAAGCAGACCAAAATCATGAGTACTCACCTAGATTGCATCACATGTGTCGTTGTTCAGCCCTAGGCCGCATTTACTGGATCTCTTTGCCATCAATTGAAGTCATTCGTTGAAAAGCCCAACTGCCACCTGAAAAAAAGGCTCCCTATTCCTCAGTCTGATAGGTCATGGTTAAGAAAATGTGCAAGGCTATATTTCCATCAGGGGCACATGACTAACCCATGAGTGCACTGGGGTTGCTTCTTAACCAAGCACTGCTCACCGCCAAGTGTCCGCGGTACATCATGCAGCACGCCATGTACTTGCCGTGACGAGGGTCGCATTTCACCATCATCGACGCTGGCTCGAAGACACTCATGGTGATCTCAGCCACGGAGAGTTGCTCATGGTAGGCTTTCTCCGCTGAGATCACTGGGGCATAGGAGGTCAACATGAAGTGGATGCGCGGGTAAGGCACCAAGTTTGTCTGGAACCTCGCCGGGCACAAAAAAATGCTCCAAAGAACGCTCGGCTGAGGATCAGTATCAAAGTTGATTGGATGCTTTTCCACTGAAAATGACACAACTTGTCTGTGACCATCCTCAAGTGATAGGTGAAAATCCATGGGCAAACAACAAACATCAACCAATCTGAAGCAAGTCCAGCAGGCTCAGTGATGTCCACGTTCAAGGCACCATCAAAGCCTTGGTCCAAGCTATGAGCTACCAGATGCTGTATCTACTTGCCACCATCTGTGAAGCGTATCAAATCCTGATGAAAAATCCTTGAAGATGTGGTCTGGTAAGGGAACAGCTCTGGTTGTGTTTGGAGTTCAATTTTCTGCAACCTCGATATCTGGATGCATGATGTATACATATATATTATGATATCTATATGGTCAAGTCTTTGACGTCTCTTTGACGAGCTGCGAAGGGATGCGGTCAAGCTCGAAATGATCTGGGCAATCAGCCTGTTCAAATTGGTGTAGGTTGGACGTTCAATGTCCAAGTTCCTTCGGCAAATATCGTAGAGAGCTTCGTTGTCGTACATGATGGTCACATCCGTGTGCTCGAGCAAAGAATGCACGCACAGCACCTTGTTTGTTATCTAGAAGATCCACGTACATTTGCAGATAATGAACGTTTCACAAATGTTCTCTTGGTGTGGGGAAAAGAAAAACAAAAACAAAACGACGCAACCATATTCACTCTCACTAGGTCTCACTAGTTATTTTTGTCCATGACATACTGCCACTCACACCTGTGCATGTGCACTGTACGTGTGCGTGCCATGAACTCATATGATCACCCATCCTCGAACCAGAAAATCACCACCGAGGAGCAGTGTTGTAGGGTTCAACAACTGCCGTTGCCACTTGGGGACAGCACCACACGGTAAAGGAGATCTTCGATTTCTTTCCGTAGTCTACAGAAAGACGTTCCAACAGGGGGTGCCAGGTTAAGATGCAATTGGCTGCACGAGCCGCATGCATAGGAGCCGCTCAAGGCGAAGGCCTGACGGCGGCAACAGGAAACAATGCTTGGAAAGACGTTCCAACATCAGGCAGCCCAAGCCGGATCCAGTGCCACCGCCACAGGCATTGTACACGCAGAAACCTTGCAATCCTCAGTACCAAATACCACTGAACAAGTACCATCTATTCTTGATAGCCCGCTAGAAGGAGGGCTACATCCAACACTGAAAGAAAGCAATTAGAGGGCCAAAACAAAAACTAAAAATCAAAAATTGCAGCACGTTAATCCAGGATACCGGTGCAGTTGTCTGCTAGTTTGCGAATTCGATCGAGAACTAAATCCACGATTTCCTTCCCGATTGTGTAATGCCCACGTGCAAAGTTGTTGGCTGCATCTTCTTTTCCGCTGATCAATTGTTCTGGATGGAAGAGCTGGCGATAAGTTCCAGTGCGCACTTCATCCACAACTGTGGGTTCCTCATCGGCTTCGTGATGGAAAATTTCCCCTTTTTTCCATTGACCTGGAAATGTAATGTTGAAGTTTAACGTGTTAAACGCCTCACTGAAAACGCCCAATCAACCCAGCAACCAAATATTGGCCATGTGGTCAAAACAGCGAATCAGTCCCTTGAATTCCCTTATATCGCAACAACACATGCAAAAAACAGCGAACAATGGCCAGCAACCAAAAACGCAACAAAGGCAAGTGGACAACAAAGATGTCGACAACATCAGTAGCAACAACGGCAACAACGTCAACCACAACGACAATCCACAAATACGTTCACCGAGACGGCCAACAAACACCGACTACCCGGTACCCAGCAACAACAACAACAACAACAACAACAACAACAACAACAACAACAACAACAACAAAAACAACAACAAAAAAAAAAAAAACAAAAACAACAACAACAACAACAACAACAACAACAAACAACAACAACGGCAACAATAACAACAACAACAACAACAACAACAACAACAACAACAACAACAACAACAACAACAACAACAACAACAACAACAACAACAACCAACGACAACAACCAACAACCAACAACCACAACAACAACAACAACAACAACAACAACAACAACAACAACAACAGGCAAAAGCACAGCCATATCACGGCCATGACAGCAACACAAGCACCGGAGATTGTCATGCCAACCGAGTCTCCAAGTCCACCATGACACAGCGCGGCACGTGTTTTCCAGCGCCCGTTTCCGAAAAGAACCTGCCCGGAACACAGGGAGGCGCAAAAGAGGGAAAGCAAAAAGACCTGCGCAAAGGCTACAGTATTCTTGTCATCTAAAAAGCAGTATCAATAATAATCTTTAGATTACAGTAACCATTATTTAGAGTATATATTAATAATAATATCCCGGCAAAACCCCCAAACAGTGAGATGGGGGGAAGTGGGAAAAGGACACAGCAAGAGCATTTATTTGAGAGCACACAGGTGAGACCACACATATGAAAGCACACATATGAGAGCACATTTGTGAGAGCACACATATGAGAGCACACATATGAGAGCACACATATGAGCACACATTTGAGAGCACGCATATGAAAGCACAGATATGAGAGCACACATGTATGAGCACACATGTGAGACCACACATATGAGAGCACACATATGGGAGCACACATGTATGAGCACACATGTGAGAGCACACATATGAGAGCGCACATTTGAGAGCACACACATGAGCACACACATGAGCACACATATGAGCACACATGTGAGAGCAAACATGTGAGAGCACAGATATGAGAGCACACATGTGAGAGCACACATATGAGCACACAAAAATGAGCGCACATATGAGAGCACATTTGTGAGAGCACACATTTGAGAGCACACATTTGAGCACACATGTATGAGCACACATGTGAGAGCACACATATGAGAGCTTGCAAATGAGAGCGCACATATGAGCATACATGTGAGAGCACACATATGAGAGCACACATATGAGGACACGTGTGAGAGCACACACATGAGCACACATATGAGAGCACACATATGAGGACACGTGTGAGAGCACACACATGAGCACACATATGAGAGCACACATATGAGAGGACAGATATGAGCACAAATGGGACAGCACACACATGATCACACATAGGAGAGCACACATATGAGAGCACAGATATGAGAGCACACATATGAGAGCACACGTTTGAGCACACATGTATGAACACACATATGAGCACACATGTATGAGCACACATGTGAGACCACACACATGAGAGCACACATATGAGAGCACATGTGAGAGCAGATGGGAACACACATTTGACGGCACATTGGTGCACTCATAAGAGAGAACTCTTGACAAGATCTCGTCAAAAGCAACAATCAGCACCGCGCGCAGGCGAGAGCGATCCGACACGCACAAAGCCCGCACAGGGTTGCACGAGCGAAATCAAAATTCGCACCGCGCGCAGGCGAGAGCGATCCGACACGCACAAAGTCCGCAGAGGGTTGCGCGAACGAAAATCAAAATTCGCACCGCGCGCAGGCGAGAGCGATCCGACACGCACAAAGTCCGCAGAGGGTTGCACGAGCGAAATCAAAATTCGCACCGCGCGCAGGCGAGAGCGATCCGACACGCACAAAGTCCGCAGAGGGTTGCACGAGCGAATCAAAATCTGCAAGGCGCGCAGGCGAGACACAAAAAAGCAGAGGTATGAAAGGCACCTGAAGTCTCCATTCCACTGCGATTTGCGATTTGAAGCGTTTATGTTGCAAAATGCTGCGCCTGCCACGAAAAAGTGATCCCGAGGCATACGAAGCCCTGCACCTGTCACGAAACATGATCTCGACATAGCAGATGCAAAAATGACGACAGTCTCACGAAACGAGCGTTTTGAGGTCACCAAAAGAGAGCTCAAGATCCCGAAATGCTGCGCCTGTCACGAAAAAGTCGATGTTTTCGGACACGCTCATTTTGTGTGCGCCTGCCAACGTTTTTGCAACGTCGCAAAATCGACGACAGTTACACGTTTTTTGAAACATTGCGAATTCCTTGCGCCTGCCACAGATTCCTAATGCCCAAGAGGGACAAAAGTGAGCTTTCCCTGGCGCCTGCCACGTAAAATGCACATTGCTCCAAAAAAGGACACGGCACGCAGGCGAGAACGCAGCTCCGGAAGACAGAGCTCCCAGCCAAGGTTCTCGCGCGAGGCTTCCTTCGAAAACGGAAGATGCAGACATGTTTTGGACGAAAGGGTACACGAATTAGCCGGGGGCGCCGGCGCACACCTGGTTCTACACCCGGACCTTTTCTACTACCGTAAGAACCCCTATAGTGCACACACTGTTTGGGGAATCATTATGTTTAGATTTTCAATTATATTACTGTTATGATTGTAGTAATAAATCATAATAGCAACAATCATAGTAACAATCATAGTAACAATCATAGTAGAATTATTTAGTAGGGTAAAATTATTGTAGTAATCATAATAAATCATTGTATCTTTTTTCATAGTTCTTTTTTGTGCAAAGAATCTAAATTTTATGAAAAATAAAATAACCATGATTCTAACAATTTGTAATCTAAAAAGTAATATCAATAATGACCATGAATTTGAATAATGATGAAAAAGAGATAGCCGTAATATATAATAGTACTGACATGTACTGATAAGAATGATGTATCTAAAGGCTATATAATATACCTTTCTAATTGATTATACACGTATCTCATCTATCCATGTCATTCTATGTCTATACATGTGATGTGTTTTCTTTCCGCACGCATCTCTGCACATCGACAACATTGCCCATACCCTTGCTGGAATGGCGCCCTCTTCAACTTTGGCTCTCGAAGTTTCGGATTCTTCCTTTTGGCTTTTCCGACTTTCAACAGCAACTGACCTGTCACTTGGTTCATCTTCTGTCTGTATTTCATTTGATTGGTTTATCTTCTTGTGGAGCATGAGTTGTTCTAGAACATTTAGAGTCTCGTCTATTCAAAGTATTTGGGTTGTTCTAGGAAACCAGTTATTTAAAACAGTAAAAAAAACTAAACATTCCTAATCTAGTTACCTGATCCTAAAAGAACAGCAAAACAAAATACAATATGAGTGTTTGAGCCATGGGCAATTCTTAACATTTCTTGTTCCTGCGTATCCATCCAACATGATGATAACGTACTTAGGCGAGAAATGCAAATATTCAAACTTACTGACCATCACTAACCAACACCAACCATCACTAACCATCGCTACCCATCATCACTATCCATCGCTAACCATCACTAACCATCACGAACCATCAAAAGCCATCACAAACCATGACTAACGATCACTAGCCATCACAAGCCATCGCAAACCATCACTAGCCATCACCAACCATCACCAGCCATCACTAACTGTCACTAACCATCACCAACCATCACCAGCCATCACCAACCATCACTAGCCACAAACCAGCACTAACCATCACTAGCCATCGCTAGCCATCACGAATCATCACCAACCATCACTAGCCATCACTGAACCCTCACTTAACCCTCACTTAACCATCACTACCTACAGGACTGGCTGCACTGCGGCTAGGAAACGTGTTGAAGGCGTCATCTCCTCCTCCAATCGTCTTATCCGAGGGCATCTGACCATCGGGCTGAATGCCATGCTCCAAGCAGAAGAGCTCCCAGCACCTCACCGACAACCCGGAACCGGCGCTGCAGCGTTCAAAACTGGTGCTACCCCCAGTGCATGGTTGGTGGTGCTCACCACCCCGTCACGAAAATATCAGTCAACCAAACTGAATGGTTGTTTTTTTTTGAAATTACGTTCATCTGGGACCATTTTGATCCATTTTGCGGAAGTAGGAAAGTATCCATGTGATGTGTGTGTTTGTGTTTGTATTTGTATGTGTCTTGTGTGTAGCCAGAGGGGGCTTCCGAAAGCAGGTCCATGGTTGCAGCCTCTGTTTCGGCTGAGATGCAAGGTTTAATCCGAAAACCGTAACAGCGTTCAGCTCGTGTGGCAATGGGTCGATATTAAGCGACCAACCAATGGGGGATTTCCGCCGACGGTGGTGGGTGAAGCAACCAACCAATGGGGGATTTCCACCAACAATAACAGGGAAAACAACGGTCAACAGCGGGGGAACCTGGGGTACAGGGTTTTGACCCACAGCCATGTATGTTTCAACACGCCTTTGTCAAGGTTTTAACCACAGAGTCTGAAGTTTGGTCCTTGGGAGACCAACGGCACATGCATAACTGCCAAGGCACGCATTGCCAATCTGAACTCCGCCCTGGGCCGCAGCGGTTTGACAAGACGGTGTGACATGGACGGTTCAGCCCCTTTGCAACAGCGCTACTCGTGGCACACCTGTATGTCAACCTTTAAACTTTAAATAAATAATTCACCACATTTTCCTCAGAGGTTTCACTCTGTATCTGAGCTGCCAGAGCGTGTAGTCATCTGTGGATACAGCCCTATGATCTCCCTCAAATGCGACAACATAGATCCGGGTGTCGCCCAACCATCACCAGGCCTGTCCAATATGGATGCAGATTGCCTCACGCATGGCTACAGAGACTTTAGAAGCACAAACTCGGAGAGTGTCGGAAGCACGTGCCGTGCGATGTGGCAAGCCTCAGGCACAAATCCTTGAGCCGAACAGCAGAAACCTGGAAATGAGCAGCCGAAAACCAGTAACTCATCACCTGGTGAAAGCTGCAGGTTCAACCTGCCTGGTTGGTGGTTGAACCACCCCGTCATGAAAAACATGCGCAAGTCAACCAACCATTTGTTGATAAATGAGAAGAAATGAATCAATACTAGGGAAAATCATTAGTCATCAAACTAGTAATTAATTATTACGGTTCCAATTCATTGGGGAAAATCGGCAAAATGTCAATCAAACCACCAACCAGCTTTAGGTAAAAATCAAGCCTTCCAGTTCCATTTCGCTCGCCTGGTAGGTGAACTGTGAGCACAGAACTGAAAAGAGGTCCACGCGCCGGTCGATGATCACCTGAAGAGGTCCAGATGGAGTGTGCAACTGCAAGAGGTTGCAGAACTCGGTGACGACTCAACGCCAGCCACGTCAGTTTATAGTTAAGTAATGGTTATCATCACTTACAGTGACCAAATGGTGAAACCACTTGGTACCTGCTATTTCATGGTATATAACTGGAAGCATAAGGATACCCTCAAAAAACAACCCTCTTTCACTTGGATCATGGGATATGGGCTCCCCAAATCCCCCGGGAAAAAAAAGAGAAAAAATGATCATTTCTGGTGGCTGACCCCGTGCCGCATCCCACCCGGGCATTCCCACCATCTCGCTGATAGCTCTCTTCGCGCTTTGCGCGCTGGCCTGGGGAAACGAAAAACCGGGAAGGCTGTGAAACTTGGCATGTTGCATCAGTTGAGTGAATTAACCTTGACTTAACTGGTTACGTGAGCGACCAAGTTAATTCAACAGGGGCGAGTTCAACCGTTAAAAGAGTATGATTCATATGACAAAAACCAGCTGAACTAGGGCGCAAAGCAGCCATGTTCGGCCCTTGAGGACTCCTCTTGTGCAGTTTCCCTCTAATGATCAACTTGTGGGGTGGTTTTCTTGGGTATCCTTGAGGAAATGATCTCAGTTCATGCATTGCGACGCAACATCGAGAGGTAGCTCTTCAGAACAACAACTTGACCTCAAACAGCCAGATTTCAAGCCACAACAATTCTTGGAGGTATTCACTAGCCATTCCTGGCACTGTTTCACCATTCTTGGTACGTCTCCATGTTAGTGGAAATTTGGAAGCGATGCCCTCAAGTTTCACCGAACTACTGAAAATCCTGGGTTTGTCCCCGTTTACCGGTGAGTTCCAATCGAGTTCATGCCAGCGATTGCAGAACCACAACTGCCAACCGATTGAAACTGCGTAGGATTTCATGGATTAACCTTACCGTGGTCGCATTGACCAACCTCCATCGGACCAGTGGGGACCCGCTCCTCACGCTTATTGGTGGACCAGGATTTCTATCATCCCTGGCGACCTTCACTGAAGGTCCATCAAGCCAGGCAATTGCTTGCTGGACGATATTCTCTATTTCACTTGGTAGGTGGCTACAACTCATTCTTTAGGCTTGTGGCCATGGGTCAAAACCTTTAGTCCCCCTGGTTCCCCCATCATTCACCAGGCTGTTTTCCCTACTATTGTTCGTGATTATTCTCCCCCGTCAGTTGGTTGATTGATTTTGACCCATAGCCATATATAGCTGGTATATCCTATATATCCCCCACTATTGTTGCTTGTTATCCCCTATGATTAACCATTATAACCATGTTTACCCTATAAGGTAGTTGTAACCTACCGCCATTATAACCTATAGTTGCTAATTGTATCCCCTATTGTTAACCATTAACCAGCTATTATTGGTTAACCAACTATTAACCTACCTTTATAAGCTACTTCACCATGCTTATCGGGACCGAGCCGCCTGGGCGCTGCGTCACCCCCCCCAGATCGCAGCCGCCTCGCTGTTAAGCCTCGCAAGGTGTGCGGTGCTTCATGAATCATGGTCGCCCGACCACCGGGGGTTTTCGTTGCACTTGTCCTCCAAGTGTTGGCATTAGTTGTTGGGGATTGATGATAAGGCAGTGATCTTTTGGGATGATAAAGGATTCATGGTTTCCTTTAGGGATGATAATGACTAATGATAAGGATCTTTTGGGGATTGATAGGGGATAATCACCAACAATAATGATGAAACAACTACTGTATGTACGGTAGTTTCTCAAGTCATAGGGGTACCCCCAGTTATCATCCTTCAGTAGTCATTTAAAGTTGGGGTTTTCCCTGTTTTGAGAAACCACCGTATGTATATATGTTTTAAAAAACACACATAGATATATTGGTGTATGCACTGTATGTCTATCTCACTAAGCATCCATTTGCCTGAAGATAAGTATGCATATATATGTGTGTGTGTGTGATTCATCTGTTGTTCATCAATAAGATTCGTTGTTTGCTGCAGCTATTCCTCAATGAAATTGCTCTGTAAGAACGGTGGTGTGACAAAATGAACGATTAGGAATGGAGGTCTTAATCAAACATGGTGATCTAAGCTGCTTACTTGGTGGGATTGGCCGTCCGCGGTGGCGAATTGAGAATCTACCTCTCAGTTCATCATGCTTGGTGTTGGCATATACCAGCACCCTGCTTGCCCCTACTGAAAGGGCTTTGAATAGAGACGGTCGGCTCGCGGTTCTGAGCATGTTGGTACTTCATCATCGTCAGCGGATCCTGCTTGTGGTTTTGAAAGGACTCAACTTGGCCGCTCAGTCGTTACCAAGTTGGCATAACCTGCTTTTGGCTGGTTGGAAGGCTTGATGATATACTCGCCAAGCATGTCCCCGACAGCTAGGACTTCTTGAGGTGTTGAAAAAAGTGTTCATTCTCACACTGTTAATCAAGTATGAATCAACAATAGGTAAGACCGTTATGTCCACAAATGAGGGAACTGGAAACCACCCAAAAAATGCGCATTTGTGTTGCAGCAAACGACCTTCAATTTTGGGCATGCCTTCTTATGTACGGATTTTAGCATTTAGTATGAGTGATTGGCTCTGTATCAAAACCCTCTACTCTACCCTGAGATTTTGAGATCAAGAACGAACGGAAAATCTATTCTTGGCACTCTCATGTAGCCACCTTGTTGACTCCTGAAACCTCTCTGTATCCTCTGTTCCTGGTTGATACAGCATGATATCAAGCCACCATCGAAATTGAGTTCTATTAGGAATCTGCTTATCCACCGCTGTCAGATTCAGCCTGGTTGTATCCTTCTGGGGTTACCAACACCTTAATCATGGCCAGCCTGCAGCTACCTGCCCGAGTACAGACACCTGCGCCCTGAATTTTGTGCATCTTGTGTGCTGTCGATATGAGTTTGTCCATGTCCCTTGTGGTACTTACTAAGCATCCAGCTTGATAGCCAACTATAGGGCTACATCACTTTGGACAAAAACAAATGAAAATTTCTGGATGTGTGCATTCAATTCTGCATCAGGCGCATGGTTTCTTGTTAGCAAGCTCTTACTTTTCCGTCCGCATGTTCTTTCTATGCTATCTCTGAAGATCATTTAGATGCGTCGATAATTCTAAATATTCTGGAAGTATTGTACAAATACTGCATATGCTATGGATTGCATATTTTATGTTTACCCTTGTGTGCTCAATGTACTGCGTGCTTCCTTCTCTATGACTGACACTATCTCTAGGTACTACTTCGATACTGCCTATTCAATACGTGTTGTGCAAATGTATGCTTCTCATAGGCTTTGTACCACCTATGCATATATATATATATATACACATATGCTTTTTAGTACCTATATGTCATCATATGTCACCCACACATGCTGCGTTTGTGCGACAATCTTGCACTTGATGCACAAATTATATCATATCTCATAAGGCGGTTTCTCAAAACAGGGGACACAAAAATGGTTGGTTGAGTTTATTAACATTAAATGATTAATATGGGATGTTTTGGGAGCACCGCTATGTTGAGAAACACCCATATCATGCTCATATGTTTCTCATCCATTGCAACCACCGCCCAACCAGCCCAGAAACCCACACCAGTCCCACCCTAACCCACCACAAGTCCCACAATATGGGAGAAGGAGTTGTCAAAAAAGGGAGTGTGACCACCATCTTGGGCAAAAAAAAAGCTATCCTCATTGTTCATTCCCCAACCAATTGTTTCTCAAAATAGGGCCTATCTCAAATCATCCCATGTTGATCATTTTTAGCAAAAGGCCGACCACTTCCAGATATCCACCATATAACCATATAACCATATAACTAATAGGTACTCATAGATATCCACCATTCCAACCACTGGTTCGCAGCTGCTGTGACTAACTCGTTGATCCACGTGCCGTTCCAACCCACGGTGACGTTTCGCCCAGCGAGACACGCAGCCGCAGCTCCGTTTGGATTGGCGCCTTCCTCCCGGCGCCTTTCGTGGGTGGTTCTTGAGGTGGCTGTTGCAGTAGAACAGACGTTGAAATGGTTATATCGTTACTGAATCTGCATTATAACGGTTATATTTGATATGGTTACTATTATAATGCTTATATGGTGATATGGCTATATGATATCATATGGTTCCTATTATAATGGTTATATGGTTGTTTGCTTCTATTCTTCAATTGATACTATTATTTACATTGTAATGGTCTTATGGGTACTATTTTGAAACATTCAACTGAACCATTGCAGTGTAAAATTATGGCTATTTGCATAATTTATCATGTAAATAATTGAATGTAATTCTATGGGGGTGCGGAAAAATAGTGGGTTCTCAAGTCATAGGGAAGCCTAGAAATGGTTGGTTTATTACTATAGATGGTGATAGAAAGGATGATGTGTGGGGTCCCTAATATTGAGAAACCACACAATTGAATGTTCACCAGTCATGTGAAAAACCTGACATAGCTAAAGAAAAACACCTGGCCCCACCAGTAGCATAGTGCTTGCAAGCTGGAACAGCACAGGGTGGCGTATTTACTGGAAAACTTCAGCCATAAATAAACCAGTCTCAGGTGGCTTAAAGGAAAGCATCGGGCATAAATAAACCAAGAAGTCGGGCGAATCCCCATCAGTCCCCCAGTGTTTTCAAGAAACTGCTGCTGCTGATACCAAGAATCACCGACTATACCTTGACAGGGCCAATTCTCCAACTATCCGTGGCTGGCTCTGTCCCACCCAGGGGGCTGCAGCCACCCGCCCTGCAATGCCTGGCCCTCGGGTAATGAAGTATATGCCATAGCTAAACACTTCATCACCATTGATTAACCATCGGTATTAAATGACATGGCTGGTATTACCATTGATGTCAACCTATCACTCAAGCTTTTTTTTGACCTAGTAATTTGCACATTTTTTTACTAGTGATCAAACATCAGTATTGCATAATCAAGATCAATATTAATCAACATGGTCAATCCTAATCATTTAATTAACATTGATATCAGTCTATTACCATGGATTCACATAGGGTTGTCCATAAATGCTGGTATCCAAAATGATAGTAACTCTAATGGGAATCCACTCATCCCCCAAATCGTCCCTTAACCATTGACAGGTCCAGGTAATAAACCAACCACAACTTGGGGGTTCTCCATTTTAAGAAACCCCCAGCTTTAGAATGACTTCCCAGGGTTCGCGTGTTGCCAACTCATCTCAAGTGGCAACTCCTACACCGTCACCAGCAAAACTCGCCACGTCGCGTCAGCTTTTTCTCTCTGCGGTCGAGAAAGGGTATAGGTCGCGCTTGGACCCGGCAAGGTTGCTGCGAATCACCAGAAAATGAGGTTGGCCGTGTCTTATCTGGTCATACCCCAGGTCAAACAAAACCACCAGCAGCGGCTGCAAAATCATGACCCTTGGCCCAAGACTTTAACCATGGGCGACTCAACCTATATACATATCCCCGCCAGGGCCGGTCCTGTTTCGATCGTGACCCGCAGCTCCGTGGAGCCTTTCCTTGGGTTCGCCTGCGGAATTCCCCAATTTCCATCCAACTCGTCAGGCTTCACCAGATTATTCCCCTTAGCCCCCTGTTAAACAAACCACTCCAAGCACTACCATTGAAAGATATCAAAAAAAGCAATAAAAGCCAAAACATCATTGAAACAAATTGAATGACTTGATAAGATATCATTTCAATTACTTGCCACTATTGGCCCATTTTAACGCCCAGCCACAATTGACCAATTTGAAACCTATTCATTCACCGGGGGCGTCCCCCAAAAGCTTTGTTTTTCTATTAAAACGGTACGCCCAACTAATAAACCAATGGAATTTCTATGAATTTATTCAGCCGAGGGATTCACATTTGCCAATCTTCACCTGATCATTCGATCACCGTTGACTCGGTGCCAAACCCCGAATTTCTGGGTCCAAGGCGCAGCAGGGCAAAGCTCGTGGTCGCGCGATGAAGGCACCGCTCAAATTTTCCACTCTCATGAACCAAAAAAGACGACTGGTTGGTGGTTCAAAGCCATGCTTAATTAGTATAAGTTGATACTGGTAATGATCATTGCGGGTTGGTGACTCGTTGCTTCATCCCAAAACATCCCAAAACTATGAGCAGTTCAAAGCCATCATCCCAACTGGTTGAAACTGAGGCCAAGTCAAAGACGGTACCACCAACCAGACTGTCAAGTTGGGGAGGCTTCGGGTATCACCATTCATGGACTGCCCCGGCCGTCCCCGTTAGCACGCACTCACGAAATCCGCATAGATAAACGTTGCCTCAAACTGTGTCGCAAGACTTGAGACTGCAGGCGCTTCGAAACAAAGGGCAGGTGGAATCAACAATAGCAATCACCTCATTTGATTTGTTCTCCCGACAGAGGGCAAAATTATGCAAGGTGCATCTTCTTTTGACACAAACGAAGGGGTTGGAAACAAATCCGCACCCTCTTCGTGCTTCCACCCTGGTTTCGGAAACGGTCGTGGTGCTGCCTCCCTCGTAAAGTCAAGGGATCTGTTCAGCAGCGGGCTGTTTTTGCTGTCCATCACTACACTCACCACAATTAACAGCTGCATATCCCATTACTCTCCTTATGCTTCTTACCGGCATTCTTTATAGAGCCGTACCCATCTGGTCATTTGGAACCTGTCTCACCAGCAAGAACAGCCTGCGGATTGGAATCTTACCATCCCTCTGATACTCCTGGCCAAATACCAAGAAGGTTCATAAGCATCAGTATATCCAGCACCCAACAGATATCTGTCACATTCATATCTGCATGATATCCTTTTGTTGGGACTTAACCATACTTCACCTTGCCTCCAAAATCCACTGGATGATTTGCCATTGATCTGGAGTAACGTTCAAGCTCTCAACTTTGTCCCGGCTGGGGCTGAGTAACTGTAGCACCCTCTGGTTCTCTCTCCGCATGTCCATCTCACATTTGTGACCGTTAATTGATTACTCTTTTGACTTAGTCATTCTGTTGTTGTAACCTGGCCATTCCTGTTGGTTATTCTTGTATGGAATGACACCGTGACCATCCGTGACCCGCATTGCGTGATTCCGTGGTTTGTCAGGCGATCAAAGCCACGAGTTTCCGCAAAAACTCAGTAGATCAGCTGAGCACGGACACAAAACGCCACAGCTGCTCGAAAAACTGAGCGAAGCGACCTAACAAGCTGCGAGGCTCTCGTAGTTCTGCCAGATTACTGGCCTCAAACTGGTCTCAAATGAGGCGTCTCATTTGCAGTCTGCGGGTCGCAAGCTCGGTCGATCAAAGCAGTATGATGGTGACTCACCAGCTCACAGACGTTTGTCGAATAGTTTCCCTAGAGACCCCTACCATTATATTCTACTGCACTGCAAGTGATGACGCCTGCAACCAACGACTGTCCAGGACCAAAGTACACAAAAAGAAATCTCGAAAAAAATGCAACAAAATCCGGACAAGTCCATCGCCTCATGGCGTTCTACACAACTGGTTGACGACTCCACTTTAACCCCGGCGGCAGAACACTGGGCGAAACATGTTGATGTAATGCGGCTGTGCAACAAGTGGGTACAACGCATGGCTCATGAAATGGAGCAAGAATTACCCTCTAGTAAACTATCATGGCTGGCTGGAAAATCCACCAACTATTGATGGCTTCCCAAGGTTTCTCTATAACGTGCAGTGATTTTCCATTGCTATCTTATATGTATGTTCCCATATGGCAGTGGGTCAAAACCCTGTACCCCTAGTTCCCCTACCATTAGCCATTGTTTTCCTTTGTTATTGGTTGGTCACTATCCCCCATTAGTTGGTTGGTAACTATTGACCCATGGTCATATCAAAATCATCCTTCTTTCAGGTGACCTGTGATACCAAGGCATGGACCCCAAAAAATGTGTCTTCCCAAACCTGTGCAGAAAAACCTGGCTATGCGAGCTAGGGGGATGTAGTCCGCCCGGCAAAGCATGGCTCATAAATGGTCATTTGGCTATGGGTCAAGCAGTTCACCAACCAATAATGGTGCATAATAACCAACCATTTTAAAGGGAAAACCATGGTTAATGATGGGGAACAAGGGGTACGGGGTTTTGACCCGCTGCCATTTGCCAATCAACACTTTTTGAGAAGCTGGTGATTGGATGTGAATGAACACTAGTGGTTGATGGTTATAATCCCTAATGGTTGAGCTTGATGATCGTAACCATCAACCACCAGTGTTGCCATGAAGGTGGTTATAATGTTATTGATTAACACCATGACAATCACTACTGGTGAATGGTTCAGCAACCATGAACTGACCGGCTGATCAGTCGGGTCTGCGAGAGTCATCTTGGATGTTCACCGCTGGGTACCGGGCACATGGTAGATATGGCTATGGGTCAATATTAACCAACCAACTAATGGGGGATAATAACCAACAATAATAGGGAAAACAATGGTTATTTATAGGGGAAGCAGGGGAAGCAGGGGTACAGGGTTTTGACCCGCTGCCATTTCTAGGAAGATATGGCGAATCTTAACCAAGTTTTCTCAGCATTTTTTCAGTATTCTGAACCATTCCTATCCACTTGTACGCAAGATTTTTGAAATGGCTTCCGTTATCAACCATTCTAGGCAGGACTAAATTATTGACTTAACTTGTAAATCATCCCGTTAAGAACTACTAACTGTCATTAACCATTTTTAACTGTCATTGGCGACTATGAAGCATTATGAATGAACCATTATTAACCATTGTTATCCATTGTTATCCACTAGTACATTGGCTTAAAAACCACCTTATAACGTTTGGAAAGTCCCAGCGGTGCAAGTTTCCTGGATCTCCTTCAGGTGAAGGCCTGCCCCTCAAACCAGAACATGATTTGGAAACACATGCTTTTTCATACATACATACATGCATATATTTATATATACTTATACATATATATATATATGTAAATACATATATAGAAATATATCTATATAAATACAGTATGTATATATATATACATGTAAAATATATTTGCATATGTGAATATAAATATAAACATGTGAATATTTTCTTGTATGTACACAAACATTTTTTACAAATGTGTCAATATGTATGAATCTATGTGTATACATATCTTTGCGTATGTAAATAAATGTGTGTGTATATAAATATATATATATATAGGTACATGAAAATATATAACGTGTATCATTGTGCAAATATACGGTTACACACATATCTAAATGTATGTGTGTATCAAAGAAAAAAAGAAATAGATATGTATATATATATATATATATGATTACACTTATTTAATTATATACATATGTATAAATATGTATATGTAAATATATATATATATTTGTATACATTGATATAAGAATGCATTTCTTCAGGATCTACGTCAATTAAATCTTGGTCAAGCATGGTCAAGCATGGTCACTTGAACCGTGAAACCATGGTGGGCATCGGTGCCCCAAACAGATGTTCAGTCGTCAATGAAATGATCATCCAAACCGGTACGCGGATGAAAAAAACACCAAAAGCAACCACAAAGCAGTTATCAGTCACTACCCATTCACCACTATCAATCATCATCATCATCATCATCATCATCATCATCATCATGAACCATTAGTTGGCATTATCAACTACAAACGAGAGTTTAAAAAGAAATTGACTTCTCAAACTCTGGCCTTAAGTTCAGCCACATCTGAAGCAACAACGCACCAGGATGAAGCAATGCGACTACTTGCTGAACCCGGTGTCAGATACCTCGCCACCAGGTAGCATACCAGCATTGATCTTCACAGTAGGCTTATATCGACAGGGGGGATATACATGTGCATATAGGAATACACTTGTAAATAGGTACACGGCTAACAGACTATACCACTAGTGCTTGACAATCACACAAATAGCAAGCTGAGTTTCCTGCAGGGTTCCTGTTATACCAAGCTCTCCCGATGGGGAAAACCATTTACTCGACTCACTCAGTCGCGGACCGCCAGTTCGCAGCAAGTTGCGCTGCCCTCGGCGTCTCACGTGAGTCCACGGTCGATCGAGGCTCATTTCTTTCGGGTCACAGAACTCTTGGCTGCAGACTCACTCCTTAGCAAAAGTCTGCATCAGCCGGATTGCATTGTGACACAGGAGATCTCAAAAATGCTCAAAAATGCTCAAAATGACCTGGTCGTGTCCCGAAAATCTGGTTTTTTTTCTTCCTGAATCCATATTGTTCTCAAACTTGACGCGATTGAAAGCAAAGTGGCAAATTTCCAGATCGACACATGATTGCCATACTCCCAAACAGAGTGAACATGTCTAATAGCACAGCTGTAGGGCTGTGTTCCTGCATAAGTCACAGGTGGAATGGGCCTGACAAGGCCAATCTATATCATACAAATAATGCAAATAATGCGCATGTATGCTTAGGTACCTCTTTGCATATGTGTTTAACATAGATCACAATGTAGCCGGAATTTTGGGATACATATATTTCATTTTTATGTGCCTATATCCTTTTTCACCTGCATTACTACACATTATTATGTCACATTATACATTTGGACGTGCAGCTGCGTTCCTGTATGTACACAAGTAGAGTTGTAAATGTAAATGTACATATACACAGTACCAAATTCTGACACATATGCATGCACAAATAACGTTATGCCTACAGGCATGCATATGCGCATGTATATTTGTATTTGGGCGATCCATGTGTCTAAGAAAAGAAGAGTGTGACCAGTAAACCTGCATATTTGTGGAGAAGCCGGCAGCCAAGATAATTTAGAGGCAGACCATGGAGAAGCAAAGTGTTTGGCATCTTGGATTTCTCCTCTGAGAAATAGATCTGCACATCTGTATCTTTACCTCTGAATTTTCATATATACATATATATATACATATATATATACATATACAGTGCATGCAGATATGGCCTACAAATACTCATGTCTCCCAAATGTACATAATCCCTCTGACAGAAATAACTACATGTGATGCAAAATGCAAATCTTTGCAATCATTTGGACAGGTCTTGGATGGGAGAACTAAGATTGCACATGCGGCAAATTCTTCCATGGAAATAAGATCTAAGATTGCCCACTGGACTCTTGGAGTGAAATCTTCGCTCTTCCTAGTAGGTCTGAGTTTGACCAAGATTCTTGCCGAAGAGTCCTGTTTGCAATCTTAGTTCTTAGATTCTTACCACGATCTTTTTCTCGACTCAGTCGCGGACCGCCAGTTCGCAGCAAGTTGCGCTGCCCTCGGCGTCTCACGTGAGTCCACGGTCGAGGCTCATTTTTTTCGGGTCACAGAACTCTTGGCTGCAGACTCACTGCTTAGCAAAAGTCTGCATCAGCCGGATTGCATTGTGACACGGGAGATCTCAAAAATGCTCAAAAATGCTCAAAATGACCTGGTCGTGTCCCGAAAATCTGGTTTTTTTTCTTCCTGATTCCATTGTTCTCAAACTTGACGCGATTGAAAGCAAAGTGGCAAATTTCCAGATCGACACATGATTGCCATACTCCCAAACAGAGTGAACATGTCTAATAGCACAGCTGTAGGGCTGTGTTCCTGCATAAGTCACAGGTGGAATGGGCCTGACAAGGCCAATCTATATCATACAAATAATGCAAATAATGCGCATGTATGCTTAGGTACCTCTTTGCATATGTGTTTAACATAGATCACAATGTAGCCGGAATTTTGGGATACATATATTTCATTTTTATGTGCCTATATCCTTTTTCACCTGCATTACTACGCATTATACATTTGGACGTGCATCTGTGCGCCTGCCTGCAGATGTAATTACAAGAGCCGACCAGAAGTTAGAATATGGAAAAAAATTAAAATCGCACTTAGAATATTTAAATTTATACCCTGTTAGAACTCGCAGTTAGAATATGTAAGTTGATGTAAGTTGAGATATGTAGTTTGATTGAAATATGCAAAGGTTATTGCAGACCTGCAGTTAGAATATGGATGATCCTCAATATTCTAACTGCCAAATCTTTTCCCCAGGTATTCGATTCGGAGATGAATCTTAAAAAATAAATTTTCAACGTTCATATTCTAACTGTGGGTCCAACATAGTAATTAACTATACATCTATAGCAGTGATTCTTTTGATGTACGTATGTATGGTACAGCGTTGCAACCCCCCCCCTCCCCCCCTGGTCATGGTCATGGTCCCCCCCTCCCCCCCCTGTGGTGTGGTGTGGTGGGGTGGGGGGGGTGGGGGTGAGGGGAGTGGGGGTAGGGGGGTAGTATACGAGCAGTGTATAAGTAGTTGATAAAGGTAGTACGTAGGTAGATATCTAATATATACACAGCACACATGCAGTATACAAGTAGTGTTTTGATAGTAAAAAAAAATCAATAGATAGTGTATAGGTAGTATATGGTGGTATATAGTACTTAGTATAGTAGTATGTAGATAAGTGTTTAAGTAATATATAAATAGTATATAGGTAGTACGTAGGTAGATATCTAGTATATAGTCAGCACATTGGTAGTATACAAGTAGTGCTTTTATAGTCCAAAAACAATTAATAGATAGTATATAGGCAGCATATGGTAGTATATAGTATAGATAATATGTAGATAAGTGTCTAAGTAATATATAAATAGTATATAGAGGAAGTTGTAGGTATTATATATGTAGTATGTAGGTAGTATATGGCAATAAATAAGTCCTGTATGGGGATGTGTGCATAGTACGTAAAGGTCCGAAATGCTGTAAATAGCGTGCAA
>VSDK01008515.1:688841-716294 GCA_009767595.1 Symbiodinium kawagutii
AGGGACTCCAATGTCTCTACCACCTCCGAGACAAGGTGTACCGCACTGCAGCAGAACGCTGAGCCGATTGCCAATATCTGCTCACTTTTTCCACTTCATGTTGGGATCGGATCCATATTCATAAGTAGACTTATAAATAAGAGTTATTCATATTTAGCTGCCCTGCAGTCCTGATGGTAAATCACCAGCTATTGAACGTGAACCAATGGTGGTTTACTAACTGATGGGTCTCCCATTTTCGTCTAAATGACCAACTCTCCCACACCCGAACGGAGGGGGAATGAATTCGCCATCTGTTGCGGCGAATGATGTGATGATTGAACAACAACCCCAACAACGATGAACAACGATGAGTTTAGTACCCACAAATGGTGATTAATATGAGTTGAGTATCCACACATGAGTTTAGTATCAAGCTTTAGTTGATTAATTAGGGTTTGATTAACATGGCGATGAGTTTAGTTGAGTAATCGTCCAAGCATGGGGAAAAAAACTACCAAAATCACCAACTTGAAATTTCCACCAGGACCAAAAGAGCCAAAAAAAATGCGACTGACTGGTGTGCTACGCAAGAATGACCCAACTTACAGGGGTCTTTCCTGTTCCAAGCCGCTTGCTTGTTGGATAGTTGGGAAATATGTCCTCGTTGGTGTTCCACAAACCACTGGGAAAGCATCCAACATGCATGGGACCCCACTCAGAAGCAAATGATCATCGCTTGCTGTTTGCAGGTATTGTCATACCAGGCATGTCATTCAATATTCAAAACTAGTCTTGAGTCCCCGCTCCTTTTTGGTGGAGGGTCAATACCTTGTACACCTGGTGAACAACCCCCAAATGACTCAACCAATCTTTGTTGGGATGCCCGCCTACCCGAACAATATAACCCATAGCCATTCACTTGTTGCACTGATTGCTGGTGATTGGTGTCAATCGATCTGCACCTTTTTGGGTTCAAACCTCTCGGGGCTGGCTACTTACTTGCCCTGCTTCGACACGACCACACCCACGTTTCCACCGCAACGCAGCTACTCTGGGATGCCAGAGTAAGTTTACAACTACTGTACACGGGATGACTAGAGTTATTGATGATCCCAACATATGTTCATCATGCCGCTGGGACGACTACAACTTCTTTTGCATCTCGCAAGCCATGAGTCGATGATCTGCATCCCTTTCGCAGCCTGGGACCCTTCCGATCAAACATCCGCCAAAATCCACGGTAGTTTAAACAGAAATCTCTGAAATCTTAGGTTTTTCTAGCGAGGTCTTTTATGTTGGAATGCACTTGGTTGGCGCGTTTCGAATACCTACAGTCATCCAGCGAAAGTGTAATCTTCGTTGTGGTAGGCCAATCATTTGCTCACATACGGTGTTTGCTTGTATGGACTCACAGGCACAACAGCCGTCGTCGTCGTGCTCCTCCTCATCATCATCATTGATTCTTTGTTGCGATGTTCGCCAATGCAGCTTTGCTCCGACTCATGCTTATGACCTCGCTCACTATATCAATCCGGTGACCACAAAATAAATATATACATATATATATATATACTAATATCTACATATATATATATATATACAAATACTTATATATATATATATATACATATATACATACACACACTTAAATAAATATATATATATATATAATTATATATACAAATACTTGTATCTATATATATATATATTTATTTACAAATACATATATATATATATACTAATATTTACATATATATATATACATATATATATATATTTAAAAATATAAATGTATATATGTTTACTTATTTATTTGTACATAAGCATATGTATATATATATATATATATGCAGTATATGTATGTACATACACGACCTGTCCCCACACGGCCAAGAAAAAAACACCATCCGAATGCGGTAGCGAAGGCCTCATGGCCACAGTTTCCAGCAGGAGCAGCGTCCAACGTTTCGAGAAAGGGTCTTTCCTACAGAAGTCACGGATCATACATAGGTAGGTGATGTTTCTCCATGGGTACCTGGATTTTGAGAAACACATCCTGGATTATGGTACCTACTGGTGATATATCCAGGTACCATATTATCAGGATATGGGTGTTTCTCAAAATAGAGGTACCCCCAAAGAGTAATAGGGCCCAAATTAACCACTGGTCTTTCCTGGTCCAAGGTACAGTACTTTGCTTGATACTGGTGACTCGTAGTGCCCAAACTTAGAATAGAACTGATCATTGGCCATGGTTCATTACACTATGCGAATGATACCTGATTCCATCTAATGGTGCACAAAACAGTATCAGCCAGAATATTTCGACAATCCTGCTCAATTTCGCAGAATGTATGTGTATAAACACATATATCTATATGTATATATATATATATATATGCACATATAGTCACATATGTGTATACATGTGTAAATGTAAATACATTACTACCATGTCAAAAAGAAGTTGGTAAATACTTGTGCATGGTTCATGAGGGGGGTAAAGATCTAGAATATGCAACAAGATGCAACATGTATCCAGAAATTTTACGACGTCATGCGGCTATCTCCACTTGTCATTGTTCCCTTAGCGGTGGTACCGGGACCCAACATTCAGCAGTTCCAGGGACCTCCAATCTGCCATCAACATTTTCATCAGCGACCATCATCAACCACTGCCAGGGCAGGCCTTTTGTGGCGAGGGAAGAACTCCAATGTTATGTCCAACAATGGAGTATCAAATGATCTGGCTCACACAAATATCTGTGGTTCATTGCCAAAGCATCGTGACGCTAGCAGCTGCTTGCCACGGTGGTTTCAGCTGCAACAACTCATTGGTGCACAGTTGAAACATGGACCAGTTCAACGGTGGCTGTTGCAGCCTGATGAGGCACCGTCTCCCAGACGGTAAGCAATTTTACGTTGGTGAAATCAGAAGTGCAAACGCGATCTTGGTGCATACAGGACTGCTGTGCACTCTGTTTAGATAACGATTACTACATATATGACTACGTGGTGAAAGTCAAATGACAACCCACCCATCAAAGGCAACCAGCCCCCGCTTGGTATTATAGGGCTTATAACCATGGTTGTAACCCCAGCTGCACATCCAAGTAGGCCAGCACACTGCTCTCTGGAAACAGTTGGAGAGTTGAAGCCAGTCAACTCACCAAAGTTAAAAGCCCAAATCAGGACCGGTTTTTTTGCGCGGAACAATCGCAGGACGTTTCACCAGAATGCTGGTCCATGGTTCCATTCTCAATGGTAGCAAGGGTCAGCAACTATCAATTGACTATTAGTGGTTGATAATCACTCTGCTGATATTCGCGGAGCTTTAGCAGCAGGGATTGATTGCAAGAGGACAAACAAACACGTGGCGCAAGCACAACACACGGCTTTGTTCATGCATGGTGGTACCTCAGAACCATCCACCCGAAAATGCTTATGACCTGAGTGTACAGCTGGATCAGGCCACATCTTGTAATTGGCAACCCTTCCTGGTTGGTGGTTGAACCACCCCTATGAAAAATATTAGTCAACCAACCAGTTGTTGCTAGCTACTAGAGAAAATAAAGAAATGTCAATCAAACCACCAACCAGCTTCAGATTTGCAATGCCTGCGTGATTGTTCCGTGCTCGCTCTACAGAGCGGGCTGTCTTCGCCTGTCAATGTCAAGCGGCTTCAAACACAACGGTAGCTCTTCGCTTCGCCGGGAAGTCGCTGGCGATCACAGGGGCTCCCTAAAAATGCTTGATCTCTGGTGGAACATGACTGGCTCAGATCATCCAATGCTTAAAGACCCAATGGGACGGCTGAATCCCTGTCTTGAACATGCCCTTATCAGCGAGTACCAGTTGCAGTACAAACCAAAATCAGCAAGGCTACCGGCCAACAACCAGGCCTAATAATCTGACTAGAAGGTATCAATGTACATGAGGATGCTGATGTAAAATATGGGTGCCCATTTGTGTGCAAAAACCAAACATGAAAGGAAAAGGATGGCAAACCAAGCGACTGCTCGCAAGATCGGCGGCAACAACGACAAAAAAGGCAATAAGAACAACAACAGTAGCCAAAGCGACAGCAATCACAAGCAACAAGCAAGTTTGTTGGGAAAGTAATAGCATGAGCAACAACAAATAGCAACGAAAACAATGACAGCAGCAGCAGCGGCAACAACAACAACAACAACAACAACAACAAAAAGCAAGGAGGACGATGCAAAGAGCAGCAAGAACAGAAACGACAACGTCGACATTGACAGGCTACCGCAAACACCACAGAAACAAGCAAACAACAAACAAAACAAAACAAAACAAAACAAACAAGCAAGCAAGGAAGCAAGGAAGCAAGCAAACAAGCAAACAAGCAAACAAGCAAACAAGCAAACAAGCAAACAAGCAAACATACTAACATACTAACATACTAACAAACAAACTAACTAACAAACTAACAAACTAACAAACAAACAACAGCAGCAACAGCTACAAGAGTCGCCATCACAACCAGCAAGCAGCGACCAAATCACAAGACTACAGGTAGCAATAAGTAAGCATCTACAGCCAGCAATTCTGACCACAAATCCTACAGAAACCATGGTAGCCTACGTGGGCAGCCCCTGTACCCCGTGTCGGGCTCATGGCTCAGCTGACCCAAATTCGCATCCGCACCGTCAACCGAGGGGTGAACCGCTTGCTCACACGCTCGCACGCCTCTTGACGTTCCTCGAGTTGACGACCGGCACTTTTTTGTCGAAGCTGCTACCGCTCGACCTTGGAGAGCCAAGTGGGCGGCCTTCTCAGGTCCAAGTGGTTACGACCATGGTTAATTAAGATTAACCAGGCGGATATAATGGTTAAGATTTGACCATGGTGGACCTTAACCTGGAGGACCAAGTGGATCATTTCAGAATGGTTAAGATTTGAGAACTAGGCAATGCATGATTGTGCGTAATGTAATTGTTGAATGGTTTCAAACTGCTGATTAAAATCATGGTCAATGACTCCCTGGGATTCCACCCTGGTAGATAAAACCCCTTGGTCAAACTATGGTTGTTACAGTCGTTACAGTATAAGCCACTACAACCAACGGCACCGCGACGGAATCCCACAGTGATCTGTTCGCCGGCGGCGTGGGCAACGAGGCAAGCAAGTGCTGGAGAGAGGCTGACCAGCTGGGGAAACCGTCCAGTGTCAGGCTGATGTCAGGTGTATCCATCCACTTCGGAAGATGAGCTGGTTGAAAATCTACGTTGGAAAGCTGTGTTTTAACTACCAATTATCCATAGGGATAGGAGTAGATTTTCCCACCATTTCTGACAGCAGCGGGATAAAACGTAGGCGAATTGTAAGGCAGCCAAGACCTGCAAGTGCTCAGGAATTTGGTACCTAACACTGCCCTATATTATTCCTGGAGGTGACACTAGAATAGTTTACGTCAGGTAATGCCCATGCAATCCCGACATCTTCCAACGTATCGGTCGGACGCGCAATGTTGGATCAAGAGCTAACAATTGCTAGCAACGTTTAAAAAAAACATATAGTAACCCCGTCAAAGCTAACCCATGCTTCGACCCCCTAAAAGCAAAATGCCAGGTGAAAACTAGGAGGGTTCCAAAATGCAAGTCAAACTGTTGGCCCCCAAAGAATGCGGTAACCAAAACCATGTAAGTCTTACGGGCCTTAAACGCAAGTTGCCTGTTTTAAGCCTGTGGTCCCCTCCCCTTGACATCTTAAAGTAACTTGTTAGTGATAACCCTGTGGCCCCTTCTGTTGGTTATTGTGATGGTTCATGAACCACAGGGGACCTGACAGCAAGGGGCCATAGTGTTGGTTACTGTGCTGAATCATGCTTGGTTTGACGCCGCAGGTAACAAGAGACAGCTTTATGAAATAAGGTTAAGGACCACTACTCCCAAGATTCTTTGCTTCAGATTTGAAGGGTTCTCAAGCCAAAGGGGTCCCCCCAGTTGCCATCCTTTATCATATCAACCATTCGTACTAATGCAGCAACCCCAAGGATGGATGGTTTAAGTGGATGTTTCTCAAACTAGGGCTACCCCCAAATCATCCAGTTTATCGACCGTTCCAAGAAATAAACCACCCATAATTCGGGGGTCCCCCATGGCTTGGGAAACCATCGTATAAGCTTTTTGTTGGTTATCCCCTTTGATTTAACCCCTAATCCCTATATCCCCTATCATCAACCAATTAAGTTTCAGTTTCCTAGAAAATGTTGATCTTATTGTTGGTCAATTGTTGCTTATTATCCCGGAGCATAAGCCATATAAAACTATCACAGAACCCCCAAAAATATGATCATGAGTTGTTTAACCATTAGTTTGTTGGTGATTCTCCCTATCTATGAACCAGTATTATCAACCATTACTGGTTGGTGGTTTCAACCCCTATGAAGAATATTACGTAGTCAAACTACCATTTGTTCATGATTTCTAGGGAAAATAAAAAAAATGTCAATCAAACCACCAACCAGATTAGTTTGTTTTTTTCTATCTCAAATGGCTGTGGGTCAAAACCCCGTACCCCTGGTTCCCCATCGTTAACCATTGGTTTCCTTGTTATTGTTGGTTAGTAACCCCCATGAAATTGGTTGGTTAATATTGACCCATAGCCAAATCCATGATCCTGCCTCGGCACCCCATTGCAGTCATCACACGACTCGTTGCTGCGGCCATGTGGCGCGTCTTCCATCTCCTTCCGCCTTCGTTCTACATCCTTCACCACCGTCGCCTTAACGGAACAAGGAGTGCACCATGACTGGCAAGGAGTTAGATACAGTATAGATGATGGATCTATATGTAAACAGATATAGATATAGATATTAGATATTAGATATTAGATATTAGATCTTCATATCGCTAGTTACATATGTATCTATGAAGTATGGGCTAGGTATATCTATGATTGGCATAGGTATGTCTTAAAGTGGTCATAGATGTATCTATGACATAAATAGGATTGGCAAAGGAATATTTAAGTCTCTATGGTAGTAGATCCAGCCGATATTACATAGTGATATGGTATACATGATATTGTAGTGACTATGGTATAAGTTACAAGTATATGCAATAGTTTGAAGATGTAACATGACTATTGCGCCCTATATAGTACATCTAATGATTTCAATGTGTCAACAGGATCCCTAGGTATGTGCATCACATGCACAATCGTGTTTGAGTGTACAATCATGTGTGAATGTATGTAGATGTTTTCCACGTACATGCTTTGTATACATAGACATCGTAGGGGGTTCACTTACATGTGTACACTTAGATGTGCATACACATAAACACAAACATACACGCATCTCATGTGGCAATGGGCCAATACCCTGTATCCATGGCTTGACTGACCAAACCAGTCTTTGTTTGAGATTTAACCTCTCTATATATTTGTATGTATTGAAATAGCTGGATGGTTCGTACTGACCCATGCCATATGTGTATATATGTAGATATAGAAGTCGGTGTCCAGCTGGTTTGATGGCTAATGATTGATGACGGTTGATGATCATTGATGATCGATAGTGGCACTTGATCATTGGGAAGATGGGAAACCTTTTTTTTCTATAATGGTTGACATTCTAAATATCATTGGTTCAGAAAATCCTTGCCCCCCTTTGGTAATCTAACATGGCAACGGATAATCCACCATTTGTAGATTACTTTCCTATTAATGTTAATGTTGATGTCCATTTTTCACTACTATTAAGCAAGTTTTAGCCACGATTGAAAAACTACGAATTACTATGACCATTCTGTGTTTTGGATAACTAAACCTATATCAACCAATGTCAAGCAGTATGAACAAGTAGTCTCAATTGTTAACCTATCAAACAATAATAAACCATGCTCAATCATTCATTAACTTATCGTCATGAACTCATCATTAACTCAGTACTAACCCACTATCAATCATTTATTCCGCAATACTTGACCATTACGAACCAAATATCAATTGTTTACCACATATGTCCATTGGTCGTAACCATGATGGACCATTAATCACCCAATATTCACCCACTATTGAGCAGTATCAAGTGTTCCTCACCATTCCTAGCCAATGATTATATAGGCACTAGTAACATTTATCATTAAGATCTATCAACCAATTCTCGGCAATATTTGAGCCATCCTTGGGCGAGAAATTGACCTGCCAAGAGTTGAGCGACCATTCTCAACCAATCGTTATCCAGCTATTGACCATTGTCAAGCATGATTCATTACTCATCATTACTATCCATTGTAAAGCATGATTCATTACTGTAACCATTTTGAATGATTCCTATCCATCATCTGGCTGTTCCTCAAAATAGGCGACCCTCCAAATCATCCTTTAACCATTCATGGTTTAAAAACAAACATCCACTTTGGGAGTCCCAATCTTGAGAAACCAAAAGATTCCGTTGCTATCCTCATTTCTTGTGCGAGGGTAGCTCATCACCAGCTCATCAGCCATGCTGCAACCATGTTTACCCTCTGGCAAACTAACCTGGCAATGGAAAATTCACCATTTATTGGTGGGTTCCCAGGGTTTCTCTATAAAATATGGTGAAAATCCAGCTAGCCAGATTAGTTTACCAGAGGGTAACTAGGCTATTCTCACAGTTTCAGCTGGGTAGCTACGAAAAAAACTCATGGCTGGACCGAAAGGCACAGCTCTGAAAACTGCCCGTGCTTTTTTGGGCCAGGAAAGCCCCATCCCTCGAAAAGTGCGGGCGTACACGGTCCAATCAGAAGGAGGGATACCGTTACGCACCCATGGCGGATTCTTCCTGGATACTTTCTGGAATGCTACTCAGCACTGTTACCCACAATCAACCGCTAATTAATTATGATGAATTAAGCATCACTTAACCAGCAACCGTCATGAACCATCACCAACGATTCTCAACCATCATCAAGCCAATATTGAGTAATTATAAATTATCTTCAACCATTGCTAGCCTCCAGTGAACCATCATTAAAAGGTTCATCATTCACCATCATTAAGCCACTAGTACAGTAGTCAACCATCATTATAGTTACCATCATCAACCATCAAAGCTGCCAACCATCATTCAGCTATCAAAAAGATTGGATACCAGTCATCATCACTAGCCATCATTCACCAGTCATTAACTATCATCATCACCATTCTCAACCATTCCAAGTCATCATTAATCAAATCGGTGGCTTCTCAACCATTGTTAACCATCCTCATAGTCATCCTCACCATTATTGTTAACTATCATCATCAACCATTACTTGGTGGCTTATAGATCAATCCCAAAAACACTAAAAACCTAAGAATTCGTGGGTATAAGCCATCCAGCTAGTCATCATTGATGAAATTGGTGTCTTTGAACTGGCTGATCTCTTTCCGATCACTCCTGGACCCTTCTGCCGCGCCACAGGGGTCACGTCTACCTGCGTCAAATACCTCGCGGGCTCTTCACTGGCAAGAATGATGCGCTCAGTGGATACTTAAAATGGTTCACTCACGGTTGAATGGTGCTTAAATGATGGTTCAATAATGCTCGGTTGCTTATCGGGTTGATGGTTTCAACCTCTATGAAAATTATGAGTCAACCATCAGCCAACCATTTGTAAATACATTTAGGAAAATAACAAATATCCATCAAACCAGCAGCCAGTTGTTGGTGAAGCATTCACTTTTTATTGTTGCTACAGCGCCTTGGCCTCGACGCCCCATCCAGTTCTTCCTAAGTGATGCATGGGGTCTTCACAAGAGTCGCTCCACTCCTTTCGCACCCAACGAGCGGTACAGAAGCCAACTGACCAATCAAAAGCACCGATACCATTGGAATATGAGACAGATGGATGTTTCTCCAAATAGGGGAGCCCAAAGATCATCACATAACAGTCATTGTTAGTAATGAACCAACCATCCTTGAGGGGTCCCCATTTTGAGAAAGACCCATATATTACTGGTTTACAGGGAATAGGTTGCAAACAAAATATGAGGTCGAGACAAGCAAAGACTATCACCCAACACATACGCGGTCCCAGCGTATCATCGAGCGCAATAATGCGCTTTATCCAAGATGGTATCAAGTTGCACCAGCCTCCAACGGGCATCCCATCAGGTGATTGGAGCTTCAATGTGGACAACTCGCAACCATGTCCTTACAAGTGTTTGCCTGTTGACATGTGTTTACATTCGTTTCTACCTGCAACGCTTTCGCAGTTCCTGGCTTTTCTGGGAGCTTTGCAGACAGGTCGAGCTGGCTGTGTTGATCCATCAGGTGCTGACTTGGAGACTTGGACCGACAAAGTGGACGTGAGGGGCTCGTCGAAAGAATGACTACATGGTATGGAGCACCACGGCACAAAACAGGGAGCTGCTTTGACAACTCACTAGCCCTCGCAACATGCTAGAATGGTACAGGGAGACACATCAATTGTAGCCCACATTGGCTTCAAATTAGCAGAAGCCAATATCAACCTCTCTACGAAATGGGCATGAGCTATTTGCACTGCTACAAAACACATATGTGTCCATACTAGTATCATACATTCCATATACATGTATGTATATATATATATATATATACATGGTGGTGCCTCAAAATAGGGAGCCCCCAAAACGGTTGGTTTACTACTATAGATAGATGGTTAATAACTTGATGTTGTGGGGGTACCCCTATTGTGAGAACCACCTCATACATTTGTTGACTTCAGGGTCATGTATAGCACAACCTAAACCTGAGAGGCTAGCTGCCACAGAGATCTTGTCTGAAGCGCAGTTTTCAGCGTGGCGATTCACCAATTCATAGCCAGACCATGGGCTTAACTACACTCTGGTGATCTGACATGGCAATGGATAATCCACCATTTGTAGATTACTTACCTGTTGGAAATGGTGATTTTCCATTGCCATGTTAGATCACCAGAGTGTATCAGGATTGCTGGTTCTTCACCAGTCAGAAGCGCTTCGTACCTTCGCCACCAGTATTGCTGCTTGGTAGTTTCAAGCCTTTTGACAATATGATTCAATCAATCAACCATCTCAAACATTTGGGGAAATAAAAAATGTCAAACAAACCACCAACGAGTAGTTGTTTAATCACTATTCTTAGTCATTATCCCCGATCAATAACCGCTACAAGGTGGGCCCCCAGTGATGACTTGTTTTATATGGCCACTTAACAAGCTAGTTATATCTACCATAAGTGGTAGTTTCCCTAGTTATAATCCAACTTATAGCTGGTTAGGGGCCCACCTTGTATTATCCATTATTGTTCTCATTTATTATCCCGCATCAATAATGATTAAACAACTAGCAGTTGACAATCACCATAAAGGATTCTTAGTTATTAATTACCCCCAATCATTCATCAAAGCACCACTATGATCCTTCATTGATATTGCCACCACTAGTCATTATAGCTAGTTAATCAAGCCACAACAGGTTGCTCTTCATCACCACCCCCACCATTCGGTGCCTGTTGATATTGCGCAAGTGTCGTTCGTGGTCCCCGCGGTTGGGTGGTTGGCTAACGCCTGCGGAGGGCGGTGCAGCTGCTGTCCATCAATGGTGACCCTCGCTGGACCCTTCCACTGGTTGGATGATCAAGTTCCGCAGTTGGAATGGCCAGTTGGTTACCTTATTACTGCTTACTACTGTTAAATAATGGTTCAATCATGGTTAAATGATCGTTGGCTGCTGATCTGGTTGGTGCTTGAACCACCCCGTCATGAAGAGTATTCTTGTCAACCAACAATTTGTTAATGATTACTAAGGAAGATAAAAATGATTAAAACCACCAGCCAGCTTATTACTGCTGATTACAGGTTCCTGATTGGCTACCACTGGTGATTACTGATACACTGGCTTACTACTGGGTATTACTATTTGTTTACTGCTTTTTTACAGTCTATTATTGGTCTTTACTGGTTCTAATTGGATATTGCTGATCATTACTGATCGGAATATGGACAATAGATAGGAGTCAAAGTGATTTCTCGCCGCAACGACGGTACTCTTTATATTGGCCAGTATCCACCATCATTAGCTAGCATGAATAATTGTCACTGGTTGTTGCTGCTTATTGACGCTTACCGGACCATGCAGGTATATGGGCTATGGTATGGGTCGTTATCATCCCAGGAACCGGATGGACATCCGAACACTTTGAATAGGCCATTTATGGGATGCTGTGAAAGGCCAAGGTTGGAAGGGGGGAACGCACAGCCATAGCCGGGTGTTTCTCAAGTCATAAGGTTACCCCCAAATCATGCAGTTTATCAACCAACCAACCATTTTTGGGGCCCCCTCATTAATAGTGGTCAGTACTGGTTAAGTCACCACAATACTATCGGTGCCTGGCCATGAAATACCATTCGTACTGGCTAGTAATAACCATTCCTGGTGGCTATTTGTTGGTGTTGGCAATGGCCAGCAGCATTGTTGGCCAACTGCCTGTTAGCCACTACTGTTACCCGGTACGCATCAAGTGGCCACGGGCTGCTATTAGTGGCGACAACCACAAATATTGGTATCAGTGGTTAAACAACTGCTTTTGCGATGTACCATCAATAAACAACAGTAAATAGTATTTGAGGGTGTGATGAAATACATGGTGATCTGTAGATGTCCAAAGTGAACACCAAACAAAATGCATGGTTTGGGTGCTTGGGCACTCATGATCTATGTCTGTGTCCATGTCTGAGCCAAGGTGGTACCCTTCAGCCATCCCTAATCGTCATTCATAGGGAACCCAACCTGCTATGGGTCTAAGGTGTGCATCATCTTTTAGGCAAACCCCTGCGTCAGGAACATCAGCAACACTTTTCGCACTGGGGAATGGCTAGGTATCCATTTCATACCCATTTTTCGGCACCGAGATGTGAGGCTTAGCAAGTCATTGCGGTGAAAATGTGTTGAAGAAGCCATTCTACGTACTGATGGGTCAATATCATATCAAGTGTGTTATGCCATAGTGGTGGATGAAGATATTCCATTTATGAAACCTGTCATTAGTATACCCATATAGGTAGAGGGCTACGAATCATTCAATGGGTCAATGTATTCATACATGCATAGTTTCGATTAAACCAGGTAGTACCAGTATGTGTATAGAATCTGTGAGTGAGTTTCAGAACCCACCAGGGTACGCTCACTTGGAAATATGTGGCAACCGCGAAGAGTTGTATCGGTTGTGCGTAGAACATCCGTGCTGGGGCAGGTCTCGAATCTCAAGCAGCGCATCCTTTCACTGGAACTCCCCTTCCGTATTACAACCACTACTAACCATGGTTCAAACCACAAATCAACCATTAGTCGAAATAACCAATACCCTCCGGTGAAGTAACATGGCTATGGAAAATCCAGCATAAATTATGGATATTTTCCCAGCGTTTTCCCAACACTAGATTTTCCAGGCAGCCATGTTAATCACCAGGGGGTACCATTCCAGCTTTTACTTAACAATTGTCAACCATTACTTGACCACTATCAACCATTCTCAGCCATGACCTAAGCATCACTCAATCACTAGTAACCACTAATTCACCATACTAATTCGCCATACTAATTCACCACTGATTCACCATTACTTCAACCATTAGTTGAAGTAACCAATATCATTCCTACCGTGGCACACCGAGCACGCCTCGTGGAACCGAGCTATCAGGCTCGTTGAATGTCCAAGACGACCTGGTGGCGAAACGGAGAGATCGAGATAGTCGTGAGAAACGGTTCAACATGGTGATTGATGGCAAATCAAATGGCTAGTAATGGATTATAGTGTTTGATGATGGATTATAGTGTTTGATAATAGCTTATAGTGTTTGATAATGGCTTATAGTGTTTGATAATAGCTTACAGTGTTTGATAATGGCTTATAGCGTTTGATAATAGCTTTTAGTGCTCGATAATAGCTTACAGTGTTTGATAATGGCTTTTAGTGCTCGATAATAGCTTACAGTGTTTGAAAATGGCTTACAGTGTTTGATAATAGCTTATAGTGTTTGATAATGGCTTACAGTGTTTGATAATGGCTTACAGTGTTTGATAATGGCTTATAGTGCTCGATAATTGCTTACAGTGTTTGATAATGGCTTGTAGTGTTTGAAAATGGCTTACAGTGTTTGATAATAGCTTATAGTGCTTGATAATGGCTTATAGTGTTATGGCTTATAGTGTTTGATAATGGTTTAAAGTGTGCGATAATGGCTTTTAGTGTTTGTTAATGGCTTATAGTGTTTGATAATGTCTTATAGTGTTTGATAATGGCTTATAGTGTTTGTTAATGGCTTATAGTGTTGATGATAGATTATAGTGTTTGTTAATGGCTTATCCTGTTTGAAAATTGCTTACAGTGTTTGATAATAGCTTATATTGTTTGACAATGGCTTATACTGTTTGATACTAGCTTATAGTGTTTGATAATAGCTTATAGTGTTTGATAATAGCTTGTAGTGTTTGATAATAGCTTATAGTGTTTGATAATGGCTTATAGTGTTTGATAATGGCTTACAGTGTTTGATAATAGCTTATAGTGTTTGATAATGGCTTATAGTGTTTGATACTAGCTTATAGTGTTTGATAATAGCTTATAGTGTTTGATAATGGCTTATAGTGTTTGATAATAGCTTACAGTGTTTGATAATGGCTTATAGCGTTTGATAATAGCTTTTAGTGCTCGATAATTGCTTACAGTGTTTGATAATGGCTTATAGTGTTTGATAATAGCTTACAGTGTTTGATAATGGCTTATAGCGTTTGATAATAGCTTTTAGTGCTCGATAATTGCTTACAGTGTTTGATAATGGCTTATAGTGTTTGATAATAGCTTACAGTGTTTGAAAATGGCTTACAGTGTTTGATAATAGCTTATAGTGTTTAATAATGGCTTATAGTGTTTGATAATGGCTTATAGTGTTTGAGAATGGATTATAGTGTTTGATAATAGCTTATAGTGTTTGTTAATGGCTCATCCTGTTTGAAAATTGCTGACAGTGTTTGATAATAGCTTATAGTGTTTGATAATGGCTTATAGTGTTTGATAATAGCTTGTAGTGTTTGATAATAGCTTATAGTGTTTGATAATGGCTTATAGTGTTATGGCTTATAGTGTTTGATAATGGTTTAAAGTGTGCGATAATGGCTTTATAGTGTTTGATAATGGCTTATAGTGTTTGATAATAGCTTGTAGTGTTTGATAATAGCTTATAGTGTTTGATAATGGCTTATAGAGTTATGGCTTATAGTGTTTGATAATGGCTTATACTGTTTGATAATGTCTTATAGTGTTTGATAATAGCTTACAGTGTTTGATAATGGCATATAGTGTTTGATAATGGCTTATAGTGTTTGATAATAGCTTACAGTGTTTGATAATGGCTTATAGCGTTTGATAATAGCTTTTAGTGCTCGATAATAGCTTACAGTGTTTGATAATGGCTTTTAGTGCTCGATAATAGCTTACAGTGTTTGAAAATGGCTTACAGTGTTTGATAATAGCTTATAGTGTTTGATAATGGCTTACAGTGTTTGATAATGGCTTACAGTGTTTGATAATGGCTTTTAGTGTTTGATAAGAGCTTATAGTGCTTGATAATGGCTTATAGTGTTTGAAAATGGCTTACAGTGTTTGATAATAGCTTATAGTGCTTGATAATGGCTTATAGTGTTTGATAATGTGGATAATGGCTTATTGTGTTTGATAATGGCGGATAGTGTTTGATAATGGCTTATAGTGCTTGATAATAGCTGATAGTGTTTGATAATGGCTTATAGTGTTTGTTAATGGCTTGTACTGTTTGATAATGTCTTATAGTGTTTGATAATGGCTTATCCTGTTTGATCATGGCTTTTAGTGCTCGATAATAGCTTACAGTGTTTGATAATGGCTTACAGTGTTTGATAATAGCTTTTAGTGCTCGAAAATAGCTTAAAATGTTTGATAATGGCTTATAGTGTTTGAAAATGGCTTACACTGTTTGATAATGTCTTATAGTGTTTGATAATGGCTTGTAGTGTTTGATAATGGCTTATCCTGTTTGATAATGGCTTATAGTGTTTGAAAATGGCTTACAGTGTTTGATAACGGCTTACAGTGTTTGATAATTGCTTATAGTGTTTGATAATGGCTTATAGTGTCTGACAATGGCTTATAGTGTTTGATAATAGCTTATAGTGTTTGTTAATGGCTCATCCTGTTTGAAAATTGCTTACAGTGTTTGATAATAGCTTATAGTGTTTGATAATGGCTTATAGTGTTTGATAATAGCTTGTAGTGTTTGATAATAGCTTATAGTGTTTGATAATGGCTTATAGTGTTTGATAATGGCTTATAGTGTTTGATAATGGCTTATACTGTTTGATAATGTCTTATAGTGTTTGATAGTGGCTTATCCTGTTTGATAATGGCTTTTAGTGCTCGATAATAGCTTACAGTGTTTGAAAATGGCTTACAGTGTTGGATAATAGCTTATAGTGCTGGATAATGGCTTATAGTGTTTGATAATGGCTTATAGAGTTTGAAAATGGCTTACACTGTTTGATAATGTCTTATAGTGTTTGATAATAGCTTATAGTGCTTGATAATGGCTTATCCTGTTTGATTATGGCTTATACTGTTTGATAATGTCTTATACTGTTTGATAATGTCTTATAGTGTTTGATAATAGCTTATAGTGTTTGTTAATGGCTTATCCTGTTTGATTATGGCTTTTAGTGCTCGATAATAGTTTATTGTGTTTGATAATGGCTTATAGTGTTTGATACTGGCTTATTGTGTTTGTTGATGAATTGATGGCTAACATTGCTTCATTCGTGCTTGAGAATGATCAACTGATGATTACAACATATTAACATATTACAACGGTTGAAACAGGTGTTTCTTGAAATAGGGGTACCCAAAATGGTTGGTTTATTACTACAGTTGTTTCAAAAAGGATAATAACTGGGGGTCCCCCTGTGGCTTGAGAGACCCCCAAATCTGCTTCAAAATTGATCACAGGTGATGAATTGTTGCTTCCCTCACATGCCGCCGCCTGAGCCTATCCAAAGTCTCTGGAATTCACCATAGGGGACCAAGTGGCCCCAAGGGCTTAGCCATGGTCACCGGGGGTTCTTCATAACTGCGCCGAAGGAGTTACTGGACTAGCCCACCCCCCCAAAAAAAAGGGATCAGACCATCGAACTCTGGGTGCTCATCTACCAAATCTATGGTAGAAATACAGCCATTGCTAGTGGAAATACAGCTGAAAACCGGTGCTAAGACTAGTGGAAATACAGCCAAAAACCGTGTTGGGTGTACGAATGCAACGAGTACATAAGCCAAAACAATGGGAGATCCACGTTAATAGATCCCCCAGATTTGATGGACTTGAGGGTCTATTTGATTTGTCCATAATATATAATTAGAAGTGTTTCTCAAAATAGGGGGCCCCCCAAATCATCCCATATTAAACCTTGGATTTTTGGGGTACCCCCATTTTGAGAAACCACCATATACTTTAATAACGAGAGATCCATATAAATCGCCATCCATTTATGGTGGATTACCAACTGCTAGATCAATTTCCTGGGACCCGATACAGATCCAGCGGTTCTTCATCCATTTCTGGTCGATCACCCCTCACCGTGGGGTCGTTCTGCGTGATTCTTCACGTCAAGCTTATCAACTACAAAGCCCGTTGAATCATCACATTCTGGGAAAACCGATTTCGAAGTCATCGATTGGAGACCTTCTGAAGTTCAACTTTGTTGTGGAGGGGTTCAGATCGGAACTCTGGTTCATGCGTTGGTGCCACGAAGTTGACAAAACTGATGAAAGTTCCCTGGCTGTCCCCTGGTGTGTTCACCGCCTGCTGCTCACCCGTTGCAATGGCCTGATCGACGGCTGAAGCAAGGTTCTTACAGCTTCTACCATGCATTGTGGGCGTCTCATGTCGATTCTCCCATCATTTCTGGAATCATTTCCCTGTCACACTCCAAAGGTGAAGCAGGAGCTTGATCGATTCTTCGCCGCCATGAGCCGCTGCCCCTAAAATCACCAGCCCAAAAACGCGTGGCTGGTTCAGAATAGAATCTATGGGGTAAGGTTACTGACTTGATAGGGAAGAATATCATAGCCCTACCTTGGATAAGAAGAACTGATGAGACCTGATTCCCTACCGGGGTGGGCTTTCCTGCCTGACAACGATCTGGAGAAACTATGGGTTTCCAAGCTTCAGCAATCGCATCAGAAAAATGCTCCGTTTTTGAAGCAATTTGTTTTTTCCATTAGTTGCACCGGCCCTCCCAATATCTTGCCTAAGAAAAGAGGAAAATCCGAAGTGAGTTGTGTTTTTTGTCGCAGTTCCATCTTGTCTTGTAGCAATTTTGTCAAGCAAAGAATCGTAATTTCTGTTGTCCATATCCATGGCTCGCCCCAAGTGACTGATGCTTTCCCCGAACATATCAATAACCTGTGCTGCTGCGTCCCCACACTGTCCTCTCAAGGCTAACTATACAACTGTTGATTGTGCCATTCGGATGGCTTAATACATATGTTCCCAACCAGTTCTGTTGGTTATAACCCTTTTACCGGTTGCTGTTGTTTGGCTATCGTTTCCCAACGTGTCATCCTTGACAAGCAATTATCACCCTTTACCAGCTTGGTAACCTGCCTGTGAACCAGTCCTGACGCTCACTACAAAGTGAGCCCCTAATCAGCTTTAAGTTGGCTTAGAACTAGGGTACCTACCTGTTAAAGTAGATATGACTATAGTTAAATGGCCTTATAAAGCAAGTCATAACTGGGGGGCCCACCTTGTAGCACCATTGCCGGGCTTGTATCAACCAATCTCCATTCGCCGTTCGACTAACAACCAGCTACTCACCAGCGGTACGTTCACCGTGCGGATTTCTCACTCCGTTCAGTGATTACACTAGGGATTGCTTACTCCAAAGCGACTAGTGCGACTAGTGACTATTCCATATGGTGGTTTCTCAAAATAGCGGACCAAATCATCAAAAACATTCACCCTTGGCATCAAACCCACCATAACGGCTTTGGGTCCCCAAACATAGCTTGAGAAACACCCATACCGGCGGGGGAAGTTCACCTTACGGGTAAGCGCTGCTCCCAGGGGTGCCTGAGATTTCGAGAGCTGATGATGCTGCTGCTGCTGGTGAGTCCAGGTGTAGCCGCTGCTGGGTCGCTGAGCGCGGCAAGCCGCCCCGCCGCGCGTTCCTGACGGCGGAGCTTGCCAGCAACCAGGGGGAGAGTTGAGTTATGGTTGATTAACGGTCGATGGAGGGTTGATCTATGGTTGAGGGATGGTTGATGAATGGTTGATGAATGGTTGGTTTATGGTTGATTTTTGGCTGATTTGTGGTTGATGTTCGGTTGATTTGATGAATATTCATGATGATCAATAACGATGAAGGGTGTTTTAGAGTGGTTAATGATGCTTCATCGCGATGAACGGTGGTTACGAATGGTTAATGATGCTTGATGATGAATGATTGCCAAGCATGGTTAATTCATGTTCATGCTGGTTAACATTGACTAAAAATGGTCGAAAATAATGATGAATATGTTCAATAATGCCCAATGATGTTTGACGATTTTGAACAATGATTGATCAGCCGGTTTGCCAACAGCTGAAGATGTTGTTGATATATGCTGATCATGATCAATACTGATAGTGTGAGATCCATGTAAATAAACCACCTATACTTGGGATAAATCACTAGCTAAATGAACCGAATCGATCCAAACATCAATTCCTAGAAACCGAAACCGCCCCGAACCCACCCTGGTTAAAGATCATGTCTAATCATTAAATGAAGAAAAATACAAAATGATGACCTACAATCATCGAGATTGTCAAACATTTTGTGATTTCTTTCAGAAATGGAAATGAGCCAGCCTTGCCGCTTCAAGAATGGCGACCATGCTGGCCAACACTCCTTGTAACCCCGCTGGTACGAACAGCTGCATCTCCAATCCTTGTAAATGTTTTGCAGCTACCGTCCGGCCATGCGTCGCAACAAAATTGTCCCCTTGTAGATCATTTACCTGATGGTAATATTACGGGCAAACACCCCAGATTGCCCGCGCCTCTGTCGTCAGCGTCTTGGAACGTCAAAAAACATTGATTTTTACGGCACAAAAAGCACATGTGTGACATGAAGCGTATTTTTACAGCGCGCACAGGTCCTTGACCTGTGTTTTGCTTGCATTCTGGAGACATACAACCCTAAAACCCTAAAACCCTAAAACCACCAACCCTAAAACCCTAAACAGTAAACCCTGAAAAGCTAAACCCTAAAGAGCTAAACCGTAAAGCCAAAAACCTAAAAACCTTTGAGAAAAACGATAAAACCTTGAAACCATAAACCCTGAAACCCTAAAACCATAAACCCTAAGACCCTAAAGCTATAAACCGTAAACTATTACATTCGACTGGGGAGCAACACATCCACCTGCTAAAACTGAAAATTTTAGTGGATAATCCCTGGTACCAAAATCTCGATCTGTAGCTGTAACCCGTCCAAAAGGACCGCCGTCATTGGAGTCCGAGCCCGTTCTGAACAGCGGCAGCCAACCAAACAGCGCTCGGTCCTTCCAGCGAAATGGCATCGACTTCAACTTTGCACCCTTCCTCGATCGGTTCACGCGGTGGTCGGAGGAGGGCTCGGAAGAAGGGATCACACCTCGGTCGACGTCCCATCTGGAGATCTAGCACTGAAGATTTTGAACTCCAAGGTTTACCAGCAACGACCCACAATAATGGGTTGATGATCATGGCTGATCATGGCTGGTGCTTTCCATCTCAAGACTATTGTTGGTGACCAACCATGTTCTAACCAAATGTTGTCATAAGTGATGAATCTAATGATATTCATGGTTAACACCTAACAACCACCAAACGTTATAACAGTGTTATGAGTGACTACGAGTGGACACTGATGGTTCGGTTGATGATGGTTTCTATATTAAAAGACCACCACCCCTCAATTGTATCATCATCTGAGGATTTATCATCAAATATGGATGATTCATCAGTATGGATCCCCCATTGCCATAATTAATCCTGGACAAACTGATTACTTGGATGTTCAGCTGGGGTTCGTTTGCCGGGAAAACACCTGTAAACTCGGTGAACTAACCCTTACAACCACGGTGAACGCAACCACTTACCAGCAGTTGACATTGCACATTGGAGTATGGGCGGACAAAGGCGGGGTAGCGTGACCGGTGAATTGCCCAGCCACCCAAGTTTGACATCATGGTCAGAGGTTGGCAATGTTTGACAATGGCCAACAATGGCTGATGACAGCTGATGATGGTTGGTAATGGTTGACAATGCGTGACATTGGTTGATGATGGTTGACAATGCGTGACATTGGTTGATGATGGTTCATGATGGTTGATGATGGTTGACATTGGTTCCTATCCGTGGGTAAAAATCGGGAAGTCTCAAGTCGTTGGCTTCGGTAGATCCACACATCCACAAACTCCCAGATTTGATGGTGGATCACCATCACTTCTTGATAAACTTTTGGTGCTTCGTGTGGATCTACCATTATCGAAAAATACCGGCCGAAAGGTCGTGCAATTCTTCTGCTCCCAACTTGCAACCATTTTGAAGCAGCCACATGGACACTCCCAAAAGTGGATATTCGGCTTTGGGTCAATATTAACCAACCAATAATGGTGGATAATAGGCAACAAACTATAGGGAAAATAATGGTTATGATAGGGGAACCAGGGGGACTAAGGGTTTTGACCCACAGCCATTTCAGCAACTCATCTTCAAAGCCCAATCTGGGTCGATCTTCGTTTCAGGCAGGGTATTGTTGCCTTTCAAAAGGCAAAATTCATCAAGCTGGTATCAGCAGCTCTTGATGCAGAGCACGAATATATGGAAGATATCATCATGTTAGATATCATCCATTTATCATGGATGGTTTGTTATATATGACAATCATGTTAGATAATCATGTTGGAAGGTTCCTCGCTGGAGCTGGTTTGTTGTTCATCCATCTGCTACTTGGTTCCATCCGATTGTTGCTTCGCTTCAGCAGATCCGCGGCTACGCGATGATCCGTCCTGTTCGTTGGTTTTGTTGCCTGTGCCCCACCGCTTCCCAGCCTTGCTGTTCTGGTTGGCATTGTTTAATGCGTAGTCTCTGACCATTGACAAGAAACAAGAATACAGATGAACAGGGATATACCAACTATCATTCTTGTTCTTCTTCTTCTATCTGTTGTTCTTGCTCTTGTTATTCTTGTTGTTGTTTGCACACGTGACTCGATGAGAAGGCAAATGGTTCTACATCCAACAACAGTACTGGTGCCCACAAAAGCGGTACCTCTCGCCTATCCACCAATTTTTTGTGTATGTGCACACAGTCAATACCCTCTCCCCAGCTAACCCATAGCCCTCCATACACACATATACAGTACATGTACGTGTAATCATGTAAATAAAAACATGTCACATAAAAAATATATCATATACAAATATATAATGTGTAACAAAATGCAACATACTTTATATATATATATATATATACATAGATATGCATATCATATATCTATATATATATATATGTATATATATATATATCATCATATATATTGTATCCTGATGTGGGTCTAAACAGCTCATGCTTTGAAGCGCTGTCCGGAGCGCTGTCCGGTGCTGACCATTGTGTCAGATCCTGTGGGAACCCCGAGTCCCGCAACACTGGAGGGGTTTCACTCCAGGGTTGCCCATCTGAACAAGGCCAGAACGACCAAGAAGCGGCCAAGTTGGGGAGATCATTGTTGGGGCATGATGGTGGATATGACTTTGGCTAAGGTGGATTTACAAGTACCAACTTAAAACTATTTCAGGGGTTTCCCACCGGGTCCTGCTCAGATTCTCCAAGAGACTTAAATGCAATTCGGGATGCACCCGCGGAGCACTTGCTGAACATCCCATGGCGCTTGCCCGCGCGCCCTACTCACGACTCGGACTGCCGAATCTGAGAAATATCTGCGGGGTCAAAGCCAACAACGATCCTGGAATGATTCAAGAACCAATGATGGTTGATAGTTATGTTTAATGGGTATGGTTAATAGTTATGGTCAGTTTTAACCAATTATTGATTTAAGAACCAACGATTAAAAATGAATGGTTTACAATCCGATGGGTAACAACTATAGAATGATTAACTGACCAAGAGCCTAAGATCTTCTGCCAATTGCTGGTCATGTACTGCAACCCACATACTGCAACCCCTCTACTGCAACTAGCGTCCTCAGTGCCATCCCTTGGTCAGTTCAAACAGATACGAGATTCCCCTGGTTCCCGTTCGTGACATCCTCGGAGTGCGGTACCCCACAGTCATCAAGTCATCAAGGGACAGGTCCGACACTTACGTATACAGAGAAGTTTTGATTCTAGGTTGATTCATAGCCCATCTAGCAATATCTAGCAGAACTTTTAGTAATCAAAGACATGTCTCACAGACCCCTCGGGGCGACCCCTTGAAATTAACATAGAGTTGCAGTAACCCTATTTTGCCCTTCACTTGGGGTTAACCTAGTTCTAACTTCCGTATACCACTCCATATGCTTGGTCCGTGGTTGCTTGTTATCCACTGGTCGGTTGCTTGGAGATTCCTAGCCTCCTTAAACCTCCCCCTCGGATCGACCGGTCGGCTTTGTTGAGTAGATCATTTGTGATTCTCGAAGAACACTATCGAGACTATCGAGTACAAGATGGGCCCCTAATCAGCTATAAGTTGGCTTATAACTAGGGTAACTACCAGTTATGGTAGATATAACTATACTTCAAACTTCAAAGGCCTTATATACCAAGTTATAACTGGGGGGCCTACCTTGTAGTAACATGTCTAACCCATCTTCTTTCATGACTACATGGCTATGGGTCAATATTAACTAAGCAACTAATGGTGGTGGATAATAACCAACAAGAATAGGGAAAACAATGGTTAATGATGGGAACCAGGGGTACAGGGTTTTCGAAAAATCTTCCGAGCGATGGCTTGCGTCGGCGAGCGATAGCAATGTGCTGGCTTGCATTTCAATTGGTCAGTGTCGGCTGATTGACCCATAGATGGGTAGTTGATGAGCAGAACCATGGGCAGTTGGCAAGTGGGAGGGATCACCACTGGAATGGCTAGCCACGTTTGTTAATGGCTAGGCCTGACATGTACTCCGAACACTCGTGCTTAGTTGGCCCACTGATCATTTGGGTGACTTAATCATGGTTAGTTGGCTAGTGTTAAGATACTTCTCGGACATTCGTCTCAAGTCGCAGAGCGTGAGACTGGGCTAATGGCCGCCAGTACGGTGAGCCACAATCTCTATCATCACCCGAAATCACAAAGCACCATGTTTACACGTGATAATCTAAATGACCATAGGCAGCTACCATGATAATTAACTCAAATCATTGATCCTACAGTAATGTTCATACAACCATAGGTTAGCGACCATTGGCATTAGCCATATCATGTAGTGATCATATCATCTTTGATGGATCCTGGTTATTGTTTACCATACTAGCAACCGTTAAAACCAGATATTTAATAACAACTACCATACTACTAACAACTACTGTTTGAATCATCGACCAATAGATTCTGATCGTTTTGATTGACCATGAAAACGAACTATCAACAACTAGCAGCCATAAAAACGAAGTATCAACAACTAGCCATTCATCTACCATCTGGTTTCACCACTCCCTGTAGCTCTTTAGCTCCCCCTTTAGAGGGATTTAGGGATACCCCTGGCTCCAAATCGCTCCCTGAGAATCACCAGCTAGTCATCAAAATCACTCGCCATCTAGCAGCCACCTGATTTCCAAGTGGCACACTGATTATCACTATGAAAAATATTAGTCAGCCAACCAACCACTGGTTAATACTAGGAAAAATATATATATATATATAATAACTCGCCATACTAGGTAATTAATAATATTGTTATATTGCCATATATTTTCCTAGTTATTAGTATATAATTTTGTTATATATATTATTATAATAACTCGCCATCAACTAGCAGCCACCTCCATCCAAACCGTCCACCGTTGCCTGATGGCCGCCGCGCCCTTGGACATGGGCGCCACCGGAGGCACACCCGACCTCGGCGCCGAGGAACCAAGCCACCAAGCAATGGTGAAGCCTAGCACCAACCAATCATAGCGTATTAACAAGGGGATAATGAGGATATACCAACTACAATGGTTAATACTAGGGGACTTACATAGGGGATATACCAATCATTTATTATTAACAAGGGGATAATGAGCAATACTAGGTTTTGATAAAAAAAAATATTAACATTATCCATGGTTGGTAGGTATTAATCATAGCACCAACCTATTAATACACCAATCCTAGTATACCAATCATAGTATTGCAAAAATGATTAACCAATGGGGATAATGAGCAATACTAGGGGATATACCAACTACAATGGTTAATCATTTTTAGTATAAAATTTTGATATTTGGGGTACCCTGATTTTCAGAAGAGCTGGGGTACCGGAACTTTGGGGCACCCTGATTTTCAGAAACACCTATGTGGTAAAATAGTGGTTGATACTATGGCAAATGCCATGGATAGAAGAATGGTTGCCGAGTGGTAACCCCTGCTCGGTCACTTGGGTTATAACTAGGGTAAGTACCAGTTTCATGGTTGGAAGAATGATTTCGGAGATGCATAATGCTTTGGTTAAAATGATAGCTTAGGGTAATTGTGCTGAAAAAGCTACAGTTGCTTGGACCTGCATCCCCACTTAGTAACTGGTTACTGGCCATGGATATAGTGTGGTTAAACTTACCATGCTCACATCCCAGTTCTAACCCCGACTGCGCATCTGGGGTGGGCACGACGTTGTTTAGAGAAGCTGGTTGATAGTAGCAAGAGCTGGACAGCTCAAGGTTGGTAGCGACAGGCTGGCAAGGCGGACGCAGTAAAAATTGTTATCCACTTTAGTTGTTTGGAATTTGGAAGGACCGTAGGACACGCTTGACCAACAACAACATTAGCCAAGCATGGTTCAAAGCAGTTTGTAAGGTGGTCCACAATGGATTTTGTAACGACAGCAAATGCTGCTAAACAATTCAAAAACCAGAGTTCACGATGGTCAATAAGAGTACTGAACTATGAACAAGGGAACTATTGATGAACACCGTTTTAGAACAACCATTACTCTAAGCATTTCTAAGCATTGCCCGCCATCACCTTGTGTTACGAAACATTATCAACCAGTGTCCTTCTTGTTGAACGCTATCAACCACTATGAATTAAGCATTGTAGGCCGCGGCATTTCTTGGCCATAGCTTACTGGCCGTAGTTAATCACACCACTTTTAAAACACATACACGTACACATATGTATATATATATATATAGACTATATATAAATAGAATACTCTACTCTACTCTACTCTACTCTACTCTACTCTACTCTACTATACTATACTATACTATACTATACTATACCATACTATACTATACTATACTATACTATACTATACTATACTATACTATATATATACATAAATACATATATATATATATATATATATATAGACATACATATACAGTACACCTAGGTGACTAAAGGAGATTGACCATCAATTCACAACGTGACCGGTTCATTAATCAGCGTTGTCTTAAGCTCTGTTTATGGTGATGATCAGCCGCAGTACCAGGAGTTCATGGTGAAAACCAGCCCTGGTGACCCCCGGCTGCTCCTGTCCCGGCTCCCCCGTATCAAAGGGTAGGACTGCACACCCCAAACAGTTCCACCATGCAGACCCAGGGGCTGAGCAAGTTTGCCACCATCGCTCTTCTTCAACGACTGCAGGAGCCGAGTCGCAGGGTTGATCACAAGCATTGCTTGTCACCGCTTGATGATCGATATTCGTTCTTAAATTGTTTTCGATAATCTGTGCTTGACAACGGTCAAGCCTCATGGCCAATGATTGACGCATTTGGTTCACAACAATCAATCATGGCTAAGAATGGTTGTGGTTCAGAATGGTTATCAATGAATCAATGATTAATGGTGCTCACAGAGGCTTAGACTCTCTTTAACACCTGCAAAGAATCACAACAACCAGGGTTGTTCATGGCTAAATCGTCCTGGAGAAGTTGCTATGGTCAATGTCATGACACCTGTCCAACTTCGGCATCAAAACCATCTGCACATCTGTCATTATAGCATCTGTAATGTAAATCACCCCAGATCCAAATGAATGAACCCACCATATGGCTTTGTCCAGTTCGCCATGGTGTACCAAGTTACCATGCTTATCAACACCAGTTTTTTTTTCCTATAACTTATCAACCCTTAATGGCCATGGTGTACCAAGTTACTTATCAACTGGTAGTTTCCGTATTTTTCCCTATAAAACTGGTGGTTTCCTCAGCCACGAACAGCTGGATGGTGCTCGTACCACCATGGCTGAACCACT
>VSDK01008515.1:716317-754958 GCA_009767595.1 Symbiodinium kawagutii
CTGGTGAGAACGACTGGATGCGGTGAAGATTCCTTCATTTCTGCTGACTAACATCCATATGGTGGTTTCTAAGGGATGATAATGGTCAATAATAGGGATCTTTGGGGGAATTATAGGGGATAATCACCATCAATAATGATGAAACAACTACTTTATATGGTGGTTTCTCAAGTCAGAAGGGTGCCCCAAAATCATCCTGTGTAGAAACCATTTGTAGTACTGAACCAACCGTAGCTTTGGGGTATATGTTACTGAGTGTGTGTGTGTGTGTGGTGTTTTGATACGGATCTCCCCGATTTTCGTTGCACCTGATGCTCATTGTACAACTGAGCATTTCTCAAAATAGGGGACCCCTAAATGATCCAATATTAACATATATTAACTGTTTATAGTAATAAACGAACGATAACTTGGGGGCTCCACCAGCTATTAAGAAACTCTTGGGGGCTCCCCCAGCTATTAAATACTTTATGACTCTAGATCTATCAATTAATCTAAAACAGGGCTATTTGGTTATTGAAAATGACCAATAAACCAGTATATCCCCCTTGAAAATTAGCCCAATAAACCACCAAGAAAACCCCATATTCTGGCGTATTCTCCCCCATTGCTTCACCGTCAGCCGAGTGGATCATGTCACAAGCGCGATCCACGCGGTTCTCGTTCCTGCCCGGAGCACTGCTCTTTGCTCAAGCGTTCCATGGTATCGACCACGATTCGACCAGCCTGGCCGCCGTAACGCCAACGAAGGCGAGGGAGGGAAGGGCCAGTGCTGATAAGCCATGGTTGGTGATGATCGACGATGGTTGATGATGGTTGGTGATGGTTGGTGATGGTTGATTTTGATTCATGGTCAAAACCCGTGAATTCCTTGCTTTGAATAGCAGTGTTGCTGATGAAAAATGATGCGATAGCTGATGATGCGACACCATGGTGCTGCTGAGATGCTCATGATGAGTTCAATGCTGGTGTCTAGGGGCAATCTGCAAGGGATAACGTTCTTACGTCCCTTGAGCCTCTTAATCAACCAGGTCTACGGCTAACTATGCTTGCAACTAGGGAAAATAGCTTGGAGCTGGTGGTTAGCCAACCACTTGGGTTGCAACTAGGGTAACCGCCAGGCCAATGGCAGTGCTGGCGAATCTCAACCAACTTCTCACTTCTCACTTCTCACTGGCCGGGAAGTGCATCTCTTTGCAGCAGAAGATGACTGCATCCACTTGGCCAGAGCAAAGATCGATTTCAACCACCGGAAAAGTCCAAAACGAGTGCCTTCCCTTGGGCTAGACCCAGCTGGTGGCCGGGCGGCTTCTGATTTGGCCAAGATTTATCATGAAAAAATGGTAATGACTGGCCACAAGAACTACAACACAATAACCAAATCAATATTCAGCAAAACGCTGATTGACAATGAACTGCTGAAGTGCGGCTAATACACTCACGGGTAAGAATTGCTAGTCAACACTGAATAATGGCCCAGGACTGTTTATGGATACTTATTGACAGGTGAATAATGGCAAATAATCGTCGATGCTAGCAGTGGATGATTCATCTCACCCAATAGTCACTATGTGGGTGGTTCTCAAAAAAAGGGGTACCCCTAAATCATCCAACATTGACCATTTACAGCAATGAACCAACCATTTTGTTGGGTCCCCTATTTTGAGAAACCACCATGTAGTCTTTATCATGCCACATTTCCAATGATGCAAAGCGTGGAAACTGGCTCAGGCGCCGCGGTGAGCAACCAAGCAAAGATCCGTTAACGGCAGCCAGCCAGTGTGGGGGCCACCTGTGTCAAAATCCAGCAGCTACTTGACAGCACTGAAGCTGAATCATGGCTTTATGATGATTATGATGGTTATGGCTGAATGGTGGTTAATGATTATTGATTAACGATTGTTGATTAATCATGGCTTCATGATGATTATCATACCTTTAACTGATGGTTATTGATGGTTTGATTAATGTTGGCTGTTCAGTGGTTTAGTGAATGGTCAATGATGCTTCATGATGCACGCTTAATGATGCATCGTGATAGTTCATGATGACAAATGATGACTGCGACTGATACTGAGCAGTAATAAAAATGGATTTTACCTGTTCGCTGCAACCCCTGCCCGTAGTGTCCCCTTTTATGCTCGAATTCCTGCGCAGTGCTGGCAGTGCTGAGGCAATCAATCCTCAAAACCTTGAACTATAAACCACGAATCCTCAAACCAAAAATCCTAAAACCGAAAATCCTCAAACCAAAAATCTTAAAACCAAAAATCCCAAAACCATAATTAAACTGAGTACAAACACCAGCCGTTGATCTTGCACGGTCCATCCTTGCACCGAGGGGTGAGCAGTCACCCGGTCCGCCCTGGGCTCCCAAGCAAGACCGATGGCATGAACCAGAGGAATGGTTCCAAACTTTTCTTGTAATGACCTCGAAGCGATGCCACAAATGGTTGGATAATCGTTGGTTAATCAACATGATTGTGTATGTTGAAGTATGTTGAAGTATGTTGATGTATGTTGAAGTATGGAATCATTTCACTATCCCAGACACTTCTCGGATAATCTGCAGAAATGGGTTGCAAGCCGTTTTTGGAAGATATGTATTTTAACTATACCGAACAGTGGGTCGTGTTCGCCAACTTATAACCAGGGCGCTGCCAATCTGTAGCTATGGTGGTGAGTGGTTGAGAATGGCACTGACCAGTGGTAACAATCGTTGTCAACCACTAACAGTAGCATCTATGGTGATAATGGGTAAGTGGTGAAAACTTGTTCATGGCGGATACTGAAATGCCACTGATGATGCTCATGGCAACAGATCACTATAGCCATCCCGCGTTGGCAACCGGGAAAGCAATTTTGTTGTTCACCTCACAGGGATTTCCAATGTGTATACGCCATGTTGATTCTTTTATTCATCAACGATATGACTAGGAATGAACATATTTCGTGGGATAAAGATCATATCAACAACTCTATTTAGCAGAGGATTTGCTGCAAAGGCAAGTGAGTGTTGCCATGCTTGGCGCGGTGATCAACCTAGTGGTTGATACCGGACGGGACTATGATGAAATGATAAAAGGGGAACATATATGGGGACAGGCTGGTCAACAGGAACCAAATGGAAACGACCAAAAATATCAAAACATGTTTAGGTGAACATCTCCACAAAGCGGATTCTGGTCACTTGCCATTGCGATCACCCATCAGTCGGAAATACAGTCAGTGTTTAGTTGGTTCTTGTGCATGACCGGCTCCGTGTTGATGCTTGTTTGGTCTGAAGCATTAAATGGCACCATCGGCCAAGCACACTTGTCAACCAGCATCGAAATGTCAGCGATTAAGGATCGTTAAGGGTTGTGTTTGTCTCACTGGATGGGAATACCTTGGAAACCCTCGTTTTAATCAGTAGTCATAGAGGATTTCCGAGGTTTGTGTTCTTATTATTGGTGGGATATTATTCGCACATTTTCTTGGTAATGAACCACCAATAGTTATATCTTCCACAACCGCTTCTGACCTGATTTACCTAGCTTTGCGATCCTTGGGGGGTACCACCATAGCCACAGCTACAACCACAGCTACGGCCCCCGAAGCGCTTGAGCCTTGCCATTCGCCAAGGTGCATGATGCCCAGTGCCGCATAGTAAGGTCCAGAGACGTCGTTCTCGCAATGAAGTCGCTGGAACCTCACCGGTGCTGGGCGCCGTGGTGCTCACCACGCTGAATCGGAGGGTCGTCGAGTGGTGACCATGAGAATGAAATTGTGTTTTCAACCATTCGTCAAACCATCATCATTAAGCATCATAATTAGCCATTATCATCATCATCATCATCATCATCATCATCATCGTCGTCATCATCATCATCAACCATTATCATTGACCATCATTAACAAATCAACATTAACCATCATTAACCATTGTTGGAAGAGTCATAAACCATTATCAACCATCCGTCAAAAAAACAGTTCAAACCCATCACGATTCATCTGGTTTAATCATTCTCAACCATCCTTAAAGCAAAAATTAATCAGTACCAAACGCTACGAACCAATAATCACAATTACTAACCGATGATAAAACATCATTATAACTAAACAGTACTAACCAATCATGAAACATTCTGAACCACGGTTCACCAGCATTGTTCTTTCTTCCCAAGCCATCGTCCTTCGAAGCTTTTTGTGCTGCATCCCCATCATCAACCTGCTTGTGCATGAACGAGGGATCAAACTTGATCTGATCCGAGATGTTTCGTTTACAGTAGTCAAGTACTTGGATGTGCCATCCCCACTTTGTAAGTGGTTACATCTACCATGGTTATTGGGGTTATAAGCTACCTTGTAGGTCTACGTCCCATGGCTCCCGGCTATAACCCCAACTGCACATTCAAGTATGAACCCAAGTCAGTGATCCTACTAGTGGTTCACTGCTGTTATTGTACGTATCTTTATCAATTTTCCAGCGAGGAAGAGTGGGGACGTGATCGCATGTAAACCCAAGTGATCAGTGGTTTGTTGTGATGGCTTAGTATTCCCGAGAATGACGATGTAGCTGGATATGCAACGATATGCGTATAGATTCATGGTAGTGACGAATCGCAGTGGTTACAAAAGAAAAGTTACTCATGAGAAGAATGATTCTATAATAACAGTGATGTACTGAGGACAAGGGCCTGTGACCATGGACAATAATATCAACTCGATAGGATGTCATGAGTCATATGGCTCGAAAGTACCCTGAACGGCTGCCAGAAATTGATCCGTTGGAGCTACCTTGGCTTTTCGCATGGTCCTCCGATCTTTTTGATTGCTTGGTGCTGACCAGTATCGAGATGATAAGAATTGCCCTTCTACTTTTGCATGCAAAGCACCCAAAACGTCCATAGCAGGATGATCACCATCCCAAAATCCCTGAAGACTTACTGCTAAAGGTATTGTTGTCTTGCCAGCTATCCAAAGGAAGTCCTTTGGAATGACTTTTTCCCAGATTACAACCGTTGCACCTGAAGCATGGGATCCTGGGGATGCCCGAATCCATCTAGTTCCAGCTTGTGACTAACCCAACTCATAGGATTTCTTGGTGAAGGTGCTGAACAAGAAATCCGCACAGTGGACCTTCCCGCAATCAGGCAGTTTCATCCCGGAAAATTGGTTTGTTTCCGTCATGATGAGTTAATGGATCAACAAAAGCAGATCGGTGTCTCAAGGTGTATATTGTATTGATGTAAATTATATATACTGCAACTCAAGCGCACGACCGGGATTATCGTGCAATGCATCTAATCGAGTTATCAATACCCTGTGCCTCCATGCTATATATTGGGTGACCCTTTTGGATGTGACTGCAAAGAACAGTGCATGCAGAAAAAAAAAAAAGCACAACAATGGTAGCTAGAATCTCAAGAACATATCTGCGCAATGAATGAAGTGGTGGTATGCCTACTGATTGGTACCCCCAGTTCGATAACTCAGATTCGTTCCCTGGGGTAAAAACGCAAAACTATACTGGATGGCGGGCTGAATCTAACAAGTGGAGCCCCCACCACTTGGATCTGCCATCACTACTTAGCAACTGGCTATCAACCATGATTATAGGGGTTATTAGGTACCTGACAAAGCTTATAGCCATGGTCATATCCCACGTAGAACCTCAGCTGCACATCCAAGCACTCATGCGCACCAATGGCAACCAACATCCAAGGCCCGTTGCTAACCCTCCAACCCCTCAAGTCGCGGAGCATCCCCGGGGTCTCCATGGACAACACGTCCTGAACGGCAGCTCTGCGCTATCCCAGGAAGATCAGCCAGTTTGAAGCCATTCTTCATCCTTCTTTACTAGTATTTACCATTGTTTGTGATCAATATTTAGTGAATTAGCTATACTAATATTAGTGATTCATGTTAGAAGCATTGCTTGTGAAATTCTACCAGTGATGAATATTTGTTTAATTCCCAGCTATGGTTTTAAAATGAAGATAAACCATTAGCCGGAAGGGTGGAACAAAGGAGATTTAAGGACCCATTTGGCTGTGGGTCAGTTCACCCCGTACCCCTGGTTCCCCTATCATCGACCAGGCTGTTTCCCTATAGTTTTGTTGGTCATTATCCCCCCTTATTGGTTGGTTGATATTGACCCATAGCCATTTCCTTGCGCTGTTCTCATGAAAATTCTTCCAGCATGCATTCGTTGGAAGCGAGGACTGTGCAACCTGTCAGTGCTGAATAAAACCCTGACCTGGTCTATTGATGTCTGGTTGGTGGTTTCAACCCTTATGAAAAATATTAGTCAACCAACAATTTGTTAATCATTACTAGGGAAAATAGTAAATGTTTAAAACCGCTTGTAAGTTATACGAACTTTGTGCTACATCCATCGCTAGCGCTACCTGAAAGTCTGTGATTTTACCATTGAAATCCTCGCCAGCGACACAGGGCACACGATGAAAGGTTCGTGGCAAACAAGCATCCTTCACGCTGTTTGGTGGTTTCTCAAAGTTAGTGATGCTTAATGGTGGTCAATGATGGTTGTGACTCATGATCCCTCAACTAGATTCAAAAAAAATCGTTGATTGATTGCCATAGGCGGTGCATATGTAGGATGACTTGGGGGTACCCTATTTTGAGAGACACTGAACCCCTAGCGGAGGACTATCATTGAAGGGGGGCGGTTTGGTAGTAGAGGGAAGAGATTATGAGCTAACCAGGCCATACGCGCCAAAAGTGTTGGTCAGGCTTGGTCAGATTCCCGGAATGGCTCATAGTGAACTCCTTTCTGAGTGGCTGTGGCATATCAACGGCTTGACTCCATTCACCTCACTCAACCAAAGTGTTCGACATATCAGCACAGCCCCGCTTGACTAGGCTCATTTGTCAGTTTTTTGCATTTTCGCGCATTTGTTCAAGTTTCAAAAGAGCTAGTGCAAGCTGACCAGTCTGACGTCAGATGTTGTAAGATGTTGGAATGCTGCAGAACTGCAGGGCTGGCAAACAACCCGAAGCATGATCACTTGGAAATCGGTGTTTTTGGGTACAGGGTTTTCGGAACTCCAATGAAGGTGGCTTGATTCGGCTTGATTAATCTTCCTAATGACAACATGCTTTATGAAGGTCATTGACCCTTCACCAGAAATAGCCCCGGGACATGGATTTGGGTTGCCCGAACTCTCTGTTGAAAAAATGTTACAGTTCAATACTATTGAAAGTGGTTAGTGATGGTTCATGATGATCTATGACGGATAACGATGGTTGCAGTAATCGCTGTTATATCATAATAATCAATCATGGATGATGATGATGATGATGATGATGATGATGATGATGATGATGAAGATGATAATGATGATGATGATGATGATGATGGTGATGATGATGATGGTGATGATGATGATGGTGATGATGATGATGGTGATGATGATGATGGTGATGATGATGATGGTGATGATGATGATGATGATGATGATGATGATGGCTAGGGGTGTCAGGGAATACTCGAATTATCGTTTCATTTATGGTAAATCACTGGGTTCATGATTCGCCTCTCACACTCTGGTACTCGAACATGCCTGGTTCCCCGAACATTCTTGCAAACTGCTGGCTTCGACGAGAGTAAGCCATGAAACACTTTTCCTATTGGTTGCTGAACAGTTCAAACGTGGAAATCTGCATGGTTGGTGGCCAACCAAATGAGTGATGTCGCGGCTAATATGGATGTTTCTCAAAATTTGGAACCCCTAAAATGGATGTTTATTACTATAAACTGGATGATAACTGCGGGGGTCCCCTAGGACTTCAGAAACCACCACATAGTCGTTGCTTAACCATTATTGTTGGTGATTATCCCCTTGCAATCCCTATAGATCCTTACTATTAACCATTAGAATCCCTGACAAAGGTGATAATCATGATAATCCCTTTTAGGTTAAACATAATCCTCTATCGATCCGAATAGGTCTTTGTTCTTAAACGTATTGTTGTCAATACTATTGTTGATTCAGCTGTCTTCCAGGCGCCATCTTAGCAGTCACTTCAACTGACCGCAGCGGAACTTCTGGCCCAAAAGAAACGCATGGCTGCCCCGGGTGGGGCACCGATGTTTCGACATTGGTAGCGGAGCCCCTCCCGGGGGCAGCACAGGATCTGGGTAGGTCCTGAAGCCAGGCGCCATGTCGGAGGCCGATAGGGGTCTCAAGCGCTTCTCAGTGTCAGGTGAGGACGATGACGCTGGGAAAGCGTTGAGAAGATGGAAAACATGGGCCCAAGCGAAAATGATGACCATGAAAGACTTGAAGCCTAACCAAAAAGGACCTTGGCTGCTGACGCTGCTCGACTCACGAGCATGGGACTGCTGTGAACACATCACCTTGGACCAGCTGGCCGTGGATGGAGGCGATGCTGTTCTATGGCAGGCGTTAGAAGCTCGGTTCCCAGAGAAAGAGGAACTGGACCTCATGGGAGAGGCCCTTGGTGAGGCATTTGGCCTCGTAGCTGCTGACCAAGAGTCGATGAAAGGTTGGACTGCAAGAGTCCAAGAAATCTTCGAAAAGTGCAAACGGAGAGCCGGCGTCGACTTTCCGCAAGCTGCCAGGGGCTGGGTCGCCCTGAACTGCTGTGGCCTCAGCGAGGAGCAAAAGGCCATCGTGAAGGCCAAGACCAGTGGCTCCTTGGACTTCGCAGAGGTGTCCAAGGCACTTCGTTCATGCTTCCCGGTCTACAAGGCCACGAATGTGAGGAAGAAGCCGGTGGGGATGCTTCAGGTGGACACCATCGATGAGGAGACCTTTGGCTATGAGGACCCCGACATCAGAGAGATCGAGGCGTTCATGGCAGAACATGGTCAAGGAACTCATGATGCTGATGCCGAAGAAGCACCACTGTCTGAGTCAGAGGCAGCGGAAGCCCTCGCCGTGTCGTGGCGAGAGCGACGCCAGGAGATAGCCAAGATCTCCAACTCAAGACAATATGGGAGCTTCCATGGTCAGAAGTCGGGCTCCAGTGCAGCAGCTGGGGCGAAGAAGGCTTTCAAAGTCGAAATAGAAGAACTGAAAAGTCGAACAAAGTGCCGCAGATGCGGCAAGATAGGACACTGGAAAAGGGAGTGCACAAATCCTCCTATGAAGGCAGAAGCGACTGGCGGTGCGCAGACAGCATCAGCCAGTACATCGACAGCATCGAATGTTGGCTATGTTCACTGCGCAGGAGCTCCACAAGATGATGATGCGGACGTGTTGTCTCAATTTCCTGGGGCAACATTCGTGGGATCCACGTCTCTGGTTAATGCTCATGCTGCTGGATTAGTGTCTTCACCTGGGTATGGAGTCGTCGACTCAGGTTGCGGTAAGACGCTGGTGGGAATTCAGACCCTTGAGCAACTGGAGAAACTGATCAATGCTGCTGGGCGAGGTCCAGTTCGGTACGCTCAGGAGGAGAACACCTTTAGGTATGGCAATGGCTCAGTGGAGAAGACCAACAAGCTGGTGCATTTGCCTCTCGGCTTGGCTGGCAAACAAGGAGTGATCACAGCTGCCGTTATCCAAGGGGCAGCACCCTTGCTGCTCGGGAGGCCCACTCTTGAAGCGTTGGACGTGCGTCTCAACTTCAAGGACCGCGTGATGCACTTCCTGGATTCACACACAGCCATGAAGACCAATGAGGCAGGACAGCTTTTGGTAGATGTCCTTCACTATCCATTGCAGTCGTCATCATCATGTGCATCGTCGACCTTGACTCCAGAGTCTCCCCAGGTCCACGAGCAGGCACGTGTAAAGCATCCGAAGAAAAAGATAACCCTAAAGAGTAAGGAATGTCGATGTCTAGTGGCACAATGCAAACAGCACGGTAAGCGTAACTCTGGAAGCATGGCAGTGGTTGAGTTGTTTTCTCCTCCCCGCTTCACCATCCAAGCTGAAAAGAGAGGACTCCAGGGTATGGCTTTCGATATCAAGCAAGGTTATGATCTTCATGATCCCAAGACTCAAGCTAAGGTAGATAAGATCTTAGATGAAGTAGCTCCAGACCTACTAGTCGCATGTCCGCCATGCACTCACAGGGGCGGCTGGGAGCATCTGAACCGTGCTAAGAGACCACTGATTGAAACAGCGCGTCTCATCCAGCGATCTCGGTCGGAGATCAAGTTTTGTGCCAAGCAAATTCATAAGCAACTGGATCGAGGTGGTGAGTTTATGTTTGAACATCCATGGCCCTCAGAGGCATGGTCAGAGCCATGTCTGCAGTCAATCAAGCGTAAGTTTGGGGTAAAGAGGGTTGACATGTGTGCATATGGTTTGTGTTGTCCAGACACCGGACTTCCGATCCAGAAGGCTACTGGATTGCTGCTTTCAAAGACAGGCCATGACACCCAGCCATATTTGAAGCAGTGTCCGGGATGCTCGGAACATCGACGTGTAGAGGGCAAGCTCAAATCAGGTCAGAATGTCAGTGATTTTGTAGCTGAGTACACACCCAGTTTTGTCAATCACATCCTCGACATGTCTCTTAGTCAATCGAAGCAGGAGCATGAAGCCATGTTCGTTGACCTGCAAGCAACCCCAGACACGTCTTGCCTTGCGGCAGGTGCAGGTTCCGAACAGGCCAATCCAGTCGAAGATGCGGCCGAAGAGCCCATCAATCCGAAAGTTGAGGCTGCCATCAAGAAGTTACATGTAAATCTTGGCCACCCCAGCATCAGAGATATGGTACGAATTCTCCGTAACAGCCGGGCATCACCAGAAGCTATCAAGGCTGCACAAAAGTATCAGTGTTCGGTATGTGCAAATCACCAACGACCAGCAAGTGCCCTCCCAGCCAAGGCTGGAAGGATCGGAGAGTTCAACTCCAAAGTCGGCCTCGATGTAAAGTATCTACCAGGATGGCGTGTCAACCAGCGAGTACCATGCATAAGTATCGTAGATTATGCAACCTCCATGCATGTGATGGCACCAATCTTCACCAAAGAAAATGCTGAACTAATCAAAGGAGTGTTCAGGGATTCATGGGTGAATTGGGCCGGTCCACCAGAGATCTTAGAGATGGATCCAGCAGAACCCAACATGAGTAAGGATGTAGCGAATTTCTGTGATGGCCTTGGCATTCATGTTCAGCCCATAGCAGCGGGGTCCCACTGGCAGCTAGGAAAAGTGGAAAGACATGGGGCATGGTTTGAATCCATATTCCAAAGAGTGTGTGATGAATGCCAACCCCAAAGTGCTGAGGACTTCGTTGAATGCGTCATTCAGACACAATCAGCCAAGAATGCTTTGATCACAGAGTCAGGAGCAAGTCCGTATCAACTAGTGTTTGGGCGAAATCCTCGGATCCCTCAAGATCTTTTGCAGGACAATCCTGATGTCATAGCTTCGGAAATGCTCTCGACTGACACAGCCTTCCAAAAGGCTCAGCAGGTCCGACAGGCGGCACGAATGGCAGTGCTGCAGTGCCAAGATGACAAGGCACTCCGGGCAGCGTTGCGTGCACGACCTCGACCTCGTCGAGATTTCATGTCAGGTGATTGGGTCTACTACTGGCGTACTCAAAAATGGCATGAAGGAGTGAACATCAGAGGAGGTAGATGGTATGGAGCAGCTCTAGTCCTGGGTCGAGTAGGAGTAAACTATGTAGTTGCCCATCGGAAGAATCTCATCCGGTGCTCCCAGAACAACTGAGGTTAGCCACTCATGATGAAAAGACTGTTGCTGAGATCGACCAAGCCGAACTACTTGGGATTAAAACGCTCTTAGAGAGAGGTCAGTTCCCAAAGAACCAATTCCAAGATATCGTCTCAGAAGGTAATCCTCCCGATCCTGCACAAGTGGAACAACATGTGCATCAGCAGATAGGTAGAGCGCAATCAGCTTCAGAACAACATCAGGCACCCGTAGAGCCTCAAGTTGAGACACCACCCACACAGGAGCAGAATCCAGATGTCCCTATAACAGAGGCACCACCACGAAGACCACGCACAGAAGACTATGGTCCTTTCAAGCGAGTAAGGCATTGGATCAAATCACCCCCAGAATACATAAGACCACCCGAAGTAGCCCAGGAGGACATGCACGAATTCCTTCACGAGATAGTCCCATCCATGATAGAGCAACAAATGCAGGCTACTAGTCCCAGGGGTGAAAGTAGTAAACGTGAAGCCAGCAGTGAGCCAGTAGAGCGACTCTCCACCCGGCAGCGAACCGAGGGTCCAGAAGAGACCAGTGTCGAGGTGGCTGATGAGGATCTTGCGGTCGGTCACTGTAATGCTAGTGATGATGTTCAACACCAAGATGTATCAGAGATATTGCTAGCAGGCTTCCTTCAGAAGAAAAACCAAAAAGAGATTCCAGCAAGTGGAAACCCAACAGAATTGCAGTGTAAGGTCGATGAATCCAAGAAAGCAGAGTGGCAGACTATAATCGACAAGAACTCTGTTCGGATTTGGAAGGGTGCTAAAGCCAAGGAGATCCTCAAGAATCAGAGCCATCGCTTCATCGGTAGTAGATTTGTCGTCGTCAAGAAGTGTGATGAGGATGGAGAAAGGATTAAGAGTAGATGGTGCCTTCAAGGGCACATGGATCCAGATTTTGCAGATAAGATCCAATCAGGCAGATGCCATAGCCCAACGCTGCATCAGTTGTCCAGAGCTCTGATCCTTCAAATCCTTGTCAGCCGCCGTTGGGAGCTGCAGCTCGGTGACATCAAGGGAGCTTTCCTTGAATCTGGACCGATCAATCCCAAATATTCCCCGCTGTATGCAAAACAGCCTCAAGGTGGAGTGCCAGGATTAGATCCTTCAGATGTCATCGAAGTAACGGGAAACGTTTACGGTTCCAATGACGCCCCCTTCAATTGGTAAACCACTTTTGATGAGGAGGCTCGAAAAGTAGGATTCCAGAAGAGCCAATTCGACTGTTGTCTCTACTATCTTCGCAAATCCAACGGCACTCTATGTGGAGTCTTAGGAGCTCACGTAGATGACACCATCACCGGTGGCGAGGGAGAAGAATATCAGAAAGCGATCTCCGCGTTGAAAGCCAGATTCCCGTATAGAAAGTGGCGTGTCAGGAGTGGTGAGTTTTGTGGTGTTCAGTACACACAGTGCTCCAACACTTTTGAGATCACATATAACCAGTGTGAATATGCCAAGCACTTGAGACCCATCAACTTGACGAAGGATAGAAGCAGAGATCGAGAAGCAAAGGCCACAGACCGAGAGATCGCAGCGCTCAGAGCGATCAACGGTGCAGCCAATTGGCTTAGTTCCCAAAGCCGTCCCGATCTCAGTGTACAAACTTCTTTCAGTCAACAGTGTTTCCCAACACCAACCATCAAAGATTTGCAGTTTGCCAACCAGCTTGTCCACAGAGCGCGACAGTACAGTGACACTGAGATCACCGTAAAACATGTTCCGTGGGATCAACTGGCTGTAGCATTTCACTCGGATGCGGGATTCAGTAATGCTAAGGGACATAAGACACAAGCTGGGTACATAGTTGCCTTTGTAGATCAGTGCATGGCCAAGAACCAAACCAGTCCATGGTCACCATGCACCTGGAGATCCTATAAGATGCCTAGGGTAGTTGGATCCACGTTAGCAGCTGAAGCCCAAGCATACTCCACGGCCAGCGCTGTGGCAGAGTGGGTAGCTCTCCTGCTTGCGGAAGCAAAGCAGGGTCGTTTTGATCTACGAAGTACTGACCAGCTGTCCGACAGTCCGATTAGCATGCAAACCTTCGGTTGGAAACTCATCGACGAGATCAAGAGGGTCCCAATCATAGGCATGACAGACTGCAAGAGCTTGTATGATCATCTTCATTCCATGTCGTCGGTATCCACGTGTGAAGATAAGAGAGTAGCAATAGATTTGGCAATACTCAAGCAGTGTACACAACGTACCAATCTTCAAGTAAGGTGGGTTCCAACACACCTCATGCTTGCAGATGCCATGACCAAAGATCACATGGATCCAGCCGATTTGCTGAGGGCTGCATTGCGCAGCGGTGAGTATCAGCTGAACGAGGAAGCAGTCGTTCTCCAGCTGAAAAAGGAACATCGGCAGGAGCGAGCGCTGAGGAGGAATCGTCAGACACAGCTAGAGAAAGAGCAAAGACAGAAGAAGAGATCACAACAGCACACGCCTTGAAGCCACAAGCCAAGCATCCGTGCCTGACTAAGTAATCATTGTACAGTCTGTATAGCCACATGTCAATGCATCGATGCAGAGTAAAGTGTCACCATGTGTTCACCAAGATCGAGTAAGAGGGTAATGGTTGATCAAGGGAGTAATTGATCATAGGGGTGTCATCCTGAAGTGTCGTCTGCAGAGTGGTTCAAGTAACTCGCTTTTGATCAGTGCTGTCATCCGTGAGCTTCGCTGCTAGTGTCGTCAAGATGTCAGCCGCTTCCAGTGCTATCAATGTGACCCCTGAGCTGGTTCGTGCAATTCAGCACCTTCATGAATCAGGTCAGCTGTCTACCATCCTGGGGCAATCCTCAGGAACCATGCCAGTCACCGAGGTGAGTGGAGCGATGCATGATGGTAGCAAGCGTCGCTTGTATGAGGACTTCACAGAGTACGACTCAGGCTTTGCCATGGTCGAACGCTCTCCGTCCCCGGAACCCAAGAAAGCGAACCAGCTTCCTTTCGTTCCCCAGGCCAATGATGCGAAGGATGAGACGGTGACTCTGCCCGAAGGCATCAAGTCCATCAAGGACTGGGGCCGTACGGTGTGTGACCTCCCGAAGATTGCTCACTACAAGATGTCCTATGCTCAATTGGTCCAGAATGCGCCATCCAATGAAGAGATCTTAGACTACCTCACTTGGATTCTCACCAAGTCAGCCAAAGGAAAGTCTGTGAAGATGGATGACTTGCGCGCCTACTTGACTGCTGCTGGGTATGGAAAAGATCTGAAGCCAGTGATGACCTATGCTGGCTCTTCGGTTCCTCGCAAGATGCTCCCAGAATCGTAGTTAGGTCAGAAAAGAGGGAGTGTTGATTCAGCTGTCTTCCAGGCGCCATCTTAGCAGTCACTTCAACTGACCGCAGCGGAACTTCTGGCACAAAAGAACCGCATGGCTGCCCCGGGAGGGGCACCGATGTTTCGACACTATTATTGACCATCATAATCCCTCGGAAACCACCACATCAGCTTAGAAATCCCTTAGATCCTTAATTTTAACCATTAGAAATCCCTATAGATCCTTACTATTAACCATTATAATCCCTATTATTAACCATTATTAACTATTAATAGGGATTATAATCCCTATAGAAATCCCTATAGATTAACCATTACAATCCCTGAGAAACCACCATTTCTATGGTAGCTCATCCCGCGGCCGCTGCCCCACTTCGCCTTGTCCGAGGGAAAGTGATGGATGGCACAGCCGGTGATGCGCACGTTGGCTTTGACCTTGGGCTGGTGATGGCTGGTGATGGCTGGTGATGGCTGGTGATGGCTGCTGATGATGGTTCATGAGGGTCAAACAACAGGATGAGAGATCGCGATCATTGATGGCTGATTGATTTTTGATTGATGGTTCATTGATCTTTAACTGATGGTTTAATTGGTGGTTCATTGATGGTTCATTGACGGTAAACTTATGGTTGATTGGTGGCTAATGGTTGTCAAGGATCTTCATAATGAAAACCGTCACCAATCAACCATAAGTTTACCAAATCAATTGATGATTGATTGATGGCTTCATAATGATCAGTCACTTGGTTCTGTCGGGCAGTGATGCAACGCTTCGTTGCAACGCGAATCGGCCAAGCTCCTAGGAGCTTGGCCTGCGCGTTGTCCGCGCGCCCATGGCTGGGCTCAAGCCATCAAGCGTCTGCCCAGTCATCATTTAGCATCAACCATCATTAACCATCTGTCGTTTTTCAACCATCAATAGGGGGGTTTCTCAAAATAGGGGTGCCCCTAAATCATCCATTAATAGTAATTTATAGTAATAAACCAACCATTTTTGGGGGCTCCCTATTTTGAGAAACCATCATATGACCAATCAATTTTAGCCATGGTTATAGCTATGATCATCAACCATGATTGATATGACCCGTCATTCTTTGCCATGGATAAAGCTATATTCATCACATGCCAACATTACATTGACAATTAAGAGCCACCAGTCGCAACCAAAAATGCTCCTTCCAGTCAGAATCACCCAGTGAAAACACGCTTCTTGGCCATTTTTGACATTTAAACCAGCTTCTCAATGAGCTAGTTCACCACGATTTATCAACCATTGGCAGCTCATTCACCAGTCTTGACCTTTATTGCCTCTTGACGCATCTAAACCAGCTTCTTCACCATTGTTCAGCATCATTGACCCATCTAAACCAGCTTAGTCCTGATGGATCAAACGTGCTTCCCGGTTCCCACCACCAGCTGCGGTCCAGCAGCGTTGAGCATCGCCAGACGCTCCTTGCAGTGATCCGTCTTTTCCGGGATCATCACTACAAGGTACAGACGCTCCTGGCGCACAGGGAATTGGTGAGTTAATAATGGTGAGGAAGTTTTTGATAGTTTAATAATTGGTTAGCTTAAAAATTGGTTAGTTTAATGATGAGTTAACAATTGGTTAGCTAATAATCATGGTGAGTTAATAATTGGTTAGTTTAAAAATGTTGATCACTAATGGTTTGCAATGCTTGGCAATGGTTAACAATGATGATGAGTAAATAGGAAATAATCGTTGACCACCACTTGTGGAGAGCTTGAGACTCCAGATGAACATGCTAATGAACTGGAAGTGAGACGAGGATATGGTGCCAAGGGAATGACAAGAAGGCACCGATGATTACAAAATCTATGTGAGCAACATGTACATGTCGCTTTCTTCGACCACAAGAGGGTACTGAGATGACACCGCTCAAAAACTGGACATCGAATGGGCAAACATGAGCAGAGCTGGATGTACACACAACTGTCACCAACACTGGTCTTTGAGACCGGTGGATCGCCCCATGACCAGTTGTTTAAACCAAGAATCATAAAGCTCATGGATAGCTGGTGGTTCCAACCCTATGAAAAATATGCTTGTCAACCAACCATTTGTTAATCATTACTAAGGAAGAAAAAAATGTTGAAAACAACCAACTAGATAGTCAATCACCAACAGCTGTACAGTTTGACGGATGGCTCTTGGCGTTTATGGTGCGCCCAAATCCGCCATCGGTCCTTCTGAAATTCGATGTTTTGGATGGTCGGTCCCGGATGAGCCAGGATCAGCCCTTGACAGGTACCCTCACGATGGAACAGGCGCCTTGCTTTCTCGCTCGTCTTTTTGGATTTGCTTGGCGATCATATCCACCAATTCCTTGGAAGCTGCAGCTGAAAGGATGACTGGCTAGTGATGAGTGAACCATGGTGGGCCATGATGGCCATAAATCCTCAATAATCACAGATGAATGATGGTCAGAATAATGATGGATACTCTATCATGCCAAGAAAAAACATGAACACGTTAAGTAATGGTATCTATATACACGGGTTAATCACCACAGGATCCGAGGGGTCAGTGATGGTTGCAAGTCCTTATCGGTTGATCCCCCTCTGGTAGTTCACATGCCCTGAGGAACCAATCGGTGGTGCCAACAGCTGTCAAAATCTTGGTCCTCAGCGATGAATATTCCATCTAGAAAAGACAGTGAGCAGAACGGGGGTTAAGAAATTTGAAAAAACATATCCAGAGTAATAATATCAATGTTCAGAAAACATTGAATCGTTAATGATTATGATATTATCATTATTCATTCTTACCATCTATAACAATGATAGTAACAATTAATAATGAATACTAAATCATACTAAATCATAGAACTAAGAAGTGCTTCAAAAAAATGTAACCCATAACTACTGACTCAGCTATAACTCCCCACCAATGATCCCCATCAACCACCAACAGTTTAAACAGTTGAAAAGGGTTCATGATCCACCATCAAACCTGGTGGCTTTAATGAAAAGTTATGTATCTCACACTGAAGAAAATTCAGTTGCAACATGCAAAATGACATTTGATGAGTTTTAATAGGTCTGTGTCGATTCATCTGAGCATTTCCATGATGAACCATGGTACCACCCCTTCAACCCTGGCGCTTCCCTGGAGTCCAACTCGCCCCACCCCCTGGAACCACCGCGCTGCCATGCAACGACGCGCTCGCTGCGCACTAGGAAGATCATCTGGGCACAATCGGTGTCCACCTGGGAACGGTCCGGCTGCAGATGCCACATGGCCATGGGTCAAGCAGTTAACCAACCAACTAATGGTGGATAATAATCACCAATAACAGGGAAAACAATGGTTAATGATAGGGGAACCAGGGGGACTAAGGGTTTTGACCCACTGCCACATGGCTCCATCAAAAATGGCCAAATCGGGGTTTCTCAAAAAAGGGGGAACCCTAAATCATCCAATCTACATCATTTATAGTAATAAACCAACCATTTTGTGGGGTCCCTGGTTTTGAGAACCCACCAAATGGGGAAACTACCAATCATAGGCGTTTGTGGGGGTATACCACTTGTAGACCCAGGCATTGTAGTACCTAGAAACCATCCAAGTTGATAACAATTATCAAGGGGAAATCAGCAGTGGGAACATTTTTGGTCCCACGAATCGCGATCAGAGTCAGGGTGGTGAATTGTTGATACTGATAAAAGTCTATAAGCCATCATGAAGATAAACATACATAAACCATGATAGACATATGATAAACCATGACACATGATAGACATGATAGACATGATGTCGCTCCATGATAAACCGTTCAGGTAGGATGGAACGGGGTGCGCAGGGACCGTCTTTGAAGCTGTCAGAGTGCTACTTTCGAGCGCATGGAGCTGCCAGTGCGAAGCACTCTGACACGGCGCTCGCGAACGGTCGCCGCTCAACGCTTCGCTGAGACGTCACAGATTCATGTCTGCCTTGAGGAACAAAATCTGTGGATATTGGCTTATAACTAGGGTAACTACCAGGCAAATGGTAGATATAACTAGCTTGATAAATGGCCGAAAATAAACCAAGTTATAACTGGGGGGGCCCACCTTGTAGATATTGCCGCGCTTCAATGTTTCATCATGTTTGTGTCACCAATGGCGGATCTGAGGGCACGCACCGGGTCGTTTCCGAGCTTGTACCTGGGGCAGGTAGCTGGTACTGCGTCATGGCAACCCACTAGGCTCGGTGACCAGAACACCATGGGAAGCTAGGTCCAAGCCCATGTGTTTATGCCCACATAGCGTTGTTGGATCCTGGATCGTACAGTAACGAGTTGCTGGTGAAGCAATGAGAGGTGGATAGCAGATCGCTTGATCCGAAAAATGCTACAAGCTACTTGCTGCTTGATGATCCAATCAGCTTGATGATCCAATCAGTTTGATGACTAACTATTTTGATTCGATCTGACTGCAAATGATTGAAGCAACGAGATTATCAAAAAGTATCCCTAGCTAGATCTCCAATCAACGAACAGGTCAGCCCAAGATATCAATTATCACGTTCGGGGAGGGTCCAAAGGGACTATGGGTTCTTCTCTTCATCAGTTTCCCATCAATTTTGATCCTCGAGTGGGACACCCTGTGTCTTAAAGCCTCCATGTGGGTGATGTGCATGAGGGAACCGGACCGAAACAAACTGTGCCAACAGTGGCAGAGATGGTTGACGAAACAAAGTATAGTCGCAGAGCCCTCAAAAGTCGTGGTAAAACAACAGTTCAAGGAGTAGAAAACGGGGGTGTGCAGAAATGGTCGCTGTGTTCCAGCCAAAACTGACCAGTTTCCACGTGGGGAAGTAGATACCTCCCACGCATACCCCATATCTTTCCATTTTCTGCCAGCTGCTGCCTAGACAGGAACCGCAAGCGCGCTGCATCGTTGGAGGAACACCCAAAAAACTGACATCAAACCTGAAAATCGATTCATAGCCATGAGGGTACTCCAACCGTCTCCCAAAAGCCTCATTTTCAGCGGGAAAAGTGGCAAAAGCCTGGATTTTTGCGGGATACCAGCATGGATGACAACCATCGCCTGGATTGTCCTCGATTGACCTCACATGTGAGCCGCATAGTCTTATCACTAGCGTCAGTGGAATTCAGCATTACTATTGGATACAAACCAATAATAGTCATGGAAGGGGACCTGAATGGTTACTAACCAAGATAAGCAAGTATTACCATTGCTAATGGTGATCATATTATTAGATTATCAGTTGGATTATCCAGACTAACCACTATCAACCATTCTCCAATATCTAGCCATCAATCATGACGTTAAAATCATAAGTTTGACCACTATGAACCCTTGATAACCATTATCATCATCATCATCATCAACATCATCACTAAGCGATATCACATCATGAATCGCTACAAAATGATGGCTAAAAATCCACTACCGGTTGTTATCAACCATTCTTAAGCATTGTTACTGGTTGCTTATTACCCATCACTAGTCATTATCAACCAGTATCCAGTATCCACCATTATCAACCATTTATTAACCAGCATTAGTTTGTTTACCACCACTAGTAATCATTGTTCTTTGTCATGAGTTGGTTGCTAAGCACAATTAGTCATCATGGACTATCCGCAGTTGGTTACTGATATCATTCACCATGGCTTCAGCCCTCATTCTTTGGGTATTTACCAGCCTATTTATCAGCCTATAGAAATCATGATCAACCACTAGGAATCTGTGTGGTAATCATGACTTTCACCAATATTCACTCGACATAACTGCCACTCGTTTGAAAACGAATATACCATTGCTATTTGCCTCTGATTTTCATGATTGTTGTGCCCAACATTAGTCGATATCATCCATTATCAACCCTTATCATATAAGCGTGATTAACCAGTTTCATTACCAGTAGTCAGCACTAACCAGCGTTGACTGGCTCTTGACCACCCTTAACCATGAAGAACCACTGAGAACCACATCTTCCAGCCGCCCCGCGCACCAATGCTGCACACCATGATCTTTCAGATCGCTCAAGCCGACCACCAAGTCCAACGCAGAGGACTCACAGGGGCTGTCTCCATGCTTTGTGGCCCCGGCCAGGGCACCGCTGATGGCAGCTACCATCAACCCTCAACCCATAGTAGCTGCATTGTGGTGGCGGTAGTGGCATTCGGTAGGCCTTAAATGCGAATGTTGGTGGTTCGTTAGTGAAGCCCCTTATGGAAGAAAGTAGGCCTCATATGGCCTCATGCCCCATGCTACGAGTACCAAAAATCACCATTGAAATGATACCGGTTTCTGCACTGGGCATATTATGATCACCAAACCTACGAACATGACCAACCATGTTCAAAAACTTGGTCTGCCAAAGAAAACCAGGGCCACCTTCGTCATTGCTGGGGCCGTCGCATCCCTTCTTACATGGCCGCTGGCCCACTCTGATCACTTTGCAGCTCAGAGGCGCAGCCAACAAGGAAATGGTGCCAATCGAGGGCAGCAATGGATGGATGTAACGAGGTTAAGAATGGATAACCAGTTTGGAAGGGAGGACAATAGTGGATGAGAATGGTTGGTAATGGATAATAGTTGATGATGACGGTCAAGAATATATATGGATGACCAGTTTTAAGATTATCATCCACTATGATCCATTTATGGTCCAACAGACTGGATCATGGTTCACCATCCCACCGCAAGACGACCATTCCGTTGCCACCGGGCCGGCCACGCTTCCCCCCTGCCCCGCGGGCCCCGCTGGCCACCCGTGGTCATCGCTGGGATCCCCCCACCAGGGTGCTATCGAAGAGCAGCACCTTGCGGCCTGCGACCTGGTCGCCCAGCTGTGAGCACAACGGTGGAGTCGCGGTGAATCGATGTTGGAATCGGCAAACGATATCTATTATCTGGGTGATATCGGGTTTTCAAATGGTTGATGAATGGATGATGAATATTGTTGCTTCAACAAATGCTGATTAATGGATGATGAATGGTAAATATGGTTGATGAATGGTTAATAAACAATGAATAGATATTGTTGATATATGTTGATAAACAGATAATATGATAAATATTGTTGGTGGTAACGGGTTTACAAACGGTTGATGAATGGTTGATGAATGGATGATAAATGGATGATAACTGGATGATGAATGGTGGGTAAATGGGTGATAAAGGGTTGATGGGCGATAGATGGATGATGAATGGTTGATAAATGGTTTATAAATGGTTTATAAATGGTTGATAAATATTGTTGATAAATGGTTGATAAATGGTTGATGGATGATAAATGGTTGACAAATAATGGAAATGGACTCTATCAACAAGGTGGTTCAAAGTCTGGTACTTACCAACAACAGTGGTATTATATCTATCAACTGGTTGATAAGTGGATGATAAATGGATTATAAAGATTGTTGATGAATGGATGAAAAATATTGTTGCTTCAAATATCCGACTATGTATCATTGTTTTTCTACTTCCAACCAGTACTGGAAGCACTCAACTGGTGGTTCAAACTTTGGTACTTCCCGACAATAGTGGTAGTTACCAGTAGATCACCCACATGGCGTAGGTGAATGTCTCCAGCAAGTAGTGATCAATCAGGCTTAACACGCTGACTAATATACGTGTAACTTTGGTCGCTTGCAGTGAATCAGCTCAGGACAATAAGAATCTTCTGCTGATTTGGGGGATGTTCACTGGTCGTCCTACAACCACATCTAACACACTTGACTTTGCTCCTGGAGCTCTGGTCCATTGTCAAACATATCTAGAACCATATCTTGATGCGCAGGAAAGATTTCACTGGACCGTGGTCATATGGCCATGGGTCAAAACCCTTAGTCCCCCTGGTTCCCCTATCATTAGCCATTGTTTCCCTTGTTATTGTTGGTCATCATCCACCATTAGTTGGTTGATTAATATTGACCCAGAGCCATACATAGCTGGTATATCCCCTATAATTGTCACTTATCATCCCCTATTTTTAAGCATTAACCAGCTATTAGTTGGTTGGTTAACTGCTTGACCCAGCTCACCCATATCTAGACTTGGACGACCTTCCGCTCTGTGAAATCTTTCCTGCGGAGAGGCTGTGACGACCTGCGACTACGGCAGCTCACCGCGGCGAGCCCCGGGCTCGCCTCATCGAGCAGGTCTAACAGCTTGGCTCGCGCATCGCTTCGGACCTCAAAGGCCGTGGCCCTGAAACATGCGAAGCCCTGCGAAGCCCTGGAGAGCTGGAAAATCGCCGGGAATTTCAGTGAAAAATGCAGGAACGTCACCAGGAATTTATGCATTAGAATGATGGATTGTAACATTATTATGTAATAGTTCCACCAGGAATTCGGATGATTTTTGTAGCAATGTTGGGAACTGTATGTCAATGATGGATGCTCCATGATGTTCCGTTGCTAGAGCACCAGAGAGGAAGCTGCTTGGGATGATGCTCTTACGTATTCCTACACTGAAGAGCAGTGAAATTCACTGACCAGGGACGGGGCGTATAAATGTATCTCCCAAGAAGCTGTAGTTTCCCAATTCGAAAGGATCATGTTGAAATGGTTTGCCCAGTGCCAGTATCCCCTTTTTTGGACCTTCCCCCGCGTGCACAATGTCGGACAATCACAGCACGCGGGGTTCATCTGGGAATCTGAGGAACAGTCCACCGTTGATGTGATTCCTAAACTGCTTAGGCACCCCAACTGATTGATTTCCATGCTTCAATTGGAGAAAGTTTGGATAGTTGAGAGGTGCCAGCCTTCCTTGAATGTTGGAGGAGTTTTCAGGCCCATAGTTTTCCTACCCTCGCCCAAAAGGAAATCAAAGCATTTTCGTGTGGAAACATCTGGATCATGCGCTCATGCCGAGCTCCACTACTGGTGCCGAGCGGAATCAGTTTGTGCTAGTGGGCACGGAACAAGCTCGTCCAAAAGGTCATGCGGCGATACACGGAACCATCTTGGCGGACCCCCCGGTTGCTAAAAAACATCATGGTAAAATGCTCGGGTCCGGAGGTTCATCTATGTTCAGAGGGGCAACTTTAGGCTGCCTGAACTAGACAAAGTGGCTACATTGGCTGTTTCCGACAATTTGTCCACAAGCTTTAACCGTTGGCCACATGGCCAGAGACGAGCGATGATAGCTGGCTATGAAGTGGTATGAGTTTTGAACCATGCTGAAAATTGGCTTTTTTCCAAGCCATCATCAGCAATCTTGAGTTGTCGAATGCCATCCGTGCACATGGTTGTCGCTAACTGATGAACCATCAGGAGTTGTTACGAAAGACTAAAAATTCCCCATCTACTCATATGGCCGTGCATCAATAACCTGTACCCCAGCTGTTCATACTGGTATCCCTCCAATGCCCAAGTGCCTGTCAATCACTTATGATGTTTACCTGCACCTTTTTTGAATGGTTGGTTGATAAATTGCCCCATAACCATATAGCTGATCCCCTCATCATTGCTGTTGCTTATTATTCTCTATTATCAACCATTAACAAGCGAATCAACCAGCAAACACATGGAACTACTGTACTGTCTACCCAGCATTAATAACCCCTGGTTGATTAATAGGGGGTATCCCCCAAAAGCCTTGGTTTCCCTTAAAAATGGTAACCCCCCTAATTAATCAACCTGGGGTTTAACTTCCTGGGTAGGCATTATTGGTAATGACCCATCCCCCTAGCAGTCCTTACGTCGCCAGCTACGCAGCTGGCCACAGGGCCCCACCTTCACCCTGTCTGTGTGGCAAAGTCACCGCTGCAACGATCTCCGACACGTCTGTCATGACACCATGGGGCCCGACGCTTCACCGCGGTCGGACGATGCTCCGCTGTAGTTGAAAATGTTCCATCTCTCTGACTCTACTGGACTTTTTGGATGGAAAACTTCAAAGGAAACCAAGGTGTTTGATCGTTACTAGAAGTTACATATATGTTACATATCAGATAATAGGATGATAATATTAATAATATTCCAAAATTGAAGTAAAATTCAAAAACCACTAGTAGGATTCATTTTGAACTTCCTCATCAATCAAGTCTGGGCCGTTTTCCTTCGTTGTAAGTACAGTATGGGTTGGCTATTGGCTGGTTCACATGGAAGCGAAGACGACGAACGTATTTCTAAGTAAGCTGAAACTACGACCCAGAAGATTCTCAAAGAGCTTCATGCTGCCCCTCATCAAGAATCATTTCAAAGGGCTTTCAAAATAGCTTGGTTCATGGGGAATCTAGGAACGCATTCCTATGATTTCATGATATTTCATGACCGCTCCAAAGCGCACATGGAACGGGAAACCTTGTGGCTCCCTACCAGCCTGGGGAGCCAATGAGCCAGGACTTTGCCGAAGGCCGAGCAGAGACGTAACCAGTTGCGACAGCGCGTCGTGGACATGGCACATCCAAGTCCGCCATAGTACGGAATTTCTATTGGCTCCATGTTTTTTGCGGGAACCAGGGTCATTGTCAGGATCTTCACTCTCTGCTGCTCCCAAAACCACAACCAACCCACCTAGTGGCCAATCAAGCGTACGCCAACTTGCCGACTGTTTTCCCTCCCACGGATTCTTTTTTGCTGGCAAAAAGCCGGGCTCTACACACAAGACGGCGGCCAATCGGAGAGGCGGTTCCCGCCCTCCCAAAACGCAGAGCCCAACACCCATCCATTTGCGGTATCACTCAGGGATCGTCCAGTATTGCCCTCTACTACATGATTCTCGAGAGCTAAATCATCAACGGGGCAAGGGTCTGTTGCCAGGTGCTACCACAGAGTTGCCAGGTTGGATAATACCAGTCCCCTCAGCAATAGTGTTTTGAGTCATGCCATTGCCGCATATGATTCGCGAGTTTGTCCTACATTCACTTGCCAAGCAGTCAAAAGAAAACACCAGCTCCAGAGTTTCTAAAGAAAATCTTCTCATGGGCTTCTTGCATCACCAAATCGAGGCGCTGCTTCGTACCTTCGTACATGCTACGGCACTTTTCTAGAGGACATTACATAGAGAAGTAGAATGGAAAACTCCCTAAGCTGCATATTCCCGTCGTTGATGCTCCACACTGGGATCCAGGTTATCCAAGACAATTGGTTCATTATAAGAATCATAACCACCATTACAAACATCAGCAGAGTCATCATTAAAACCATCTTTACAAGCATTGCAATGATAAGTCATTGACAAGTTAGATATTTGCCACCATTCTCACCACATAAAAATGGACAGCCCCAACTGACAAATGGCAAGGTGCAAAAAAGGCCAGTCGTGCTTGCAGGTGGGCCGCAATGATCCGACGATTCATGCGCAGAATCTGGCAGAATGAAGGGCAGTGAGAATAGTTGGCTTATCCCAATGCGAAGTGAAGGATTGGTGATAGTGAGAGTCTGTGTGCGGAATGGCTTTGGGAGGAAAAAAAGGCACCCTTCGGGCAGTAAAAAACCTGGTGATAGTGGTCAATGATGGTCAATCAAGGTTTTGTTGTTGGTGAATTCGTATCAATGATGCTTAACGATGGTATATGATGTGCATAATAATGGGAGAGTCATATTGATGAACCACCATCAGTTTAATCAGAAATAGTTTGCCATTTACCATCAAATAGTATGGGGATAGTAATACGGAACTGCCACTACTTTTAGTGATCATGACTCTCAAGTTGAGTCTCACCAGTCCCCGCCCGTGACTTGACAGGGGTCCCACTTCCCTGTGAACTCACAACATCAAAAAAAGCCGCATGCTGGTGCCAACTTGTGGTAGTCGAAAATACTTGCTGTCAGTAGCTAGTTCAAAATGAAAGGTGATGGCCCTTGACTGGTTAACAGCTGATTCACGTTTTTAAATTTCTTTTTTCATGGTGGCTAATGATGTTAGATGGCTAATGAGCTACTTAATGCTCCGGTCAATCAATGGCTGACAATCATCAGCGTTTGATTATGGTAGATCTTCAGTAGGCAAAGCAAGACTTTCATTGTGGACCAATCCCTACATGCAGACTGTGCAGAGCGGCATCCCTGGTGCTGTGTTCAACCAATCAGCAAGCACTGAATCTTTCATCGTGCGGGGCCATCCATCATAGCGAAAAGGTTAGCTGATCTCAGCTGCAAATCAAAACCAAAGATATTCAAATCCACAAGATCATTGGCGGCCACTAGTGTAACCTACATATTCATGGTGTATGTACTGGCTAATTACTTCTGCAACCTGTTCAGATACACATTCAAAAAACCTATCTGATAATGCAAACCAGAAATCAATCTCTTCCCCACTATCAACGGAGAGCAGTGATCCTCACGACTGCTCTCCGACGCGCCCGCCACAGCTTTTCGCTCCAGGTCCCAGCCCAACGGGATCCAGAAATAAATAGCTAACCTTTGTGGGGATAATCACTCACTCACCTGAGTTTGGTCTGGAATTGATCCAAGTGTATCCAGTTAGGGATCTGGATATATCGCCCATGGATCAATGCCTCCATGTATCTGCCTCTAGGTCAAGCCAAGCCAAGCCAAGCCCCCCCAGCAATCCCTGGTGCACTCTCCCGGTCTTCGGGGGAGTGGCGGTGTGCCCTCACTCCACGCAGCTTGTCAGGCTAGTGCCTGGTCAGTGGCGGGCACAGACAGTTGATGCCCTGACGGTTGCCTAAGAATGATCACTAGCGATTACTGATGACTGGTTACAGCTGATCAATAGTCATTATATACCAATGGCTGATAATGTATATGATTGTAATGCTTACTGTATAATCATATACCAATAATGATGAATTACTAATGGTTGATAATGATTCACAGTTGTCATATACTAGTGATTCGTGTAGGTATTACTGGTGATTACCAATGATTACCAATAAGGGATAATCACAGTTCATACAGTGATTGGCACCAACCACTACGATTTCTATAGCCAATCACTAGTGATTGAATTACCAATCACCTGTATTCATATTAATTATCAACTATTACCAATCACCTATGTAGCGATCAATAGTGATTATAGGTGGAATCGGTGGCAGTGCTCACCAGCCAACAGCACAAGGCTCACCCCATCCAAGTGTCGTTGTTGTTCCAGGGCCAATGAGCCCGTCCAGAAAATCGAAATGGCGCCGAGGTGGGTGCATTCAGGCTACCAAGGTCGTATAAGGTGCATAGTACCATGTTCAGCATGGAAATATTGAAACATGGAAATCAAGTCAATGTCTCATCATGTCAAATCTATAGCTTCAAATCTGTGAAACGGCTCGATTTCTCCAAGTGGTAGTTTCTTAAAAATGGGGGTACCCAAAATTTGATTGGTTTCTTATTAGAAATGATTTAAACATTGATGATTTAGGGGTACCCCTATGGCTTGAGAAACACCCAAGCAGCCAAGCAGCTGCTTCACATCGTTTCCCACACGCGCCACCGCCCGCGCCATCGCTGCCGCGGCACTCCGAGGACGCTGCGAAGGACCCACCGTCGGCCGACGAGCTCCTCGAACGCGCTGCGAACCCGCCGTCGGCGCTCCCATCGCCGCGGGAGCCGTCGTCCTGCGGCAAGCTGAGCTGATGAAGTTACGGTGCTGGTTGACGGTGAAGAACGGTGCGGGGTAACCCCCAGTTGATGGTGAAGCCGTTCCGCTGGCTATGGGTCAAGCAGTTAACCAACCAACAACAATGGTGAAGGCTAGCTGGTTTAGCTGGTGAATAATAGGGGATGATAGCTAGCAAGGATAGGGGATATATACCAACAATATGGCTATCAGTGAATTAACTTAGATGGCTATGGGTCAATCTTAACCAACCAATTTCATGGGGGATAATGACCAACAAGAATAGGGGAAAACAATGGTTAATGATGGGGGAACGAGGGGTATGGGGTTTTGACCCACTGCCAGATATACTTAGATGTACCCCTTCCATGGTACCCTGGATGCTTTCCTTGAGGGAAAGGAGTTGCATTTCATAGAGGGAAAGGAGTTGCATTTCATAGGCACCCAACTAACGGGTATACTTAGATTATATAGTTCACTATAGGATAGTTGCACCAGTTAAGGTCAACCACCAAATCTCACCACGAGATACTTAACCAGGGGTACCACTCTCAAGCTCATGCACCGACCCCTCTGCTGGGCATACATGGGCAGCCCTTGTGGCTCTGGCAATCGACATCCGCTGCCGGAATGGCCCAGCTTATCAGCTCTGGGCGTGAACAAGTTCGAGACTTTTGGCCCATGCTCAACGAGGTGCCAGGATGCCAAGGAGGCAAAGGATGCAAGGGAGGCAAGGGATGGGTCAAGCATCAGCTGTTTCCAACACAGGAAACTGGATCCAGCTGAGCGCAGCCCCAAAGACACCTACGCCGCTGTGTCCAAGGCAGCGACATAGCAGAGGACTCTCCCCGCGCAAGCGCGCTTGCTGCTCCGAGTGAAGCCCAGGGCCGCAAAAAACGAACTGCACGGAGTCCATTTTTTTGGATGAATCATGAGTAAGAAACTGGTTGAGGTTGAGAAGGGTTGAGGGGGGGGGGGCCAAGCCACTGGGTATCCAACAGCTTGATCCATGGCGTACCCCGGTGTACCCCCAGCAATGGAAACATTTCGAACTGTGCATATTGGTATTTCTACTGTTCTATTCCCCTTCATTATTGGACATTCTCCCCTATGATTACCCATCTGAACGACGATCACCCACAGTTCTCACAACAGTCTTGGACTACCATCATTGACCATCATTGCCATTCTAAATTCGGAAGTGGATGGTCAAAGCACATAGGCAAACAATGAAAACCATTTCAAGCATTCATTGTGAATATGTGCTACCTATTGACCATCCAATGAATCCAATGACGTTTCTCATGGCTATGGGTACCCCTCTACCCAAGCTAAACATCACTTTTAAATGACCAGAATCGTCGAACTGTTGGGATATACCCAGGCCCATTGGCGTTGACCCCAGACCCACAATTAGCATCAACCATTGGCAGCTGTGATATTGACAGATATCATTCACCAGCATGAGGAAAAATAGTTTGATCAAGCATGGTCCAGGAACCATGAATGAACGAATCAATCAACCAACCAGTCAATCAATCAACCATTCAATCAATGAATCAATCTATCCATCTATCAATCAATCAATCAATCAGTCAATCAATGAATCAATCAGTCAATCAATCCATCAATCAATCAATCAGCCAGACAATCAGTCAATCAATCAATCAATCAGTCAATCAATCAAACAATCAATCAATCAATCAATCAGTCAAACAATCGATCAATCAATCAATGAATCAATCAGTCAATCAATCCATCAATCACTCAATCAATCAATCAGCCAAACAATCCATCAATCAATCGATCAATCCATCCATCCATCCATCCATCCATCAATCAATCAAATTGATCAATCAAACAATCAATCAATCAGTCAATCAATCAATCAGTCAATCAATCCATCAATCACTCAATCAATGAATCAATCAGTCAATCAATCCATCAATCACTCAATCAATCAATCAATCAATCAGCCAAACAATCAATCAATCAGCCAAACAATCAATCAATCAGCCAAACAATCCATCAATCAATCAATCAATCAATCAATAAAACAATGAATCAATCAGCCAATCAATCAATCGTTCAATCAGCCAATCAATCAATCCATCCATCAATCAATAAAACAATGAATCAATCAACCAACCAGTCAATCAAACAATCAACCAATCAATCAATCCATGAATCTTGACGATGATTCTCAATATGCGGCTCATATCTGTATTCTCTACAGATTTCCCCTCTTAGCCAAGCATGGCCCCAGGACCCACAAACACAAACGCCGCCCCGGCCTCAGTGGCGAGCGCCAAGATGTCGTTGGCCTGACGCAGAGATCACGGTCGATCGGCACGCCTTTTTTACCGCGAAGCCATGCGACGTTGGAGAACGATGAGTTGTGACTTTGGAAACTTCGTTGGATTAATCACAACTATACCATCAGAAAGTTGTGACGCATGTGAGTTTGGATACCATCGGAAGTTTGCATTGTTGTCACATGTTCTTGGAAACGATGAAATTGCTATACCATCAGAAGTTTGATGAATCACACAACTTCTTGGAAACGATGAGATTGCCCATAGCTATGAGAATGGCTCATCGGGGCTGATTGGAATCGTGGAAGCCAAGGAAACGAAACCCAACCCCAGCGGCAAGCGCCCCAGCTCACGGGATGTCCTCATATGTTCAATCGAAATATCCAACCGATTCCAGCGGTTTCTTGTTGAATGTGCAGTGATTGATCGGTGGCAAACTTGTGGTAGACTTGTGCCCTAAAAAGAAATGCTGGCAGTTTCCCTGACTGATAATTGAAGTTTAGCTTTCAAAAACCAGTGTATCAACCGCGATGAACCACCAGCAAGCACCATAGTAAGCACCATATACTAACCACCATTACAGATTGGACCCCCCAGTTTGTGAACCTAAGAACTATACTTCGGTGATTACCAGCGAATCTCACCCGGGGATACCACTCTGCATTAACCAGATAATACCACATAGGTAGTCTTGACCAAGCACCAACACCGCAACTGCGCAACTGGGCATCCAGTTGTCGTCCTGAAAGGGCACCGGTGACAGGGACGTGTTGCGTACCTCAGCGACGATGCTTCGGACTGATGTCACTGACAGCCTTAACCGTGAATTACCCCTCAATAAGGCAGTGACATCAAATAAACCATCAATAAACCATCACAAGTGTGGTCGAAAGCAGTGGTTGACCATCATCAATACTGTTAATAGATGCAGTGAGGATGCAATGACAAGCTGGAGTTTCTGAACTGATTGTAGATGCTTTATCAATTGCCAAGAATATGAGCAGACTTTGGTTCTCGGCTATATCCCAAGTTGCACCTGCTGATGTAAAGGTATTGGTACAAACAGATCGGCAGCTTGATGACATCAGCAGCAGTTCATATGTTGTATATACCGCGTACATCGGTACATAACGATGTATGCCATCAGTATTCCATCATGTGCATATACTCCATTGCCACGGTGATTAGAACGGTCATTGCCACTCCAACTGTTGCTTGCTTTGTGGCAGGACTTTTCCTAGATATTGATCAACCACGTTGTTTGACCAGGCACAATAACTAAACCCAAAACTAACCAACGGATCAACACTGCGAACAAGCGACATCAATATGCGTACAATTCGATTTTTTGTTCACCAACAGTTCACCAACCACCAACTCACCACTGACCAACATTAAACAACATGTCGGCTCCCAACATTGCCCAACATTAACCAATATTCAGCAACATTCACCCACATCAACCAAGATTTGCCACCATTACCCAACATCAACTTCCCAACATTAAACCACATTCACCCACCTTACCCAACATCAACTTCCCAACATGTACCAACCTTACCCAACATGAACCAACATGGCTCTTGTTGGCTGTTCACCAACCTCGCAGCTACACCGCCAAGAGACCCGCGGCACCTTCCCAGCGAGAGCCACCTTGGACGGCCAAACGACGTGGAGGTTGATCGGTTGAGGCTGGTGACGGCTGGATACGCCGTTGGTTACGCCGTTGGTTCCCAGCAATCACCCACAAAAATAAGGGTTCATGATGGTTGCTGAGGCTCAATAGTGTTGATTGATGTTGATGAATGGTTGATTACCCTCTGGTAGTCCCTAAGCTCGCAATAGAATATCCAGCATAAAATAACTGATTTCCCCGGGTTTCCCTTAAAAAATTGACCTTTTCCATTCTCAAGTTCGTTTCCGGGAGTCTAATGTTGGTCAACGGTCCAATGGTTGGTGAACTGTTGGTTAATGGCTGGTTGCTATTGGTTGAGGCTGGTTGCTGTGAGTTGATTGGTTGGCTGGTTGAGGTTGAGGTTGATTTCTAATGTTGATTCGTTGGCAGGGATGTTGATGTTATCGATTTTGGTTGGCTCACTCTGCTGAACTGGTTGGTGGTGTTGGCCGGCTTGGTTCTACTGATTGGAATGTAAGCAACCACATCAACCACCAACCAACAACCAACCAGCAACCAACCAACAACCAACCAACATCCAACCAACAACCAACCAACCAACCAACCAACCAACCAACCAACCAACCAACCAACCAACCAACCAACCAACCAACCAACCAACCAACCAACCAACCAACCAACCATCAACCTACCTACCAACTAATCACCACAACGAGCTGATTGGACGAATCCCCACACCTGCTATTATTCGTTGGGAGCTGTTGAAGAGATAAATGGCTACAACATGCCACAACCAAAAATGGATATGTGAACATCCCAACAGTTGGACTGGCTGAGCCTTACAAAACCCTAGTCACAACCACTCTTCCCCGCGTCTGTGGCCAGGCCAGCACTAACCATGGTGATCCGTGGTGTGGTGGGTTCAAGACTGGCCAGCAGAGTCGGACGAGCCGAGTTTTCATAGATTCTCAACCATTGACAACATCAATAAGCACTATCAACGGATAAGAACAATGGTAGCCATTCGGCATTTACAATTTCAAATGAATTCATATGACTTCGTGATAGTAATAGAATTCTTAGCAATTGATTTCATCTGGCTGGTGCTTTCAATCCCTATGAGAAATATGTTTGTCAAGCAACCATTTGTTAGTAATTACATTTGGGAAAATAGAAAATGTCAATCAAACCACCAGCCAGTGGTTGTTTAACAGTTATCATTGATTCTTGTCCCCTATCATTAACCAATATTAACGGACATATTGATTATTGTTGACCATACTATTAATCCGATTAATCCCCTAGTCTTAACCATATTCTTGATTCTTGTCCAATTATTCGCCATTATTTTCCCTATTAAATCGATATGGCTGTGGGTCAAAACCCTTAGTCCCCCTTGTTCCCCTATCATTAACCAGGCTGTTTTCCCTTTAAAATGGTTGGCTATTATACCCCATGAAATGGGTTGGTTAACTGCTTGACCCAGCTCGCCATATATAGCTGGTATATCCCCTACAATTCTTTGTTATCATCCTTTATTATATAACCATTAACCAGCAAGGCTTCACCATGGTTGGTTGGTTAAATCGATATAAATCCCTACAAAAAACCCCGTGGCTGCCTGAACACGGGCCGAGGCGGCACCGGCTTTTCAGGTCCCTTCCGGAGCAGCGAAGCTAAGGGGTGGTGCCTGGCGGAGCGCAGCGAGCACCGGTGGAGCAGCGCCACGGTGGTGTCAGCGGATGATGTCAGGCTACCCCGAAGGGTTCGTGATGGTTCATGATGGTTGCTGAGGCTTCATAGTGGTGATTGATGTTGATGAATGGTTGACTACCCTCTAGTTGATGAATGGTTGATGAATGGTTGATGAATGGTTGATGAATGGTTGATGAATGGTTGACTACCCTCTAGCAGTTTAACATGGCTGGCTGGAAAAGCCACCATTTCGATGGGTCATTTCCCAGGGTTTCTCTAGAAAAGATGGTGATTTTCCATTGCCATGTTAATCTACCGGAGTGTAGATGAACTCATGACTCATCACGCATCTGATTATATAACCATCTTGTCACTTAATGGTTGATGTTCATAGATGATGGGTTGCTCATTGTGACCTTCGACCTTGGCATCTGAATCTCGATATCAAAACAGCCAGAAATTTGTTCACTTCCGCAAGAATATGATGCCTTTGTTGGCGACTGCAAGGATGGAAGCAACAGTCACAAGCTTCGAAGCATTCAGGAAACAACTCCATGATCACCAGCCCATGCGCCTGAAGGATAAAGAGTCAATCTTGGAGCACCCGTAGCACCTGAGAACCATGGGAAACCGTGGGACCTGCACAGCTACCAGAGATGATCAACACTGAGATTCACCTTCCCAGAAATGCTGGTGAATGGTGGTGAATCACCAAGAAAAACAGGGAATGATAGGGAATAATAGGCAACAATCGTGGGAAAATTGACCTTGGTTTCGCCCCTAGAACTATTGGTTGAAACAGCCGGTGTTCCAACGAAAACTTCTTCCCATCACCTGTGCAGGGCGAAGCCCTGGGCGAAGCCCTGGACATCTGCACATCCACTCGGCGATCCGGCTGCAGTGGCACCGGCCTCGCATTGCCCCAGCTGCCCGTCGCCACCTCGGACTTGCCTCAGGGCAGAGACTTGAAAACACCAGCCAGCAAACCAAACATTTGTTGATAATTACTAGAAAATGTGTTTAGAATGTTTATTGTTTATTGTTGATAATTACAGGGGGAAAACTTTTCCAGTAAAACCACTGGGAAAATTAAAGAATGCTTAAAACGACCAGCACATAATTGAGGATAGTTGATGCATACATCAACATGATATATCTGGATTCATCAGGGTGCATACAATTTTGCACAGCAAACAGCAACGTCTCTGGTCAAATGTATGTTTTCACAGTATGTTTCGTAAATACAAATGATTTTTTGGGTTCGAGATGCTTCCGTGTCTTCTCGCTTGCAAGATAGCAACCAAAGTCACTGGCTGTCACCTACTGTCTGTGATGCCCAACGCATATGTCTGGACATCCAAGTTCAAGTGACAGTTACATCGAGGCTAGCTGGTTTAGCCATGATGCTGGGTTCCCTTAGTAAATTCAGCACCCTAAAACAGCCAGGTTTTTTTCGGCAAGAAAACCAAACCTATCTTGAGGATACACCACGGATGACCACAGAACAGTTGATCGTTGGTCGGAGCTGGAGATCATCTACCCCAGGTGCTTCGGCGATCGGCCGATAGTTTTGCAAAGGGACGCGCAGACTTTCCCAGCGAAAAGTCACTGATTTCTAGAGGGTCATTGGGTCATCACTATCGAGATCCCCTGGGGGTGCTACGCCATGAGCTAACGCCAGCGTTGCTGGTGATTGAAGCCATGGAAAACCCTACATATCCCACCCCCAACAAGAAGATCTACGGCTTTCACAACTGGTCCTTGGTGGGCGCAGGGGTCATGGGTCCCGTTTCTGGGGTCACCAATCACCCCATAAGCGTCATGGCAGGTCGGCGGAACTGGTCACCAACACAACCCTGTGGAGGTTCAAAACTTGAAAATGCGCAAAGGCTTCAGCTGCTCCGGCTCACGATCCAGCAACATCCAGATGCAACCAGCTTATAGCTGCCCGTCAATCAGCAGTGGCAGTATCAAAGCATAAGCATCTGGCTGTGGCCCCTGTCCCCCTGGCTGTTTCCCTTGACCAAAACTGGTCGTCCACCTAATGGGATGTTCACTCCCTTTTGGGGATATTGCCCACTTGGTGCACCATTTTTGTTGGCTATAATCGTCTTTGCTCAACCATCAACCATTGCAAATTGCAGCTTCTTTGCCTGTGGGGTCAAAACCATGTACCCCTGGTTCCCCCATCATTAACCTTTGTTTTCTCTTAGTATTGTTGGTAAATCCTCCATGAGTTGGCTGGTTAACTGCTTGACCCAGCTCGCCATTTCATGGTTCATATTGACCTGCAACCAACAGCTGGACCTGGCGCGATTCGCCATCTCTTGGTCACCAGCCCGGGGAGCCCCAAAATCTCCCGGGTCGCGGCACAAATCTGACAGCGCTGATCCACCACATAGGCCGTGCCTTCCTTGGTGGGGACCCAAGCTGAAGGGATTGCTTCCATTGGTCCATGCTGCTTGGGAAATGATGGTAGAAGGATGAATGATGGGTGAAAAATGGGTGGATAATAGGTGAATAATGGGTTATAGCCATTTTAGTATAGCCATTGTAGAGTCAAGGGTAAGTCATGGTGAGTGGAATGACCAATAATGGCAAATGATGTTAGTATAATGATCAATACCCTCTGGTAGTTTCCAATCTGGAAGCTCAAAATCACCATTTTTACAGGTAAAGCCACTATAAATGGCGGATTTTCTACTTCCAGGCTAGTTTGCTGAAGTGCAGCAAGGCTATGTTTATCATCATAATTGTTCCCTAAATTGATGATAGTGTGTTTTCAATGCTGGATTCTGGTTACCAATAGGGGACAAAGAAGCAACTGCCAACAAACTATCAATCGGACCGGCTCCACTGCTTGGGTAGGCGCAGTGATGGTTTAATCTCGAGTAGATCCGAACATCACCTGCTTATTGACAGGTAAATCATGCCAACTAGAATGTGTTTGATAGCTAGCTGGCTTGGACCACCAGAGGGTCATTTGCTTTCTTTCATGTTGGGTAGGAGTCGAAATTGAGAGCCAAAAGAGGTCCCCGCAACTATTCCGCCTCAGACCACAGTCGTATGTCCAAATGAATCGATTTACCCTTCCCGGGCATATTCGCATATAAGGTCATATCTATCCGGCTGTCTGTCTACCTATCTATCCCACCTATTCGTAACATACATACCAGCCAACTGAATAAGTGTATATGATTGCATGTGTACAGACATATGTCATGTAGAGGTAATATGAGAGCAAATTAGTGGGAAATCCATATCAATAAAGCCCCGTACTTTACGGCAAATCACAAGCCACTTACAGCATGGTTAAACCGTTGATCGTTTTCATGACCAGCTGGACCTACCACTATGAATCATAATCAATCATGATGAACCGCTATGTTCTCAAAGGTGCATTTTGTGGATCAATCTTGGTACAATAATAGGTTGCAGATTAATCAATCTATGAATGATTCTCTAGTTCTGTTGGACTTATTTTGCAGGATTGTGGTTTTACAATACCTGGATCTACCATTCTATCATCTTAAACCGTCATATTCCCTATTCACTGTTGGATTTTTCCCCTACATGCACCATCATTCACCAGCTTAGTCAAACCTGGATCAAGCATTATCTCATGATTAAGCATCATAAACCACTATGTTCCCCTATGTTCACCGGTATTGTCAACCATGAACCAGCTTATTTTGGGTCTTTCTCAAACCAGGGGACCCCCAAATCATCCACTACTCTTCATGTTCAATAACAAACGATCCATTCTCCTTTCACTGCTTCTAATCCCCTTGTTAGTAACCATGGTCACTCACTATAAACCTTCCATTTCTAGGGATCCAACCAGTCACTGGCATCCAAACCACCCCTGATCGACCATGACTTCACCTTCCCAGCACCGGTGTCGCCTGAGGAGCTTCCGCACTCTGCTTGGCGGTTTGACGGACCACCTGAGCAGCCAGGGAGCTGACAGAAGGATGGATGGAGGGATGGCTGGCTAGAAGGGTAGATGGATAGGGCAGGCAGATAGATGGGTAGATAGGGCAGGCAGATAGATGGGTAGATAGGTAGGAAGGTAGGAAGGTAGATGGATAGATAGATATCAAAAGCATCCGCATTGATTCGTTTGCATATATACGTATATTGCATCATATATGTGTACAATTCTTGATTTCTGACAAATATCTGTATATCCCGATATATGCATATTAATGTGTGTGTGTGCACCTGTTCATGCAAAATATCCAACGCATGTATGGTGATACATAAAAACAACCTGCTTTGCTGGTTGATTCTATCAGAGTCAAACCTCGACCATGGCCCAGCTATCGCAGTTCAAATGCGCCGCGTCTACCTTCCAGTGCTGGTCATGGCGCGTTGATCTACCCATCTGTCGATCTCTGTATATTAATATTCATCTGTGCGTAGTTACATGGATATAAAGGTTTCCCCATGTACGTACGTGTAAATATACATGTATATATCATAATACTATTGATATACATAGATGCAAATCTACAGTA
>VSDK01008515.1:756547-790723 GCA_009767595.1 Symbiodinium kawagutii
CTAAATTTTTCCGTGCAGCCTCCCCCAAGGTTTCCTGCCGCGAGGGGGCTGTGACAGCCAAGTCGAAGGCAGTAGGAGAACCCAAGTAGGAAGGCACGAACAAGTCAGCTGGCCGCCGGTTGGCCGAGCTAATATCTTCAGGGCGCTGGGGGATCAAGAGCCCCGCTTTTTCTTTTTCTGGCTGTAAGCCAGCACGGTCAGCCCAAACACAAATTGCATCGCGAAGGGCATGGTGGCGGGTAGTTTTCTCCCCACCTGCACAGCACACTGCCGCATGGTACGAGAACTTGTCAAGCACAGCATCACACCGTGGGCACCACACCTCACTGGCAGCATCTGCCACACCAAGCCGTTGACGAAGGTCGGTCACAAAAGCCGTAGTAAGCGGGCCTTCCACTTGCTCATTGAACATGCCCAGAGCTGCTGCAAATCCTGACGGCACATTGGCGGTGGCTTGGTGGGCAGGATCCAATTGGGCGCAGGCCTGGGCACATCCACCCACAGAAGCAATGTAGCACGCAGCCGCATCTCGAACAGCAGAGCGGAGCCCCAGCCCAGCTTGCGCTAGGCCACGAGCTGCTTGGTCCCACTGAGTTGGGCTGAGGTGCAGGCTGGTGAGCATGGTGAAAGAATTGCGAACCCTGTTGTCGAACTCTTGCAAAGCGGTCAAATGTGGTGTGGGGGGTGTGCACCGCAGACTGTGGACCATGCGGGTGTGGCCACCACATGATCGGAGGAGCCGCAGCCCGACTTGTGGATCATCCAGGTCTCCGATGGCGTCGAGCAGGTTGCTTGCCTTGGCAATTCGGGCAGCAGTGTGGGCTGCCACAAAAGCGTCCTCCCCAATGGCAGCACCTAGCAGCTCAAAGCTCCGGCACACACGGCTTTCCCCCGTACTGGTGCGAAGCATGGCGTCAGGAAAGTGGGTGGTGAGTTCAGCATCAGACACGTTCCCGACAGCGATGACCTCGCACTTTTGCAAGTTCAGTTTCAGGCCCAGGGCTACACTGCGCTGCTGAGCGTGCGCCAAATTCAAGCGGCTGCCACAGCCGCGATATCACCAGCGATGATGCCATCGTCCAAGTAGAAAGTGGCCAAATCTAAGGGGCCTGCTCGGAGCTCTTCTGCCAACGGCTGCAAAGCAGCTGCAAACAGTAGGGGCCCGAGAGGGTCTCCTTGTTGCACTCCAGCAGCCGACTTCAGCGTGGTGTTCCCGAACTGGAGGTTGGAGGCTTTGCCATAACACCAAGAGACCCAACGCGAGAGGGAAGGGAAGTGTGATTGCACGGCTTTGAGGACTTCTGTGCGGGACACAGTGTTGAAGGCATTCTCAAAGTCAAGTTTCACCAAAGCCTTCTTCCCAGAGCCCGAGTGTCGTTCAAACCAGGCACGGGTACAGTGCACCACTGCTTCAGCCCCGGGAGGCACAGCAACGCCAACCTGGGCCGGGAAGAAGTGTTCCCTGGCAGCTGTTTGGACCTGCGCCATCAAGCATTTTCCTGTCAGTCTGCGCAGGAGCTCTCCAATGGCAATGGGTCTCACGCCACCTTTAGGCTTTGGCACAGCGACCAAGTGAGCTCCACAAAGAAAAGGGGCCACCGCGCCGCAGGCTTGCCCATTGCTCAGGAGGCTGACGACCGCAGCCAACTGGTGGAGGAGAGAATCGACGGTGCCTGGGGAAGATGCGTCACGAAGGTGTTGAACCCGGAGCCCTGTTGGGCCAGGCGCTGATGCAGCAGGGAAGCTGCGCAACGCCTTGGCAACGGCCTCAGGCACCACTTCTGGCCCGGGAGGATGTTCTTGGACAGGGCGGGTGGCCGGGTCAGCTTCAGTTGGGTGTAGCTGCTGCAGCTTTGCCACAGTGTCTGCCGTTTCAGGACAAAGACGGTCAGCCAGCAGGGCAGCGCAAGCCTTGCCATCGAATCCCTCTCTGGCCAGGCTGGTGGCTAGCTCCTTTTTTTCGGTCCATGTGCGCGGCCGGCCGCTGGGGGCAAGAGGGGGCTGTCGACTATCCCAAAGGCCGCCACGTTCTCCAGCGTCCCACCGCTGCAGCCGGTCGACGGTGTAGGCCGCAATGGCCTTGGCATGTTTGCGCCCGCCGCGGCGTGGTGCATCAAGGACTGCTTGGGGGAGCATCATTAGCTCTTGCCAAGCCCTGGCATCATTGTAGTGGACCACTGCACCCAGGGCGCGAGTGAGAACCCGGCCCCAAAGATATCGGGCTGCTCCAGGGACATGTCGAAGGGTGCGAGTGCGCCCTGTTAGGATGGCGTCAAACGAAGGGAGCGCTTCCCCAAGGGCGGGTCCACGAGCATTTCCAGCTGCTGCTCTGGCAGCAGGCCGGCAAGTTGGGTGTATGCCAAACTTGGATGAGACGCTCAAACCGCATTCGATGCATCTGGTGCGGTTGTTGGCATGGAGCCAAGGTATGGGCACGTCTCCGTGCAGTGCTCCCGACAAGTGGGCATCTATGTGGGCCTGCATGGAGGCTATGGATGCCCAGCCACGGGCCTTGGTGGCATCACCGTGGAGGCAGCCAGGCACCGGGCAGTAGACGCGAGCAGCAGCAGGTCCGGCATCCACATCCATAGCAGCTGCGGTACCCCGATACCCTCGCGGTGAATGGCTCCGCTGGCGAGCTCTCTCCCCCCCCACCGGCGTGCCCGGCGAGGGGGCCATTGATGATTGATGGCGCGGGGAAGCCACTGAGGCCTCCGCCACGCCCCTCCCCTGGTGGGAGGCAATGAAAAATTAAAAGGAGGTGTCGGCCCGGTCTTTATACTGTATAATGGTCGCTGGTGCTTCATAGTTGTCAGTGATTCTTAATAAATCCTGGGCAATTGACCTTGGATGTTCCAAAGCTGTGAATCATCCTGACAAGAACCAACTAAGATCATGGAGTGCCTTTCCATAGATGCATGATTAATAGTTGTTAAGAAAGGTTGATGATGAGTAGTCATCAACAAAATAACTCAACAATATCGATCAATATTGATAGTGATTTTATGGTTGTTCAACCATTGATGGTGGGTTCAACAATTCTTTACCATAGTTGTTTAACATAGCTATTCAATCATCATTTCCCATCAACCATTGTCACAGTTATTCAACCATGACTAACCACTACGAATCATATTTTAGACTATTCAACCATAACTGACCATTATCAACCATAGCTATTCAACCATTTATGGTGGGTTCAACCATTATTAATCACAGTCGTTTAGGCTGTGGGTCAAAACCCCGTACCCCTGGTTCCCCATCATTAACCATGGTTTTCCCTATTCTTACTGGTTATTATCCCCCATGAAATTGGTCGGTCAATATTGATCCACATCCATATATAGCTGGTATATCCCCTATAATTGTTTGTTATCATCCCTTATTATATAACCATTAACCAGCAAGGCTTCACCATGGTTGTTGGTTGGTTAACTGCTTGACCCAGCTCACCATATATAGCTGGTATATCCCCTTTATTAACCATTGTTAACCATTGCTAATCATCATTAGCCATCATCAACCATCATCAACCATCATTAACCACAGCCATTAACCACCATTGCTCTGCCTCGTTCATTCACTGAATCGATCCCGCGCCTCGAAGCTGGGCGGCGCTTTGATCTTCCAGAGTTCTGGAGACCTCGGAGCGGCGCGCCAGCTGCTACCGCGCGGGCAGATGGCTGCATGGACGGGACGTTGCTTGGGCATAGGATATCGCTTGGCAGCCTGTTCTACAAGGGAAATGGTTGGTTTATTGCTTGGAATAGTTATAAATGGATGATTTGGTTAGGGCTGCTATAGCATGTTGTAGGTCACGGGTATGTGTCTGGCGCCATGTCGGGTAACCAATGACCCAGCAAAAAGTGATCGTTTTACGAATGGAAACCATGAAATGACTAGGGCTACCGCTATTTTGGCACATACCCATGGGTCAATGACTCAGACAGATACCGCCAGCGTCATATCAGTGAAGATCAGGTGAAACCGCGATTGACCGTTTCAACAGCAATGGAGGCGGAAGCAAGGCGACACGCACTGAGGAGCATTGTCATGACTTGGGATCCTGAGGTGTACCCTTGTAGGGACCAACCAATCAACCAGCCAACATCCTCACAAATTTCCCCTTGATGACTTGTTGTTCTATCCCAATTGGCTTGCTAATCATCTGCTTGTTGGTCACCAATCAACCAACAATCGCTGACCAGCCAGCCAACCCACCCACCAGGCCTATAACGCTTCCATCCCCATTTTTGTTTGACATGTCCTACTTTGATTCTTGACAATTCATGGCTCTCAACATGAAACCCAACATTCACCAACAACCAACCAACAAATCTCACCAAATTCCACCAACAACCAACACTAAGCAACCTTGACCAGCCTTGACCAGCGCCAACCCCAGGCTGCCAACCTCAGGCGCCCCAAGTCACATCCCAAGTGGCCCCAACCCCCCCAAACCTCGCGCAGCCCGAGCAGCAAGCTGCTAGCTGCACGGCCCAAAGCTCCATAGCGCCGGTCCTGTTTCGTGGAAATAAAAATGTGGGATCAACAAATGGTTGGTCTATTGATTGGGTGGTGAATTTTTCCAGTAATATTGGTTAATAAACAGTAATGGTTGGTTTATTAAGTCGGAAAGGAAGTAAAAATGACCAGTAAAAGTGATTGATAAGGGTGGATGGCTAGCCATGCTTTGTAATGCTTAGCATTTGCAGCGGCATCAAAATCATATCTATCAAGCTGTATTCACAGATTTTTTAGAGCGTCCCCTATCCTTTTCGAAGTTCGGGATTGGGGTATCGTTTTTAGAACGTCCCCTATGTTTTTTCAAGTAGCATCAACAAAACGCATGCATGTAATGCGTAAGCTAAACGCTATTGACTGTAATTTTGTCTCTGGCTCATATAGTGATCATTAATGGTTCAGAATGGTCATGATTCATAAGATCCAAAAAGACGACGTAACAAAAAATGGTGGAAAGAAAAAGGTCACAAGTTGGACGTCAATTAATGGTCAATAAACCTGTTCAATAGTTTGGAACGGTGGTTTGTTGGTGATTAATGATGGGTTTTCAGTTGGTGCTGGTTGATGGGTGCGATGATGGTTAAGAAACTGTTAATGGATGGTCAATGGCCGTTTGTGAACTATTCAATGATGGTTAATGACAGGCAACAAACTGCTCAATCACAGCTTTGATGATTGCTTTATCATGACAACTAATGGTTGGTCAGCCTGCGAATTGATGAATCAGATTGGTCAATGGTTACCGGTGATCAATGAGCTAGTTCATGGTCGTTCAGCAAGGCCATCATGGCGGTAGAATAATGGGACCAAGGATATCAACAGGTCGCTGATCGACCAAGGGTCGCCCTCCTGGGAGGAGTGATCAATGACCTCTGAACTGATTGGCAACCGCGTTTGAATGCCACGGCTGATGATGGCTGGTTAACGGTGGTTACACTATTTGACAAATGTTTGTTGATAGTTTTGGATTCAATGTGTGCTGATAGTTTTGAAAATGAGTACGCCGACCAAGCATGCTTATAATTCGATCAAGCAAGCATCAAAAACATTAGCCACATTATGCCAACAATACCAATCTTGGGAAACCACGTGATGTCCCTTCCCAAAGAGACGGTTTCCCTTGATGTCGATTTCAGGGTCAATGAACCAGGCAAGGGTGACCATGGCTTATCGATGATTACCCTCTGGCAAACTAACCTGACAATGAAGAATCCAGCATTTCTCCGTGGTTACCCCTATAAAAAATAATGGTTTTCTAGGGTTTGCCCTATCTAAGAACTGATTTTCCGTTGCCTCGTTCCGATCCCAGAGGGTACTAGCCAGATGGACCATTTCGCAGCTGCTCACTTGATTGTTAATCATGCCCAAGATATCTAAATATCTATATAACCGTATCGTGTTGTGAACAAGGCTGTGCATACCGATTACTAACAGCGTTGTAACCATGGCCATAGCTTAATTGTTTATGACCATATGGTGCGTAAGTACAGATAAAGATAAATAGATACATGAATTGTATTGACAAACACACCACAGCTTGTGTCAAGGCCTGAACAGGATCTGTGACAGTACCCTTAACAATGTCACGTGCTATTTATCCAACATTTCTATGGTAGTCAATAAGTTCTGCACGATACAATGTTGATGATGAGGATCAGGACGGGGATCAGGAAGAGGATCAGCATGAGGATGGTGATGATGATGATGATGATGATGATGATGATGAGGAGGGGGAGGAGGAGGAGGACGACGACGACGACGACGATGAGGATGATGATGATGACGATGATGATGATGATGATGAGGAGGGGGAGGAGGAGGAGGACGACGACGACGACGACGATGAGGATGATGATGATGACGATGATGATGATGATGACGACGATGATGATGATGATGACGATGATGATGATGATGATGATGATGATGATGATGATGATGATGATAGCTATGGTGATGAAGAACACGACAGTCGCCTACACCTCCGCACCAGCGAATCAAAAGATTCGTGTTTTCACCAGGTTTTTTGGCCCGGCATCCAGGCCAGTTATTTCATGAGGAGAAACCACCAGTCATCGTACAAATGTTTATAGATAGATAGATAGATCATAGATAGATAGATAGATAGATAGATAGATAGATAGATAGATAGATAGATACATAGATAGATAGTTAGATAGATAGATCTATTAACTTAATGGATATGTGTATATATATATATAGACATGTATATACATATGGACATACAATAACATGTCAAGTGGGTTTACAAACCGACTTGTCGTTACTAGGTTGGTGATTGTTGGGCCTCAACGTCCAACCAGAAAGCCATGAACCAACCAGTTATCGTGACCAACACGCTATGGTCCATGATGGCTGCTGCTCATCATTATCCTTTATAGGTAACAAACATGGACAGTGGCTAATAGCCATGCTTAATTCTTGCTTCTCTTATCCCGTTGCTTGCAAAGTGATTAACCGTGGCTGAAACATACTGAAACCACAATGTTCATCCAAAAGCAACCATGGTTCATTCTGATCAGTTATCCTTTGTAAAGATGGTGACCACGCTTGGATCCTACGTACGGTGATCAATCAGCAGTAATTGTGATATAGTAGTGACCATGGCCAATGATAAGTACTGGTGGTACACTACTGGTTTCCTTGTCTTGACGGCGGCTAGTCGTCATGATTCATCAAAGTAAAGTGGTCAATGAACCAAGGACGCTCAAATCTCAAGGCAAACAATTATGGTCAAATGATAAGGTTGCCGCAATGGCTACGATGAGGCTGGGGAAAAACCAGTGGTCACCTTGAGGCTGAGGAAAAAAAATCCGCAATGGTTGCCTTAACCCCATCCTTGGTGTCCCAACCTCGTCATCCTCATCGAGGTCGCGCCGCTGTAAGCTGCTGCGCACGCTCTCCACGGTGAAGCGACTGGCGAGCGATGGAACCCCGAGAGTCCACGAGGAGCGTAACGAAGGATGGCTGCATTCACGAGGAGCATGGTGGAGAGGATGCATGGAGGATGGTTAAGGTTATGGATGCATGGAGGATGGTTATGGCAACGGTTATGGTTGTGGTTCAGGTTGTAATGATTTTCTGAAAAAAAAGAGACGGTACACAATAATGTTGCAGTCGGTAAGTGATTAACTCACAATATCCATTCATGGTGCATATGGCTGTGGGTCATTAACCATTGTTTTCTCTATTATTGTTGGTGATTATCCCCTACTAGTTGGTTGGTTAATGTTGACCCATAGCCATATAAGAATAGTATTACAACGTGGTAATCATGAGTCGAAAACCCGGTAAGGGACCACCAGGGGAGCTACAACAGCTGAAGCTTGGAGTCAAAGCACGTCACAACGGTTGACTGCGGGGAAGGTAACCGACGGACAATCAGCATTTGGAGTAACCAAATGGAGATGTCATATGATGAACGTGGCTTCGGAATTCATTTGGGATTTGTTTGTTTTTTTTCTCGAATTTTTGGAATTGAGCCCTCCATGGAATATGCGGGTAAAAAAATGGCTTCGTTTTTTAATTGTAGCTACCCGCTGCTAGTTGTTACACTTTTGGAGACACCCTTTCTTCCATGGTTGCGAAGAAAACGGAAGCATGGAAATCTCTCAAAATTGGGCATCCCAAAAATGGAGGGTTTATTCATGAACATTGGATGATCTGGGGGTACACCTATTTTGAGGAACATCCATATGAGTGGTATACCATGGTATAGCTATCCTTACCCTGGTATCGCAGTAGCCACTCCCCAGGAACCACCGATCCCAGCAATGACTTCGACTCGCCCATCTGGGGAGCCCGGTCATGTACACCAAGAGCCACACACTTTGCATCAAGGTGGACATACCTCGTTGCGTTGTTGCGGAAGCTATCCCTCTGCCTTGCCCAACCAGTCACCTCTGCCTAACACAAAATGCTGGCTGTTTGAACAATTCCAATACCTGGAGTTGGTACATGTCGGTACCAAATCTTGATCAACATTGGCAGCTCACACACCTTCCCATTGCTCAAGATGCCAAAAAAAGGCGTGAAACTTCGGGTCCAAGCAGGAAATCTGATGCAAATAATGAACAACTTTTTCACAAATTCACTTTGATAGAACGAGCCGGTCGGGAACAAAAGTCACAAAAGTCGAGGAAGCTCAACTTCCAACGGAGAAAAGGACGTCGATCATGACTTCATCAACCAGGTTCTCACATTGTCATTGCTTCATCCAACAGCCATCAGCAAGGGTAGCATCTCAGCTCGCTGCTTCGCTGCTGCATGTTGCCGTAACAGCCCAGGTATGAAAAGGCCACCTGTTCGATGAGGCGATGTTGACCCCGAAGTTTTTCAAAGTTTACACATGCATGGTTTAGTAGTATCAATGGTTGATCATGGGAGGTCTCAATCTCCAAAGTAGAAGGTTTATTAGTCGAAATGATTCATAAATGGATGGTTTATGAGTATAGATGGTTGATAGAGGATGATTTAGGGGTACCCTCTATCTTGAAAAACCGAATGCCCGTGCAGGAAATGCCTAGGCAGCGAAGTTCGAGAGACACGAAAATTCCTCGAATCAAAAAAATGCAACACTCAGCGAAGCTCATCATGATTCTGCCTCGTTTTCGCGCACGATCCTTTTTTTCACTCTTATCCCGAAGTGTCTGTCGGAGATTTCAAAGCAATGGGTGGCAACTTTCGCCTGGCAGCGCACGATTGTGGCTCGTTTGAACGATCTGGTGCGCAGGACCTACTGGAACTGATATTTGTGTAGCAGAGTTTTCTGTAAGATGTGCTGTAAACACACATGTTCTATCCAGTATTCCCGGCAATTTCGCTAATCTTGTTCTACCTGAAGATTATCAATAATGGTTCGTGGTTAGTTCATGCCTGGTTTATCGAATACAATGGTGACCTTGCGGAAATCTGCCGAACCCATTTTTTACCAGTCCAGATATGTCCAGATTAAAACAAGCACTCCGAAAAGTTACAGTAAATCATCCAGAAATGGTGAGTTTCCCATTGCCATTTGACTATTGCTGGTTCACCGAGTTGGTTGCAGCGGTATCTCCATCCCATCATCCACCGGTTGTAACCATGCAAGCATCGTTTTGGTATGCAGCCTGGATAAAAACATTGTATCAATTTGTCAACATCGGCCGGACAAACAGCGTTTGCATATAAGGGTCTGAAACCCGAATCTACTTGATTGGTGAACATCCATGAGCATCCCATTTTTTTTTTCGTTCACCGTTGGGGGTCAGTATTCCATGTGTGCTCCCTGAAACTCAACTGTTCGGCACCTCGATGCGAGGCTGGAAGCGCCCAGATTCAACTGCGGAGTGAAGCGCTGAACGGCAGGAGCTGGGGGAGGAGCTGTGGAAGGAGCTGACGCGCTCTTCACCGATGGCGGTGAGGATTTCATGCCTGGGGCGCATCGGATTTTGGGGCCGCCACTTGTCTAAGGCCACCCACTGAGTGAACCAGCTGTACCCAAAAATGAATGAACATCCCTAGAAAAATGGGTTTGTCATTTGTTGGATCTTAGCCAGAGTACAGGGTTTTTTCATCCACAACCAACAATTAAAAAATTGATATTGATTGATGATCACCCCACGATGATGCAGAACAAGCGTCAGGTTTGATCATGAATCATGCCATGCAGTCGCTGCTGCAGAGTTCTGACTGGTAAGTTGATAGCAGGCAGCTGCCGATGAACGTTAGAAATGGTTGATATTAGTTTTTCAATGAGAACTCGAAGCGAATTTGTGTGCACTGATGGTACCACAGGGACTCAGCTTGCAAAGCCGCCTTTTTTGCAGAAACCACGGGGACGACAACAAAATGCCGTGAAACCACAACATGGTTTAACCAGCTATAGTGATCGTCCAGAAGATAGAATATCAAATTGGACAATCCCCAACAGCCAAATGGTTTCAATTTGAACAGAGTCAATACTCTATCTACTCTACAACAGTTAAGTGTATATACTTGTTGAGTGGATCTTACAACTTGCAATACGCAGGGCTGCGCTTTCCGTCAGTAAAAACATGCAGTTCCTGGTCGAATCTTCACTTGGCCCTAAATTACAATCAGTTGCTTTGATTCGAGCAACCCCCACAATGACATTCATTCTGGCATATTCTCACATTCTAGATTCTATCTGACTGTCTAATATCTCTTCTACTGTATTTTCTTAGATGATAGGGCAACATGTATCACATGTTCTTCGAGCAAATGATCTCACATGTCTTTCTTGCATCTGCCCTGAATGATGAATGGAAGAGAATGCAGGATTTCTCTGTTGCCGTGTTTCCCTGGGTCGAGTGCGCAATCTGACAATGCCAGGGAGGTGATGAATGCAGCGAGTGTTTGTTTCATTGGTGGTTCATCCCAGCAGCTAGTTGAGCTAGTTACTAACACTTACTACAAACGTGGCTCCAACGTGGTTGCTACTTCGCTAGTGATCCACTCCACTTAGAGGATGTCTACTCAAAGCCACGAAATGTTTGTGGTTCCTATTTTGTTTTTATTTGTGTTTAGGCCAGGCTCAGCACCTGTAGACTGAGGGCATCGGTGAAATCATGGAATGCACCAACTTGAAAACACAACAAAGAAATCACGAGAATAGAAAGATCCTGTGCTGATTTGGACATGCCGGCCCCCACGCCTGTGGGATCCCTGAAGTATGCCATGGAGCTCATGGTTCGAGTGTCTGTGTGAAAGCTAGCTGCATCGTCATCGTCAGATCCTTCCACATCGCAAGGTGCAGTTGGGAGAAGCCCAAGCAACTGCACAATATCCTGCCAACTCAGCAACCCAAGTGCTGGGTCACAAGTCTGCAGTTCTCGCACGATCGCCATTGAATTTTGCGAACTTCTTGAAGATGTTCGAAGGCCTTTTAACCAAACAGACCAATATTTGATGCGTGCGTCATGTACCGCCGCATTCTGTATCCGAAGCATCTCCGAAGGACCTTTTGGTTCCATCCATTCCTGGACTTCACGTCCTATTGAGCTGTCAAATGAAGCAGCGCGACGCAACTTGGGTTGGAACCTGTGCCCTGGACCATCTGCAGCTTCCGTGGCGTCCTCGTCGCTTCGGCAGGTTGCAAGGAGAGCTGCTGCATAATCCACCCCGTTCACCTGGAGATGGTGTGTGGCAGGAAGTATGCTCGCACAAACCGGCAACATGTGGCCATGCGTTACTATGATACAACTCTTCTTGGTATGCCGCGAGCGCTTCAGGTAGTCCAAGAAGCGTTTGGCATACCTCAGCAGCAAAACAATCAAAAACAACCATCCCTTTATGCTTATATATGCTGTAGCAAGGTGGATGATTACCACAACGATGTTGATCATTTCAACATGCACACATTCGCGTAGGAAAAAATGCCTTAAAAGGCAAACAAGCAACCAGCAACAACAACAACAACAACAACAACAACAACAACAACAACAACAAGAACAAGAACAAGAACAAGAACAAGGACAACTTCTACAACTTCTACTACTACTACTACTACTACTACTACTACTACTACTAATAATAATAATAATAATAATAATGACAATAATAACAATAATAATAGTAATAATAAGACGAAGAAGAAGAAGAAGAAGAAGAGTAATAATAAAAATAATAACAGCAATGTCAACAACAAGAAGGACAACCTCTTCCATCCATCTTGGCGCCTGATGCGTGCGTCCTTCAAGGTCTCCGGCCACTTGGGTGCTTTGCCCAAGGTGCGTCCGGCCTTGATTCGTTCGCCGCGACATTTGCCGATCAGCTTGGCCCACGGCCGACGACTGGTCGGCTGCGACTCGAAAGCGGTTGGACCCATGACTTCACCTGGGAGGCTTCGTGATGATCAACGAAGGGCCAGGTTGGTGAACTGAATGCTGATTGATGGTTAATGGTTGATGGTTAATCATGGTTAATAATGGCTAAGTAATGCCAGGTTCACCAACAATTTTCATAGTTCGTGATGATCAGAGTGATGAATTTGAAAAGTTTGCAAACTCACATTGACTCGAATAATCAACATCACATGTCAGTCTGACATGGTTTTTCTGAATAAGTTTTGCTTGCTTTACCCAAACCACAAATTCTCACATGCCCTCTGGCGTATATCCTGACGTTTTTCCGTCCTAGATTCTGCATCTTTTTTGGCGTTCTGGTTGGCGCATGTCTTCCCGTTTTCCTGTCATCCTATCCGACATGTAGTCCGACATGTAGGTTGGCACTTTCTATTTGGTGTGAATTTTCGCGTTCTTTGTGGCACTCAATCATTTCTGGCATTCTATTTCGCATGTGTGTTGGTATTCTCCTTCCTAAATATATTCTGACATTCTTTCTGCTATTGCTTCTTGCATATATTCTGCCATTTCTCAGGCATTTGTTCCTTCTGACACTGTTTCTGCTAGGCCCTTCAACATTCTGTCTGGCATATTTTCTGGCATTGCATCTGGCATGTTTCTGGCATTGGGGAGAGGCTTCCGCCATTCTTCCTCGCATCAGCCCATCGCATCTGGCAGTCGAAGTCTCATTCCATCGCCCAGCGAACACATGTGCGAAGTGAGATTGCGATCTACTCAAGTAGCTCCCAAGGAGAACGTACCTGCACAGTTCACCGCTTCTTGACCTGCTTGTGATCGCTGCAAGGTGTTTCTGCGAAAGATTGAAGCGATGTCCCAGTTTGTCACTTTGGAGTGTCCACTTTCGCGCTGAGCTTTGTTGGTACTAGATTTCCACATATTTCCTCCTTATCAGTGAAATGCAGAGGATCCACGTGGAAGATACAGTTACACAATCACCTGTCCTTGTCACAACCTGCAAGGCGACTTAGGAACACAGGGCGTTTACGCGGCGTCGCAGGTGGCTCCATCTGCTTCACAAAACCTCGAAATCCTCACCTGACAGGCAACAACAAATAGTTTCTGGCTAATCAATCATGGTGAATGATCAATAACAACAATGGTTATAATAACAACAATGGTTATAATAACATTAATAGCATGGGTACTTAAGCATGGTTATATAAATCAACAATAATTGCTTAAGCCAATTTTCATTGACGAAAATAGCAATTGATCATTGCTTAAATCAGGTATGGCTATTATTATCAAGTCAATAAGAAGAAGAAAAAGAAAAATAGCAATCATAACCATACCCCTCCCCATAACAGTTCATGCTGAAAACCAAAAGACCACCAAAATTTGCGATGCCCCCCGAAGTGCAAACTTGTTGCAACACCGCAAAGCACAGCGTTTGGGTTTGTCCATAGATGGTGTACCCCCACAAACCCCTATGACTGGCGGGGTTCGAGTACCACCATTCATGGACAGCTCGATATCTGAGTTGATTCAAATCATGAAAGATTTTGTCCAGATATGATATTGCGTCTTGAACAAGATAATTAGTAGAACCTATGGAAGAATCTACCCATCCATCGGAATACATTGAGCGAAGCTCAATTGCCGAGCGAAGCTCAATTGTTGACCACCCATCCTGTCGGAACATGAGTTCGTTCGTCCCAGTGGCCCACTTCAGCATCCAACAACACGAAGACACCGAACTCTTCTGCAAGGACCTCTGCAGTCTGCAAGCAACGCAGGTATGGCGAGGAGATGATCACGTCCAACGACACCAACTGCTGCTTCAGATCCCGCGCCAGTTCCTTGGCTTGCTGGACGCCCTCGGCCGTGATCGGCGGATCGTGGGGAAAGGCGGCAGCATCCTGGCAGCAACTGAAGTCCCAGTAGAGGAAGGTCCGGTTGCAACCCGATGTCCGAAAAAGCAAAAGGTTACTACTGTAATAGGGGATATGCCAGCTATACTTTATGGTTAATTAGCTGGTTAATGGTTAACAATAGGGGATACTAACCCACAAAAGTAGGGGATATATCAGCTAGATATGACCATGGGTTAATATGAACCTACCAATCATAAGGGGTTCTAACCAACAATCATAGGGAAAACAATGGTTAATGATCCTGCACCTTGAACTAATCAAAGACTGACACCGTGGGAACTTTCATGTCTCTTCATGCATGGCTCGACGAAGCTGCACGGAAACCAGCAAGTTTCTAAATCACATTCCTCACACAAGCATTTGTTTCCCAAGCATTTTTTAATGGACACCCAAGAAATTTCCAAATTTTAAATCGGAAACCAGCATTTTTTCCCCATTTTTTTCGCGTGACACCCAAACTTTGTCGTAACACAATTTCATGTGGTCTTGTGAAACGCCTGCCAATGAATGTGATTGGTGAAAAACGACCGGTACAAATTACTAGTTACTACCCACACCTTCATTGCAAGTATACAAGCATTGCAAGCCCCGGTTCTCACCGTTTGCTGTGAGCAAATTTTGCCCATTCTTGCGACAGTGATTCATTGATGGGAAAAAATTGGCCCTGTCAGCGACACCGGATCCCGCACACACAAACCTCCAAGATTCAACCCAGATCGATTCAGATGTTCCGCATGTTTTGGACGATGTCCGCAGCATTTGGAATGGTTTGACTGTCAAAAATCTTAAAGATGGGGGGCTGAGGTGATCCCTAAGTTCGATGATTTCCAGCAAACGAGGAGACCAAGATTCCTTCGGCATTCTGATCAGCCCCCTGGTCTGTGAGGAAAGGTGTCAGAGAAGAAGAAATGTATTGCCTGTGTGTGTGTGTGTAAACCTGATGGGCATTGCGCTCAATGCTGCATTGGTTTCCATTGCTTTGCGCTAAGGTGGGGGTCAAAAACGCAGGCTCGGCCAAGCGGGCGGGTGCGAAGATTAGTTGGGAGGTTGGTTGGGAGAGCAAAAAATGCATGCCGCTGTGGCGAGAAGGACATGCGCAGGACAAAATCGGAAAAATGTTGAAGGCTCCAAAGGACTTTTCGAAGTTATGATCTGCAAAAAGTGCAGTGTACACGGCGCTGTGGCAAGAAGCGAGATTGCAAGTCAAGATCGTAAAAAACTTATGGTCGACGCTCAGTGGGTGAATCTAAGTGAACGTGCGTGAACTATTGATTTACCAAGACTCAATGCGCTTAGCGCCGCTTCAATACAGATTGATCAATACCAGGGTGGAGGATGGAGAACAGAAAGTAGTTGGATCATGTCTGTGACATGACCCCCTCAAGTCCAAATGTGGCTGTCAAATGCTATGGACATGGGCGGTCAAAAGCAGTCATCCCACAGAAAAGATCGGAACTCCCCCTGCGGAGTAGGGAGAGAGCCAGGTAAAGGATGGTGAGGGCAGGGCAAAGGATGGCAGGTAAAAGATGGTAATTCCCAAGCATCGAACTGTTGAGGTTGGCGAAGGCAGCCAAAGGGCGAGCCAGCCATTGAGGGCCAGCCGCGGATCCTTTGGATCAGAACCCTCGAAGTGAGCAATGCACATCCTTCAGGCACAAGAAAGTCCGAGAGCACTGGGCAGAGCTAGGGAAGGCCCTGCAAATTTCTCCGGCCACTTGCAAAAAGCAAACGTTGTTGCGACAAAAGCACATTTGCAAGTCAAAATCATCAAAATCTTCCGTGAGCGCGGCTTTTTTTTTAAATTTAGATGGTCAAAAAGTGCACAGCGCTATGACGAGAAGCATACTTGCAAACAATTAAAAAAACTGAAGGCCAGGAGACGTTTTCGAGTCAAGATGTGCAAAAAGTGCGCACGGCCATGGCGAGAAGCAGATTTGCAAGTCAAAATCTTGAAACGGAAGGGTTCACGAAGTTTTTGAATGTTCCAAGTGGGACAGAGCAGAGTCATCACCACAAATCATTATCTTCATCATCTTCTTCATCATCATCATCACAATTACATCATCAACATCATTATCATCATCATAATCATCATCATATTCATCATCATCATTACCACCACCACCACCACCAGCATCATCATCATCATCATCATCATCATCATCATCATCATCGTCATCGTCATCGTCATCGTCATGTCATCATCATCATCATCATCATCATCATCATCATCATCATCATCATCATCATCATCATCAGCACCAACAGCAGCAGCGGCAGTAGCAGCAGCAGAAAAGAAAAACACCAGCGAAGAGAAAAAAGAAACAAAACAGAGAAAAAACATCAAAGAAAACACCAGGACAGAAGACACTAGAGAAAACAACGCCAGCAAAGATGAAAAAAAACAGAGAAAAATAAACATACCAAAAATGCAGGGACAACACACCAGGAACAAAAAGACACCAGCCCAAAAGAAATACGCCTGAACAGAAAAAGCCTCAGCAGAGAGAAAACAAAAATCGGCAGAGAACAAACACCGGCAGAGAAAAGCAGCAAAAAGATTTTACAAAAACGGACAGGGAAAAAAAGAGAAAAAGCAGCAGAGGGATTTAAAAACGGACAGAAAAACAAAACCAGGAGAGAAAAACACTAAAGAAACACACCAGCAGAGAAAATGCAAGAGAAAAAACACCAGCACGGAATGAAAAGCACGGAGAAACACCAGCAAAGGAAAAACACATCGATCATAAACCGTTGTCATCATCTTCATAGTCAGCATCTATTTTCCATTGTCGTCACTGGTCACCACCATCATCATCATCATCATCATCATCATCATCATCATCGTCATCATCATCCTCATTGTCATCCATCGTCCGTCATCCAGACCATCACCTCATCTCAACCAACCCTCTCTCTTCCTACCGGCTGCCTCTTCTCGAAACTTCCGCCACCTCCTTACGTGATTACTATTTTGACCAACAAGAGCTGAGTGCTGGGAAGCATTCAAACTGTTCGTCAACTTGTTCTATCTGCCGCAAACATTCGTCAGGGCGCGATCCCTATCAACCCAAACCCGTGCTTCGGAATGGTACTGGTTCACTGCGATGCTCTAGTGTGCAAAAAAAAGCCGGATGAGACGAGATTGTGAAATTCCTACGTTATGACCTTGCAAAACCCAAATGCAAAATTCAAAGAAGTGAAGATTACCATTGCGTCGGCGGCCAGGGCTGCACAGCTAAACCCCCCCCAACCTCGGAGCAACCCCAGTCATCCAATGCGTGGCCAGCATCTGCACGTTCTGCATGCCGCACCACTGCCACTGCTACTGAGTCGCTGGAGACAGGTGCCTCGGCCGGCTCGGCTACTGGGTCCATTGGGTTCAAATGCTGGATAGGCTGGAGCTCCAGCCCACTGCTGGGGTTCATGATGATACTGTCCAAGAGCGACTGGGTTGAAGCTGCATTCTGCTGCGCTCGTTGCAAGGCCCGTCTGATTGCACGGTAGCGATTCAGGTAGTCGATGGTACTTGTGATCCAAATAATCCAACTTACTATCACTGAAAACTCTATCGCATCGAGCTCGAGTGTAATGATCGTTCTGATTCCACGCTGCTGCTGCGCTCGCAGCTGCTGCTGATAGTTTATGATTTCGCACACTGCAGTATGAAGGAGCATCAGAGCACAAGGACAAAGGCAAAATAAGGGATGGCACCCCGCTTGGACTAATACCTGCTCTGATACGAAGACCGTCGAACGCACCCATCTCTGGCTCTGAAGCACATACTCCAATTGCACCAGGTCTGGAAAGATGCCGAAAGCCTTAAACACCGGCACATAGTCTGCGAAGATCAGAGCAGGAGCTGCACAACTACAAATCAACAACATCACATCTGCTAGCCAGGGAGCCTTGCACTTGGCTTTGCTTTTGCAGCTGACCCACAGCAAGATCAAGGCAGAGAGTAGGCATGGCACAAGCCAAGTGCAGATAGGCAAACGGTTCTCAAACAAATATTCATAATGGGACCCTGCTTCAGCCTTCTTGTTCGCCTTTCCGATCATCGAGGCGCCCCAAGCAACCCAGGTGATAAGCATCATGAGCCAGCAAATGCTCCGAGCGGAACGCCCACTCAAAGGACTCTCATGGGGCGCCCCCGTTTCGCGATCCGGATCGCCTCCCACGCCAGGGGGTAAAATCATGCCAGTGGAAATGGCCTTGACACGGACGGTGAAGTCCTGAGTGTATGCGCAGAACATCAGCGGCAAGATGCAGATGATCCACACACGACGGATTTGCTCGAATGGGCCAAAGAATCGAACGTCATTATGGGCAAGCAAAATGCCGAGCATCGACCCCATCACCAAAAGCAGGGGTACAGGATGGAAGCTGCAGTGACGCAAAACTGCCAAGATGCAAAGGAATTGATCCTCTTCAAAGGTCACGCCGTACCACTGTTTTGAAACGAGCTGTTGGCTAGTGGCTATGACGAAACAAAAAAACCAACTCGCTCTAACGCTTTCCCGCTGTCTCGAAACAATTGCCGCAAGGCTTGCAAGAGAGCCAATGAGCAAAAGCACCAAAGCAGCAACAACCGCAGGTCTATCGTGGTCAACTTTTGCTGCTATATACTTCATGTAGCCACGGAAACCGATCAAAAATAGGCTGCACATTGTAATGCACCGAAACACATTGCCAGTGGTACGATTCAGTAAGGGACTGTTGAGAATCACGATGTCAGTTGTCTCGCGCCACCAGTCCTTCAGGCTCTGAAAGCAGCGTCGAGTTCTCGAAGCAACTTGGAGCTCATCATTCAAAAAGCTCTCGTTCTCCGCTACGAAGCTCCCCATAGCGACGGAACTGCTGTCGAGCGTTGGAGCATGAGAGGTGTGCAGTAGGCCTAGAGTGTTCTGCTGTGTTGGGTCATTAGTGCTATGTTGGAGTTTTCGGTCCGAAATATCTACGGGGGACATGTTTGGACTCAAAATTTTGGAGAGCCTCCTAATATTTCTCCGATGACAGATGCCGCGACCCCAAATATCTGGCTACAACCCTGAAATCCGGCAACCCACGGAAGGGCGTGAGAGCGCCCCTCAACAACGTGGGAAGCGTTGGGCGGACGTTGGACTTTGGAAGTGCTGTGGCTACTGAACCTTGAGCTGCACTGCTGTGGCAGGACGGTCTTTTTTCGAAGGGTTCTGGGAACAACCTGGGCTGGCGCTGGGCTGGCTTGGCAAAGGCACTGGACAGAAGTGGGAAGGCCTGGCGACCAAAGTTCAACCTTGGGAAGGGAGTGCAGCGGCTCGCATCAACCCCTACACTTACCTTGACCAACTCTGATGCAGTTGCCAGTCTATCCGGGTGTATCGCGCTTGGAGATCCCATACTCCATGCTTAAACTGGAAGTGGTTGATCAATCTACATACCATCATGTGGCTGTGGGTCAAAACCCCGTACCCCTGGTTTCGCCCAGCCAATCCAAAAGCAGCAGGTAGGCTTCCGCAGCAAGCTAAGGGGCTTCCTGTTTGATCTGGGAACCGGTTGGTGTGGATCGTTGCACCATTCCAAACAGATGCTTATACATCAACCAACTATCTCTGATTGTTTCACACTCGTAATCTGTTTTTGTAAGAGATCTATATACCAGACATTCTAAATATGGGGGAACATCAAAAATGTTTAAGGCCACCAACCCACTACTATTCTTGGTTACCCGGCATAGGTAAGCACTATTGGCACGGTTAGCCATAGAAATTCCCATGGTTCCCTATTAAGCAATCAACTAATTAGTAGTTGTGTAACGTTATTCCTGGTAATGATTCCCCTACTCTTAAGCATAATCAATAGTTACAACAGTTACAACCTTCTATTAAGCATAATTAAGCATAATCAATGATTTCCCTACTCTTAAGCATAATCAATAGTTACAACCTTTTACAAAATGCTTCAAAGCACTGTTTCCGCTCCAACAGCACCCGGCCGCCCTACCTTGCAGAGAAGCTCCATGAGGGCCTCGGAGTCGTACACCAAACAACTGGATGTGCCCAGGGAAAGTTCCCTCGCGTAGAACGCCATAAGAAGTAACCTTATTTCAGCTGGGTGAACTAACCCAGATTATGCCATGGTGGTCAGTAACTGGTTCAGTGGCGATGCATGTCCGAGAAGGCTAAGTAGGGCCATGTTCAGACGCAAATCTACATATCGGAATATGTTTGGATGCCATTCGCTTGATTTGCCTCGACCAGTCTTGGGGAATAGTCGCACGTGCAGAGGAATATATCGACCAAACACCGTAAAGGGATTGCATCTTCAAACAATCAAGCACGCACTCTTCTGGTGGAATATTCAGACATGGCCAAAGCTCACAGAACGACAAGGCCTACATCTGCAAGCTACACTTCCCACTGGTCTCATCAACTATAGATAAACTAGTATGTTCTTTCATAGACTATAATTCACTACCATGTCACCAACCAGTACTGGGTGTCAATTCACTAGGCTCCAGTGGCAAATGCTTGAAACAATAGCGATGCCACCAACGTCACGACCATAGTCACTAGAGTTCGCACCCCATGCAACATGGTGGTTCCTCAAGCCATAGGGGACCCAAGAAATGGCCGGTTATTGACCAAAAATGATTATTACTGGATGATTTGGGGAGTCCCCAATTTTAAGAGACACCCACATGGGTATAAGCAAATATGTCAAGGCTCTTGAATCGTGCAACCTCCAACCCTGTCGGATATGTTTCATAGCCACGGGTGGCCGGCACAATAAAAATCGTGCGAAAAAAGGGCCCACCAACTGATTCATGTCATAGAAAAATTATCCGTCAAAAAACAATGGAACTAGAGGCACATATTCAACGAAGTCCATCATAATTGAACAGGACATAATCATTGAACATAATCATATGGTAGTGGGTCAAAACCCCGTACCCCTGGCTCCGCCACTATTAACCATTGTTTTCCCTATTATTGTTGGTTCTTATCTCTCGTTATTGGTTGGTTAATTTTGACCCATAGCCACATCCCCATCATATTTTCCCCCTGCTTGTTCAATCATCACTGGGCCGTCACCTGATGAACATGTGCCATTGTGCTTCCCTCCATCTCCGAAGAGAATGGATGGCTATGAACAACCAGGGATGTGGTTCACGGTGGATACAACTCAGCCAATTGTTGGGAGAGTAGCTGCAAGGGTTCAGGAATGGCCAGGACTTTTCTGTTGTAGTTTGGTTCGATGAACCCTTGGGGTGAAATTCTGGCGGGATGTGGAAATAAATGCTTGGACTTGGCAACAAACAGAATTGTCGTTGTATCAAAACAAAAATTTCTGGTTGGCAAAAACAGTCTTCTTCTTCTTGCGTGCCAAAGGTACGGATGGTCAGAACATAAGTGTGAAACAAATAAAAATGAAAATGTCCATACCCGTAGGCGCCCCATGCCCCTCAGTACACGAACTCGAGCACGTAGAATAAAAAATGTTTTGGTGATTCGATTTGGTTCCGAAGTCCAGGTCAAAACCTGGTAGAAAACACTGGGTTCAAAATTCTTCTCTGATGGCCGCAGCCAGGATTTGATCGAGTTGGCTTTGTGTGTTGCCAAATTCTTCTGTGTCATTGCGAATTTGGGTCCAAATCATGGACAGTGTGCTGTGTGTCCATTGTTTACGTGGTCTGCCGACACGACGAAAAAGGGCATCGACAGGTTTTGCACTGTCAATTTTGAAACTTACCATCCTCATAGGGTGTTCATTTCCTTGACGAAGCCCCCTTCCAGCGAATCCAATTCTGCGATTTGCCAGAATCTCTTGAATGGATACAATTTTGCTCCCCAAATTGTTGTTGGCGATATGATAATTTGCTTGTCTGAAAACTTCTGCGTTTGTGTTCGCGCGGTTGACATACGTAGTAGTCATGCCCAAAATTTTCCGTAGACCTTTCAAATGAAATGATTCCAGTCGAGAAAGGAGACCAGCTGGGATCTCCAAGGTCTCTAAGGCATAGAATAGTTTTGATTTAATGACAGCATTATAGATCAAAATTTTATTCCTTATACTGCACTGTGCCTCTTTCCAAAAAATATCCAAGTTTCTCCAAGTCGTCATTGCAGAAGCGATTCTGCTAGAGATCTCTGATGCAATGTTGACATTTTTTGACAAAGTTCCGCCTAGGTAGGCAGCCTCTTCAACATGTTTCATGCGTGAGCCATTTCGAAAGCGAACATGGTTGTGACCGTTCATGGCCAAAACGTTGCATTTGTCATGATTGAGCGTCAACCCATAATATGCTGATTCCTCTTCTATGGCATGTAGGAGCCGGTTCATTCCAGCAGTGTTTTTGGAAACCAACAAAGTATCGTCAGCATAAAGCGCTTCATTGAAACGCACGTGGTCCAGCCTGCAATCAACCAATTCCCGAAGGTGTTTTCTTCCGATGTCGTGACATAAGACCGACATGACCAGAACAAACAAAAAAGGAGATAATGGACAACCTTGCCTGATGCCTGAATTTTGCATTTTTACCTTCGATTGGGAATGTTCATGCTGGACTTGAAAGGACAGGTTGCTATAGAAACTGGCAATTGTTTTTAAGAATTTGTTCGGTAGCTTCAATCTCTCCAGGGCTTGAAGCAAGCGCGGGTGAGATACCCGATCGAAAGCCTTGGCCCAGTCTAGCATGACCAGAACGACATTGTCACCACTCCGTTCACCCATGTCTTGCAGCCTTCTAGCGATAAAAAGTGCATCTGTCGTCGAACGGTTCTTTCTAAAACCAAATTGCGTTTTACAAATGTAGGGGTCAATAATATTAGATAATCTGGAACGAATAATTTCGGCAAAAAGTTTGTAAATTGCATTTAGAAGTAAGATGGCAAAAACAGTATCTTGCAAAATAAATGCTTGGAATTGTACCAATGTAACATTATCCTGCAAAACACTTACAACAAGGGTTGCAAATAGATCACCAAGCAGCGAGTGTGTACAAGAGTCAACTCCGGTGTTGTTTCTCCGAAGTGTGCCATGTCATGGTTCCAGGAATCTGTCTTCGCAAATCATCATCCTTTGAGATCTGTAAATGGAATAAGTCTGAGTTTTGATTATTGCCTTATTGACACTTTGTGTTGGGTTTTCTGATACTTAACTTTTTCTGGAGCAGTATCTGTCATCTTCAATAGGTGATTGTTTCCAACCATTAATATATCATTCACCTTTATTGTTATTCATCGATGGTTTTTGAGATTGATCATTTCACTTCTCATGAATGAGTCGTTGTTGTCGATGTGAATCATGATCATTGACTAGTATGATGCTACTGGTGTGAATGATATCCACTTCTACTTACTGTCCTTCACCATTGTCATTAAGAATCAGTAAAATCCACTGTTGATGATTTGAAGTTGTTGTCATGAACCGCTGCCATGAACCGTCATCCGTGTCCACCATAACTTTTTGATATGACAATGGATGAATATCAAATATACAAAAAAAAATGGGTAGGTGAACATCCCAACAAAGACTCGTCATTCTTGGGATGTTCACAAGGGTATCAGGGTATTGACCCACATCGATATGAACTATCATCATCGACCAGTAGTCTCGAGCATTTGCCATTCTTACGAACAACTCTTGCAACTAATCATCATTATCTTGCAACATCGACTAAGCCTGAAGAGTTATTGAGCATTATACCTTTACACTTGAGACGATGTGCTCCTTACCTTCCCAAATGTCTTGGCTGCCGCGACTGGAACTCGCAAGAAGCCGCTGCAAGGTTCGCTCTTGGCTGCCTGCAGCATCTGTGGCTCCACTTGAGAGCAATGGTGCCACAAATGTGCGCTTTGGTAACTTGCCAGTTGTGGTATGGGGCAAGATTGGCCATCAAGAGTGGTGGATCATAACGACCAACAACCTATAAGAAAAACAATGGTTCATGATGGGTGAACCAGGGGGACTAGCCGGGTGACCCAGTTCACCAGCTGTGGTACCCTGGAATTCGCTAAGAATGCGCCCAGAAAATTCGTCCAGCTGCACATCCCTCGTCTAGGCTTAGGTTCCCCAGGAGAGCTCTGGGAAAGAGTTGGAGCACTGGTCCTATGTTCGTTCCTTCAGCGTTGGGATGCTACTCCCATTTGTGGATCCTGATGAAATGGATGTGAATGTCACTGAGAATGGTGCACAAAAAAAATGTAAACTGATGCTTCGTTAATGGATCCGTGCTCCTTCTGAAATGCCGTGCTCAGGGCATGCCTTGGGCATACCATCGGTGGTTGACACAGGGGTTAGCGCCATCACCGCCATCGTTGGTTCCAAGTCTTCGGAGGAGGTGCTCAAAGTTGTCGTGGCTGCCGATTTACGCGGCTCGGAACAGGAATCCAGGAGGTCGTGGCTGGTCATTCTGGAGGAATCAACCAATAGAATTCAGAGAATCATTTGATTGATTGGTTGAAATAGATATGGAATAGATTGGATAGATATTAATTATTCATCATTTCAACATGGAATAGATTGAATAGTTCAGATTCAACTGGTCGAAATAGATATCTATAGGTTGAAATAGACAATCCGTATCAACATTGAAATCCTCGAATGAAGTTTTTGCCATGACAGGACTCGGCTGTCAGTTGGAAACAACCAGTGGTGATGACGAGCTGAATTGATTCACATATGGACGAATCTTTGCATGAGAGATGGGATAGCCAGCTACCCCACACCTTCAAACAGAAACCTTTTTTACATGGGTATTAGACTGCAGATATGGCCACTGACAAGGACGCTACAACGAAAGGATCGACTACAGATAATACTAAATATACATCTAAATACATGATTTTTTCATAATCGAATTGCTTTGCTCAGGAAATCTCTGCTTTCAAATGTTCGTTCATCATATCGATTGTCCTTTTCTCTTCGCCCAACAGATTCCAACAGATATCCGTTCCATGGTGGTGACGAGTCCGGGAGGACCCACCCGTGGTCGTCTCAGTCGTGGGAGACCACCGCATGCGCGTTGCGTCGGGCGGCTTTCCGTCAACGGAAAGCGTTCTTCCATCGAAACCGTTGACGGAAATGGCTATGGGTCAATATGGGGACAATAACCAGTAACAATAGGGAAAACAATCCGTCGCACGAAACTCGAAACGGAGAGTTCTCGCTACGCGGCGTTCTCTCGCCTTGCTGCGTCGACGACTGTTCATCTGCATCGACTTGTGAAGGAAAGCGGAAAAAAAAAAAAAAACATGGCTCCTTCTTGGCCTCTAGGAACCCGTGGCAGGCGCAAGGGATTTGATATGTTTAACAAAACGTGTAACTGGCAGAGTTTTTTCCGGACTTGGCAAAGAAAATTTGGCAAACAGCTCCCATAAAACCATCTTATGTGTTTGTGTGTGTGTGTGTGTTTTCTTTTTTCCATCCGAGGAGCAGCATTTCGTGATCTTGCGCGTCCTTGTGACGAGCTCGAAATCTTCGTCTCGCAACTGTCTTCACTTTAGGATCCACGTCGAGATCATTCTGCGTGACAGGTGCTGCACTTCGGATACCTTAGGATCACTTTTTTCTGGCAGGCGCTATTTTTTGTAACATTTGAAATCGCAAAGCGCGGGTATACGGGTCATAGACTTACAATGATACGAGTAGTAGATACCTAAAAAAAGGGAGCGGCCATGGATTTTCGCTAAGACTTAACGCAAAACATTCTGAAGGCCAATGAATCATGAGTTTGAGGGATCTGAAACCCGGGTGAAATGCAATTGTTTGTGTCTTGATGTGATCTTTTGAAAAAATACCAGGTATCTAAGATGAGATCTGAACTACATCGAAGTACCATTCCGGGTCAATCATGGTTACTACCATAGGTGCATAATGCATAGAGAGCGCATCATCACCTCAGCTTCTCAAGGTCCTACCATGGAACAGCCCAGGTTACCGAGCCGACCAGTCGCCTCCCGCAATCTCATGGCAATGGCCTCCCACGGCAGCATCAGCCTGGGCGCTGGCAGCGGCCCAGCGGCGGCAGGTCGAAGATTTTAAATCAAGCAGCTTAGAACTTGCGGATTAGCTTGATGAGCTCATTTCACCCAGCTTAACTTAATTGATTTCATTGATTAGCTGGTAAATCTGCGGATTAGCCCTCATTATGCCCAGCATGACAATCAATTAAGTGGGGCTAGGTCATCCCAGTACAGATCCGATCCTGACATTCGGATGGATTCAGCGAATTCGCATGGGCTGCCAGCACAACTTCGCCGCCTAAGAAGGGCTTGCGACAATCATCCTGAATCGACCAATGCGCTTTTATGATCAGCGCGGGTTGTCAAATATTTTGCATACTGTATTATTAGTTGCTGTGATGATTAGACGACTATTATTAGTTGTTGTGATGATTATAATGATGTCCAATACAAATATTTTCCCGCGGTGTCAGATGGTTGTATTAAACGACTACTTGTTCTGCACCGCACGGAAATCCCTGAAAGACAGTTGCCGGAGGCAGGTCATGTACTTGGATGACATCCATGTGATATCATTTCATTGGGGTTCTCAAGTCATAGGGAACCCAAAAAATGGTTGGTTTACTCCTATAAATGATTCATATTGGATGATTTGAGGAGTAAAACCCCGATCAAACAAACCATCGACTGTTTCGACGAGTCTCTGGGAAAGTTCTGGTGCCTCTTAAATGAGAATGTGGCGACAATCCACGACACCTTTCAATGTGAGTCCACCTAAAACTCAGCTCCAAAAACCTAGGGACGCCACAATGACGTGTAAATAGATCTTACCTTACCACCAAGGAACAACATCGAAATCTCTGATTTCGAAATCACAACAGTTGGGGATGAGTGGACAAAGTGCCATTGCCACTACCCTGTGGTGGTCCCTGTCTGGCAATGGAAAATCACCACTTTTTCAGGGGAAGCCCTTGGAAATCATCTATTTCTATGCTGGATTCAGGTAACCACAGGCGAGCCGGGGACCGCCGAGCTTGGAGGATTTGTCATGACGACTTTGACATGTCAGGATATGTATATGCATATATGGTCCATAATATCTATATATGTTTTATATCTATATTTAAATATAAAGATTCATATTTATATTTAAATAAAAAGATTCATATTTATATTTAAATATAAAGATTTATACATAGATCTACATCAATATGCATGTATATATGTATATATTCATATTTAAATAAAAAGATTTATACAGAGATTTACATCAATATGCATGTATATATATATATATACATTCATGAATACAGACGCAGGTACATTTGGATGTAAATCATTTCTATTCATTTCTAGTGAGTGGTTGGGCGATGCTGAGCCATACCCATTCGCTGTGACACGGCCGCGAGTGCAAGCCTTGCTTGGAAACCAAGGCGTGAATGAGGGGGCTCATGACCACCATCGACCGTTTATATGCGCTTATGAGCCATCCTTTTCTACCATCCCATGACGTTTCTGAATGGTGATATGGTTGTGGGTCAATATCAACCATCCACACATTCGGCAGGTGAGTATCCTGACAAAGACTAGTTTGGTTGCCTATGGGATGTTCAGGGGGGTGGTACCCACAGCCATATCCCAATTGACTCAGTGACAAGTCGAGGATGAACAACTTCTCATGGTTCCTCTGGTTTGCAGCCACATGCTTTGGATAACCATCACTTCACAATGTTCCTATGACCTGTTGGAAATAATACAGTTTCAAATCTGAAATTGATCTCTGGAAAGTGACAGCTTCCCTAGAGGGGTATCCCCTTGGGGTTGTTGGTTCATAAGCCACTGAGTCATGGTTGCATGCCACTCTGGGCATTCAGCCTGCATTTCTTTGTGGAGAAGTCGATCGTGAACGGCGGGAACCCCCCGGCGATTGCAAATGTGTCTGTATGTATGTACGTGTCTTTATTCAAAGATGCATTAATATACAATATATATATATATATTTGAATTTATCTATCTAAATACATATGCATATGCATATTTACATTTCTACATTTCTACACACGAAAAAATATAAATCCATCGATTTACGGGTCCCCCGCTCACACGTCGTGTTTTAGAATCTCAAAGTTTCGGCGTCCAAGACACCCTGTGCGTTCCTGTGAAGAGGTACCAAAAGTGGCCTGGCCAGGGAGGATGTCATCTCGGACTACCATCGAGCTGTTCATCTCACTAGTAGGGAGCATCATGGAAGATACCCCACGGCTAACCATCCATTAGCAGCTGCCTAACCATGACTATAAATTGCTAATAATGGCTAATCATAATGGCTAAGAAGATTAACACCTCGTTCTGAATGGCTAATAATGGATACCTGAGGTTAACACCTGGATCTGAATGGCTAATAATAGATACAGTACCTGTTCTTAGCCATACCATTGATAGCCATTCAGATCCAGCGGTCAATCCAGCGGCTAGTATCATGGGTGATGGTGTGCTGGGAGATCGGGCAGCTAAACCATCAGCTGAAGCGCTGGTGTTTGAGCCCCCAGAAATGAATGCTTTGTTAATATGGATCCCCTCTGAAAATGTTCATCCCACCAAGTCTGCTGCAGTTTTCTAAAGCTGATATGGATGGGTTCTGAATGGTTCTGACCGTAGAAATTCACCTCTGCCAACGATGATGAATTGCGGTATTGCTCGACGATGAACGCGCTGCGCGGGTTAAAAGTTTCCATAAACTTACGATCGTGAACAGCAATTATCTATGAAATTCAATAAATCCAATTCGTTTGATTCCTTGCATACTGTAAATTACCAGTGAAATGACATCGCCTTGCAATGATCAATATCTTGTGCTTCATTCAGTGACCAGCCATTATATACCATAATCCAAAGGCAGAAGCGCTGTCGCAATTCCCAAGCTAGACCGAGAGCCGATGATCCATTGAAATTTACAAAATGGTGGATCTTTCAACGAGCCAGGAGGAATTCGTAGGGTGTGTCTCTCGTTTTGTTGACAATGTTGTTGCAGAGATTATAGTGTTTTTGAAGACTGTAATCTGAAAAAATATCTTGAAGGAATGTGTTTGACTATTTGCCGCTACAAGCTGGGCACAAAGATAAAGATCTGTATCAAAAAAGAGATTAACCATGAATCAACTATTGTTTGCCATCAACCATGCATTAACCATCACGCACAATCACTAACCATGTATGAACCATCAACTAACCATCACTAGCCATCAATTAACCATCATCACCTATCTATCAAAACATTCATCACCTCTTCATCACCTATTCATCAACCATTCATCAGCTATCACTCATCAACTAACCATCATTTAACCATCATTTAACCATTCATCTACCCTTCACCAACCATTCATCAAGCCTTCACCAACCATCCAAAGTTCACAACTCACAACTCCGTCCCCGCTTGGACTCGGCCGCCTGCATGGAGCTGCGTCGCTTCAGAGACACCGAGCTCAAGAGGCTGCCGCTGGGGCTGGGCGAGGAGCGATCTCCGCTCTTCTTCTCGCTGGACCTACGCCGCCGCGGTGCCGCGGTGGCGACTCCCAGGGTTTTGGGAGCGGATGGCTCCCATGGGGCCGTGGAAGATGATGAATGGTCAATGCTTCGTGGTGGTTGATGAATGGTTGATGAATGGTTGATGAATGGATATTGATGGTGAATGATGGCTAGTGATGGTTGATTGATAGTTAGTGATGGATCCGTAAAACGAGTTGATAGTTGCCATTCACTGGAATAGGTAACCAAAATGATTCATGACTAGCTTAATGGGTCACGGCTGAATGGGATTATGATGGGGACAATGAATGGGTCCGCTGGTGAGCTAATGGGTTCAGGTTCAATGAAGGGTAAAGTCGTGGAAAAACAGTGGCTAATAATAAGGGTTCATGACATTACAAGTATACTGGTTGCTGATGAACGATGGCTAGTGATCACAGGCAACTGTACGAGCTTGCTGGAGTCAATTAGTCATTGATCGTGATATCGACGATTCTGGTCAAGGGCTACTTGACGTTCACAGTAGGCACAATAGTGATAACAGAAGAGGTCATTTGAGTTAACAACGGTCGTTGAAACCAATAAAAAGAAGGCATATGGCATATGAGAAGTATAGCAGATAACAACGTGGATAAGCAATGATCAGCAAAGCAGGATAAAACCAAAAAACTCACAGTTGGACATGGCTATGGGTTCTGCTATTGGAGAATGCAATTGATTCATCGAGGCAAAAAACACCATCTTCAATCCAGAATCAATGAATTTCCAAAATGTTCAGTAAACGATGATATCCCAAGTGGATGACAAAAATGTGGATAACAATAAATGTTCAGAAAATTGTTATCCCTTCTGACCAAGTGGATGACAAAACGCCAATTTCACGGCTCCAGACCAGAATTTTGACCATAGCTGATCCCTTGTTGGTAGCCCTAATTGTAATCATCAGAGGGTCCAGCAGGCCACGGTTTTTAAGGCAATCTTGTGGGGCGACTCTGCAATGCGATGCTTGGGATGGTTCTTGCTGAGGACTGTCCGCGGTGAGTCCGGTGGATTGAAGTCCAACTGTTGGGCCATGAACATGAGAACCTGAGTGCTCTCCACGCACAAATGTTGATCACTCCACATAGTCTTTCTGAGATGCAATGAACTGGGGCTCCGCCGGGGAATGCCCGGAGGCATCCAAAGCCTTTGCAATCGATTCATGAAAGCCCAACAACACTCGAAACTTGACCAATCCGGAAAAAGGATATGAAGAATCGACTTCTGGGGCCACGCTTTTGTAAACACCAACGAGTGGCCAATGGGAGGCTACAAACCCTGCCGCTCAAGATGCTGCTAAATCACCTTTCCCCTTGGGAAAACTACTCCAAGCTTGTTATGTGCCCGATCGGGCACGATATGACATGTTCACCAGCTATTGATAAGAAAACTACTGGGGTCGTATGCTTCCTGCTGGATCCTGCTGGATCTACCATGACATACTGCTGCATCTCGAACGCTGCCGCCGCGGAAACCGCCTCTTCTTGTTGTTTGCGATGGATAGGCTAGCACCTGAAACAACGGGTCAAGTATCTTCCACCATCCATCAATGGCGTGTAAAACATGGCTGATAGAACAGTCTTTGATAGCAGGTCATTGTTTAAGTATCATTGACCATCCTTAACCATCAGAAAGCATCCTCACCCATGAAGATCAACCAGTGTTCACACTTCTTCACTATTGTGATAAACAGCCATCGAATATCCATCCCTGAGTAAAGTTATATAATGATCCGTTTTGCATACCAAATGTGCCAAAATACTCCATGCGTGTTTAGTTGCTGCAATGCTTGAATGTGGGCACTCTGAAACCGCCTCAAACTGTTCTTATACGAGACTGTGGCCGTTCACACTCCCACAATGAAACGAGTAGGTTGACTGCGTCCCAGGTATGGGGATGTTTATGTGCCGCTGTTTCCAGATATTTCAAGATACATCTATATAAAGTCTATATAGTTCAACCCGGAAGACATCTCCATTCAACCACCCCTCTTACCTCTACAACGACAGTCATCGTGGCTTCAACAAGCGGTCACAGTGGTAACTACCAGCTTATCTGGGTTCCCTGAAGGGAAGGCACTGAACTTCGGCCAGCTGGTTTCGCTGGGGATGACACCAACTCCATTGGGAAGAACATTCTGCAGACCCAAGTTGCTTGGCCGCAAAATCCAAGCATTTGGCTTCCTGTTGATGGCGAATGATTGTCTATGACCCATGTAGAATTGAGATTGGTCTGCAGAATCTGGTGATACAATGACTGATGCCAATTATTCAGTTCTGAAGATCTATGACCCAAGTAGTGGTTTCTCGACATAGGGGACGCAACCAAATCATCCAATATTCACCATTCATAGTACTCAACCAACCACCATTCCTAGTGCAAAATTCGAGGATCTTTCTCCAGTACAACCAACAGTCACAGTCTAGCAGCAGCAGTGGACCTTTTGACATGAGCCTTGAGCCAATCAGTATGTTGGCAGTGCGGTGTAGTGCGCAGTGGGTGCAGTGTGACTTTGTGTCTCAACACTCCCCCTTGAATGCTGCAGTGGGTTCCAGTGCAGTACATTCACATTAATTAGGCAGTACCTACTCGACGAACAGTTAGTCGATCCACTAAACAGTCCATCACTTCAGTAACATCAAAAGTACAGTGCTCAGTATAGCACTTCAGTGTCGACTCTTCTTGACAGTCACCGTCACACAGTGATTCAGAGGCAGTGAGCCCAACAGTACATCGACTGTGTGATCAGCAGCATCTTCATTTCCAGTGACTTCCATGAGCTCATCCTCATTTTCATCTGCAGTGCCCAGTTGATAGGCTGCAGTAGCTTCAGTGCGGCTCATCTGAAGCATCTTGGCCATGGCATCAGTGATCACAATGTGACCCAGTAGTCCTCGACAGTGAAGCCCATACCAGGTCCTCATGTTCAGCTCATTTCGCAGTGGCATGAAGTTTGCCAAGGTCAGTCCTTGAAGTTCAAGGATGATGCCAGTGCGCAGTTCGACTTCGCTGAAGTGGTACATTTCTCCTGCAGCAGTAGTCTTGCAGTGATCAATGTACAGCCTATTGAAGTCTCCCAGTGGAGTCTCTCGCAGTGGGTTGAACATCAGCACACAGATGCTCTCTTCAGTGGCCAGTGGATTCCCTTGGAGCGTCATGTGGAACAGTCGCAGCAGTGAGGAACGAACAGTGAACCAGAAGTTCTGCTGTTCATGTGTGAAGATCTGTGGATTCACAGTCCTTCGAATCAGTGCATGCAGTTGTGACATCGGAAGTGCCACAGTGAGGCACCAGTCAGTCTGGTCAGTTCTCACAGGCTGACCTCGAACTTCGCTCCAGTCCAAACCACCATTGGCAGTGTCATCCAGTCCAGTCAGATCACGAACAGTGATTTGCCGATAGCAGTTGACCTCAGTTCTGGAATATGATGGATGTGGTCCATCCAGTTCCTTGAACAGCGAGTTCAGTGCCATATAGGGCGCATGGTCACCTGTTCGTCGTCCATGCAGTGCATGAAGAGACAACAGGTTCAGGCCAGTACCGGTCAGTAGTGGCCGGTTGTAGCGCATGCCATACAGTCCTTCAGTCACTGTTGCCGGAGTGCTAATCGATGGAGGGCAGTCCATTGAGCAGTGCTCCTTCTGCAGGGTCTCCATCAGACTATGACGTCTGATCAGTTGATCAGTCAAAGTCATCACATTGGCAGCCTCAGTGTCATCCAGTGGTGAGTGTGGTGGAACGTCAGTTGGGTCCACCTTCAACGCCGCCATGACAGTGTCATAGAGGACAACATCAACTGCAGTGTTGATGCGGTTTCGCAGTGACGTCTCATCACCAGTGGCTGCAGTGGCAGCAGTGTTAGTTGCCATCCTTGAGCGCAGTGACGTTTCTGAAACATTGTCCAGTTCCAGCGAAAGCAGTGCCGACAGTCTAAGAGCCAAAAAAAAACGTGCAGTGGGAGCTGAGCATCCTTGCTTCTTGGCAGTGTCAGTTTGACAGTGCAGTAGCTGAAAAAAACGTGTCTTCTTCAAATTCAGTGGATCCAAAAAAACGTGCAACGTGCAGCTGGCCATTCAAACAGTTAGACAGTAAACTATACAACCACAACCAACAGTGTGTATGTCGGATGTGTGTGCAGTGGTGCGCGCAGTGTCTCCCCCTGGGCACAGTAACTCTTTGACTTAAGGGGGTGTCTAGATTTGATTTCAGTGCCAGTGTTTTAAACAGTTGGCTTGGTGAAACGTCCTGGTGGCGTTACAGTGAAAAACATTCGAAAACAGTCACAACACCCAGCTTCTTGAGATGTGACAGTAACAGTTCAGAACCAAGGTATTTGGTGAGAACGTCAGCGCAGTTGAACTTGGTGTTTACTTTCTT